>JAMPIV010020548.1:12500-500942 GCA_024509875.1 Oreohelix idahoensis
AGAAGAGGAATAAAAGGACACAACCAAAATATCGTTACAAGACGGACAGACAGCGATATAATATATGTATGTATATATATATGTGTGTGAGTGAGTGTGTGTGTGAGTGAGTGTGTGAGTGAGGTTGTGTGTGTGTGTGGGTGTGGGGTGTGTGTGTGTGTGTGTGTAAAAGATAAGAGGAGTTTCATTACATTGTGAAATATATGGAAAACAAGAGAAATAATGTGCAAAAACAAAAGATATTACATCAGTATTTTTATTGTATGGCTGTGAAACGTGGACACACAAAAAAAAAAAGAAACAACAATAAAAAAGTTACAGATTTTCATAAATGGGTGCTTGCGTAGAGAAGGATTGAAATGGCACTGCAAGGTCTCCAATGTTGACCTCATGACAAGAACTAGACAAGTGCCAGTGGAACACGAGATTAGACAAAGACGAGTTGGATTAGACACACTTTGAGGAAACCTCAGAGAAATAACTATTAATCATTTACAAGACTTAGTATCTAACACTTCACTCCAGTTAACAGAGTTCACATATTCTTGAATAGCAAAATGCGCTCTAATATAACCAAAGCTCTTAAGTCTAGGTTGAAAGGTATATGCCTCGCCACAAAAGACTAAACCCACAAGAAATAAAATGTGCCACAGAAATAATTTTCGCCAGGAGACACCATCGCACAATTCAACAGAAGAAAATTCTTCTCATAAACCCGTGAGAAATATTTTCCCCCAGATAGCAGGTTTATCGTAGTATCTTTTCAACACGATTTCTGGATTTCTTTTAACTGTCTTGCTTTTTTTGTAGTCTTTTTATAATATTTATTTTTCCTCTTGTGGAAAAACATCCGGCAGAGGGCGCCACTAGATAATATAATGGTAATATCCCCTTTCAGGAGTCTAGTGTATTCAATGAGCCGTTGGCGCTTTTGATTACATAACGTGTCTGGATCGAAAGATTTTGTCTTGTGTGTGCGTATCTGTATGCGTGTGCTATCTGCGTCGTGAATCATTCTCGCTCGCTCTTTCTCCGAAATTCTGTGTATCTTTTTAGCAATATCTTCCCGTTGTGTTGATTCGCTGTTCTCTATTAATGATAATCGACGTTAGTGGAGGTCCCGGGAGAACATCTTTATCCCGTGTAAAAATAACGTACCCAGTGTTCTTCTTCTATTTTTTCTTTAAGGGGTCGTCAACATATGACATCACGCAGTTGGAGGGGATCTAAAATTTTGTGACGAAGTGTGAGGACATTTTTAAAGAAATGTGACGTCAGACAAAAGATACAAGTGAGGATCGCTTTTTTGATAAATGATATCGGAACAAAATAGATTGTGTAACCTTATTCCTCATAGTCTACTTTAATCTGCATTAGTTGACAACATCCTCGTCGACAACTTTTATTACTATTATTATAATCGCAGCTGAAATATTGGATAATTATGATAACTGTCACAGAACATTTTCACGAGTATGACTGATGATAGTGGTTGGTGTTAAGGGTCACTGAACTGATGTTGTAAACACTTGTTTAAGTGTAACTCAGCTACTGAGTTAATGTCTGACTTTATGTCAACATGGTGTAACTTGTGCATGCGTTGGGAGAAAGCATGTAGTGAATACAAGTCGGGTGTGGCTGAGACAGTCTATGTTTGACAGCCGAGCTGGGCGCTCGAGTCTGTGTTCGGAAGCCGAGCTGTAAGCTCGTATTTGTGACTGAGAGGATCCATAGTTGGGATTATGATATTTATGCTGTGATAGATTCTATCCACTTATTTTCTTAATGGCGATGTGTTTCTCGCCTGGAGACGCTCCTGTGGGAGCCATAAATGTATGTTCACGGAGAACATTATAAGGTGACGACTTTTCCACCTTGGAGCTACGGAGGAGTAAGGCGACGCGTTTCCAGCCTTGTAGCTAGAATAGATAAAGTACAGGCAAAGTGTATTTTCCCGCCTGGAGAGGATTCTTTGAATCTATATGGCGATGTTCATGCCGCCTATCACTAATGATATGTGATATACACCTGGATGGTGTTGTATTAGTGCGAGGGTGTTTTTCCGCACGTAGAGTTGTTTGAGTGATTATTGTGTGCGAAGAGTGTAGGCCGCACCAAGGACATTATGTACATTGTTATTGTGTAGTCGCAGAGACGGTGTATGAATACTGTAGTTCGTTATGCCGTACAGGCAGTGTTAGCCTAAGTATTGGTTTAGTGTTGTTGACAAGAAGTTTGATATCCAGGACATGTATGTGAATGTTCTAATAAATGTTATGGAACTGTAACCAGTGGCGTTGTGTTACTACATAACCCTGGTATTGTTGATCTTCATCTACACACACGCCACAAACCATCATCAGCATATATCTTGTATAGTATCCTGACATCTGGGGACATCATCGTTTAAACAGTTTCTGACAATAACCTTTAAATTGTTTTAATCTATTTCTAATTATATATGTATATGTGTATATAATGATGTGCATACCTTAACAAAGAAAATACAGACTAAATAAACTGTACAGCTGATTAAAATTCGATTTTTTTTTTTAAACAATAGCACGTTAACACCATCCCGACATCAGTCCGATGAGATCAAAGACAAAAGTTTAACAATTTGAAAGTCTTAGGATTCGCAAACATAAACATTTTTTGTGAGGTGGGGGGGAGAGAATTGCGAAAAAATTTAGAAGGGTTGGTCAAGGTGTGTTTTTGTTTTTTTTTAAATAAAATTTGGCATCGTTTTGTCGAGGCGCGTCCCGTTCAACCTAGCTGGTTATATAAGGGCGCATGCCATACCTTTAGGCCTGGAGAATTAGTTGAGGTGGGGCAAGGGTTATGCCCGTCTCGTGCTGGAAAACGGCACTTGAAAAGAAAGATATCTGTAAAAGTCTGATAAATTAAACACTATTTCTTGTAAAATAAGGGGGATGTAAGATTAAGAAATCTGATTTGTGATGCATGAGAAAATACAGAACAGAGTGAATTCCGTCCTAGTTCATTATGGAAATCAATATCGTATTGCTCATGTTTGACCATGCTTACAGTACCGGTAGTTCACATTTTGGTAGATTATAAACTGAATACTGTGTAAACCTTTGCAGATTCAATTTATTCATATAACATAGTGTGAATTAAAAACATCTGAGTGAAAAAAAAGTGCTCCAATGGAGAAATGTTAATTGTTACAGGTAATGCTATAACACAATCATAATTACAGTGTTACATGGTATGAGTACGGAATATACAGTTCATAGTTCTTCAGCCGAAAAAAAGACTATTTATACATCAGAACAATTCAACTTTTATCTCCGCCAGACGATCTACTTACTTCCTGCAATTCCATCAACAGACAGATGGAAAATTCGAACTAAATTATATTTTACCTTATGCTAACTGTCGCATGAAGTATTCATTGAAAGTAGGGAAAACTTGACAGCTGCGGAGAGGTGAGGGACAATAGTGCACACTGACGTGTGACAGTGATGCGCAAGAGAACGAACGAACCAACAAACTTTATTTTTTGAAGGGTTAAGAATTGGGCGCGCAGGCCCGTCTAACATTCTGCCCTTCGGTCACCGAATGATTCCCCTTAGCTCTGCAGTAGTGGTCCACCAGTGTTCAACACTCAAGAGTATCTAATCTGGGTCTTCAAAGGTGTCTACCTTCGCACAAGATTACTCTTGGCAGAGTTATTGATAGATGGATAATGACGCTTCTATCTCAAGGGACTATCCACAAGATGTTTTCAGAAGTCAAGAACAATGCTGCATAGGGCATGTCGTAAATTTTGTGATAGGTAATTATAATCAATTATGGTCCCGTCTGAATAGAACTAGAACAGGTGATAGCTCAGTGGGGGATATGGTAAAGAAATAGATTTTCACGAGTGAAATGGTGAAAGGTAAAGTCTGTCCCTGGATTAGAGAAGATAATCTAATCCAGCCTATCGTTTACGACTGAGATTTTTAGATCAGACAGTTTCCTATGAATATATATTGATATATAACCAATCACATATATACACACACAGATATTGACGACCATTAGACTCACACACGTGAAAAAACTATATTAATGAAGTAGGGGTATTTGGACGAGCTGACCAACACAGGTAATTAAGTTTTATGTTAATGTTTATTTATCATAAAGAAAAACTTCACAACATCGATTATAACATATCATACACATATAAAAATTATAGGTTACAGAATTATATGAAGAATAGACACATAAGTGCAATCCCCTCCCTGTTGAGACAAGATCCCACAAGACGAAGTTAATTAACCCCCAAAAGGTCAAAAGATTAGCACTATGATAGAGAGTTTGGATATACTGTCAGGAACAGAGGTACTAGATTAATCTATTCTGAAATGAACAGTATGAGCAAACATCAGAAAGGCAAAATAAAATGAGTACAATAGTTATACAATATAAGAATAATACAGTCCTGCTTTCTCTCGCTCTGACAAACATGTGATCACATTTCATACTCGCTTACCAAATAGGTGCTTTCACAACATCTGGAACATCTCCATGATATAACCGCAGATCCAAGATTGAGTTTGGCAGAACAAGCCCCAGTTTCTCCAAGACTGATTACTTCTATTATTTGGGAAACGCTTGTTTTGTTACTTGGTAGTAGGATTCGGTGAATGTCACTTCAATTTGTCCAGGAAAGAAAATGCTTAAGAGGACTAATGTTCACAGTGTCAGTAGCTGGTAACTTTTTGATAGTTGATTAGAAATGTCATGTAGATAAATCTTTTCTGGGTAACTTCTCGCCACAACACAAGTGGTATGTATTCGGGAAAATGTTAAATTTTATCTTCTACGCCACAGCGGGCTGAATGTAAATAAAAATCTGGGTAGCTAAAGGTCCAGTTACACTTCTTATTACTGTCATATATTTGCACTCTCTCTCTCTCTCTCTCTCTCTCTCTCTGTGTGTGTGTGTGTGTGAAGACAAGAGAGCGAAACCGGTCAACCTCGAAAACCTATAATTACCTCAACACAGAACTTCTAAGACTATCTCCAACGAAAAACTAAGAAACTCCACTAATACAAATGATCTATAAATCGAAGCTAGATGTCTTGAAGAATTCTGTGGGTACTGAATAATGGATTTTAAAAGCTGGAGTATATATCTAAGAATGGGTAGAAATCGCTAGTACCTGTTACATATAACGCCTTCGTCCAGATTTTGGGGTTTTCTTCGCTCGAATTCTGAATCAGAGGAAAAATTCACACTTTTACTGCTTGCAGACTCTGGCAACGAGCGAAACCATCTTTTGATCTGGCGACTCTCACCGTAGCTAATTGCGTTTTCACGAACGAACGAACAGGGGGAAAATTATTATCTCCCCTGATCAATGTAACTAACAAAGTACGACTTAAGAATAATCGCCCTTGAGTTACTTCACAAGCTTATCTCCCCCTTTTCTCTCGCTACGTGCATCATAGGTGTAAATCCAGCGAAATTCCTGTATAAGTATTTGCTCTATTGGTGTAAATATATGTCTAGGTGTGTATATATCAAAGAGTCTTGCTAATACGTTTGCTTTCATGCCTATAATAACTGAATCAACTATGATTGTTTGGTTTTAAAATAACATGTAACAGATTTAATAATCAATTAGTTTTAACAGGTTAAAATAACAATGGAATGATGATGAATTTTAGATGTAAATAAAAATGTCTTCACTGAGATTTGGTTTGAGGATTTATAAAAAAACAATTGTCCTTTTGCTGTTTCCTTAATAAACTTAGCTGATCTAAGTGAGTCCTGCAGCCGTGGTTTCGTCAATTCATTTGTGACGGGGGAACTTGTCCAATTTAGGCGGTTAGTGCTGATTCCTTGCTTTTAACTCACAACCAGTGGCGTCGAACTTTAACTCTGCAGCTTCGTACCATGAACAGTTTGATAGCTTCGTTCCACGAACTTTAGACAAAATAAAAAGAACAAATGCCTCTGCTAAGTAAATTTGTGGGCTGCAAATTAACAGGCGCAATGTCTTGCTGGCCACCCACCAATGTTAGCCTCTCTGAATAATTAAATTCTTGAGTATACACAGCGTAACTCAGGGAAGATGATTAGAAATCACCAATATTCTTTTGGGTATTAAACTAGGAAAATATGTGCTTGGACAGCGCGAAATGCAATGATTTGCGTGAATTACAGTTAAGAAGGTACATATATCTCACAAAATGATACTATACACTTGATGCACATGGGATGTAATCATCACTCATCATTGCTCCATTCGGAATCTGGGGCTGCGGCTGCTTTCGCGTTTCTGAGCGAATTAGCATAAAACAAACACCAGCGATTGCTGTAGTGGTTTATGAATATACGATTTTCATAAGTTGAGGTTGCCAGCCTCATATATAACCACTCAGCAACAAAATATGTCACATTCACATGGTAAAATAAATGTTTACACTTACCCCAAATAAATTTTTTTTAACACAATCTCCTGGCACAGTTAGAATGGACACAGCACGTTGATGCTTTCGAATCACTTGGTCTGGGAAATTTTAGTATTCCTCTTATGACGGGTCATCTGATTCCTTAGGTCTCCAATCTTTTTATTTGAAAATGCAGGTTTACTTTTAAGTTTCAAAGTTGCCCAAATACTCTGTCATGGTCCTTTAAGTTTCCAGTCTTTGTATTTAAAAATGTGGGTTTACTTTTAAGTTTTAAAGTTGCCCAAATACTTTGATCTGTCACTTATAATTTTAGAATTCTTAGTCCGATGTTTCTCTGGCTCCTGGGAGTTGCTAATTTGACGTTGCGATGCAGTCTGATTTGTGACTCCGATTTCGCTAGATTATATTTTTATTTCTCAGTTCAAATACCAGATTGTACTTCCGACGAATTTGCCAATGAACGTTAGTCTATTCCGGCTCTTAAATCAAGCCAATGGTAAGCTCTTTTGAACTATATGGGTCGGGGTGTTAAATCATAATATCCCCCACGTGTTTTAAAATATCAAAGTTTAAAGTTCCAACGCTTAACCTCTTTCTAATGAGGCAGGAATACTTCCGATTGCATCTTTATGCAAACTCACAAACAAATTTGTGAACTTATTTCCTGTCTAGATGCTTTCCCACAATATTGTCTTACCAGTCAGATTATCGGTAATGTTGATACAAAGATGGGCCAGCGGAAGCGATTACGTATTATCCGCTGTGTTTTCGTGCATCTGCCAGACGGACAGATAAGGATCGCCGGCAGCTTAGACAAACAATATGGCCCTCCTTTCACCGATCGTGCGCTACCATCTTGCGTCCACAAAGATCGACTCTATCAAAGGTGGGTAGACGCCTTACGTGATAAACGTATTATCCGCTGACCTGTTCAATTAGCCTGGTATTATTACGATTCACCTGGCGAAACGTAAACACGTCTGGGAGTGGTAAGAGCAAACATAATGTAGGTGCAGGAAATATGTCAAATGATAGGACGATGAAGGAGAGAGAGCAGGCCGTAAAAGTGCATGTACAGAACGTTTTGTCACACCTTCCACTCTCATTTATCGTGCATACTATATTCTTTCATTCCCGCATGTTACTTACTTACTTACTTACTTAGTCGTTCCCCTTCTACCGTGAGGTGTAGAGGTTTGGAAGAGAGAGCGCCAGACTATTCTATCGGCTGTCTTCCTCCTGGCCTGGTTCCATTCTAGTCCTCGGTCCTTCAAAGATTGTCTAATGTTGTCCTCCCAGCGGACTCCCGCATGTTACTTTAAGCATTAATTTTAAAGCATGTAACATTATAAAGGTAATATGTTGTTGTTTGTTATTGTTTGTTTGCGTTCGCTCTTAGCCATTTCTCTAACTTACAATTCTGGCCGTTAGTTTTGAGCGGTAAGTACGGTGTGTCGTAGTTTACAGTTATGCTGTGATATCTGCGTCTTTCGGCCCGACACATCCTATTTCAGCAAGCAATTTTTACGGGTTTGCTTCCCTGCCATCAGGCCTATATGTATGCTATACCTCAAGTCCATACAATAGTTCAGTGAGGTGGCTGCACCAGTGAGCGTCATCGGAGCTGAAACGTAACTGTCCCTCAGATCTGGGAGGCCCCGTTTCCGGGAACACCACACACAGCCAATTGAGGCAACTGTCGCCGTTGGAAATAAAGGTAATATAACAGCATACATTTACAACACCCAATCATCTTCAAAGTTAATAATGTTTCTTTTTTTTAACAAACAAGAAAGTTATTAAGAAAAAACAAAGAACAAACAACAGAAGAAAAAAATACAAAAAACATTAATATAAAATTAAAATAAATATGCACAGTAAAATAATTTGTTTAAAAATTCACAATATTAGTACATTAAATCAATAATTCGAATATAATCAGATTATGGTGGCATGGAATCAGAACTCCTGAAGTATTTTAACAGTTTGCTATTGCAGTGAGCTATTCAGTAAGAAAACTACACATACAGCTTTTCTTGTTTTCTCTGGAGACAATATTCCTCTTTTTCACACACTATGTCACTCACAAATAGTAGAGACAGAAATAAAGTTAGCTTCAGGATCAAGTAGTGTGAACATAACGTAAAACCTGTCAAGGCTAACTCAATTTATTTAAATTTAGAAACCTAAATAAAGCAACTTTAATTATGAATAAGATTTTACCACAACAAAAAATATGAGAAACAAACTCACAGCCATTGATGATTTACAAGAAGAAAAAAGTTACTACATAAAAAGGGAAAAATTGGATGACAGAACTGCGTTAGTAAAGTTTGCGATAGGCCTGGTAACATCATAGGCCCTGCCGAAAATAAGTGTAATATTTGTTGTAAGAACGAGTGTTTGTTTCTTTGTTCCTTTTGTGTGAATGTTGGAAACAACTTATATCCTCGTGTTCTCTTGGGAAAACGTAATCCAATGTTTTGACATGAACTCCAGTCTCCGAATAAAGGTATCCACAAAAAGTGCACAGAATCTGAACACGATTCTATAAATCCAAGATTGGTATTATGTATCCACAACTGATGGGGAGACATCAGTACATAACAAATTGGCTTCCTGAGGTGAAATGAAGGGTTATTTTAGGTGGGGTATGGTATAGAGAACGCAGTCAGCGACTCATAGCTTGACTGCCTGCGTCAGGACCAGCGAATCAGAGCTGGTCAAGACCGCACTCCACCTCCACGTGGTGGTCCTGGAAACAGTCTGCAGCAGTGCAGTCTGGCTGAGCGAGTGTGGATCGCAATGGGAAGGCAAACCCGGTCCTAAAAATGCCGTGCAGAAGTCGGATGTGTCGACCAAAAGGTGCAGATATCACAGCTTAGGCGTAAACAGACACAACGCAACCACCGTCCTTTTCAGGACGAACGAGGAAGAAGAAGAAGAAGTAAGGGTGTTGAATGGACAGAAAAATACAAATAGACAAATTATCTTCGATCTGCGACACTAACCTCACTTCAAAGTTGTTGTTGTTGTTAACTATGGTTTTTGAGCTTGTCACTCTTTGGCAGCCAATGACAAGTTATTCTGTAGCCGTTGAGTGGTGCTGTATAGAGTGATTGTTGCGGAGCCCGGCAACAGCTTTCTTCTTTCTATGGAGAGTCCTGGACAGATCAGCAGCTTGTGCTGAACTGTTACATATGGATGTGTGCATTTACAGCTATTAGGCTCATGTGTTGGGTTTAATTTGTTTAAGTGCTTGTTGAGTCTGGAGTGTTCCGTTCTAAGCTGAAAAATTAGGCTCTGCGCCACATGTCGTAGGTTGTTGATGTTGTCCTTGTTGTTGGGTTGGATCATTTTTTTATAAAAGCTCTACCTTCGGGCGTAAAGCAGTGTTTTATGATTATGTGTTATTAGCCCACTAAAAGACATAAGTGTAGGCTTGAATAGCCAATTGTAAATGTAAAGTATAAAGACGTTCGAGTCCTGAATATATGATATGGGTTTTATCGGTGGATAACGCATAGAGTAATTAATAATACGGTGTATGTAGATTAAGGTTAACCGGTTCAATTATGGCTAGTTTATCATATTTAATCATAAAACACTACTTTATGACCGAAGGCTACACAAAGACTCCGCGTAACTAGGTGTAGCCTTCGGGCGTAAAGCAGTGTTTTATGATTATGTGTGGTTAGCCCACTAAAAGACATAAGTGTAGGCTTGAATAGCCAATGGTAAATGTAAAGTATAAGGACGTTGGAGTCCAGAATATATGGTATGCGTTTTATCGGTGGATAACGCATAGACTAATTAATAATACGGTGTGTGTAGATTAAGGTTAACCGGTTCAATTATGGCTAGTTTATCATATTTAATCATAAACCACTGCATAAAACAAAATTATCATGGCATGTTATGAAGATTTCATAAATAACTAAGCAAGGAACTGTCAGACTGTGAAACCACTGGGCAGGTCCGGAAACCCGACGAAAACTCCTGATGTATGAGCAACCAGCGGTGGGTCTGTCTGGATCACAAAGTGGTTGCCCAACAGATACCTGGAAAACTTCTCAAGGCACCACACGATCGCCAAAAGGACCTTTTCACCAATAGCATATTTTGTCTCTGCAGGTAAGAATTTTCTCGGTACGTAAAAACAAGGGTGTGGCATGCCCCTGTACATCTGCAGAAGGCATCTGGGATGTATCTGTGCGAAGAATGAATTATGAATTTATATTTGGTAACAACAAGATAGGGGACCATGAAAAGAATTCCATAATTTTAATCAATGCATCATGACAATCCGGTCCATTTAATAGCTCTTGGACTACCTTTGGCTATCAGTGTCGTCAAATGAATAGAGATATAGCGACAATAGAGGGACAAGAGGAACAGGTATCAATATGACAAATATTGATATAACAAGTGATGAATGTCGGAACAGAGGGTAGCTGTATATAGTGTCTAAAGTAGCTGTTTTAGGTATTGTTGGGTTCGTGTCACTTGTTAGTGTGGTATCCATGAGTTTGGTTTTTATTAAGGGCAGTTTTAACTTCTTTCTGGGATAAAGGACTGGGTATTTTTCAATTGTTTCTCGTATCAGTATGAGTTGGTGTTGTTTTGCTGCAGTTGCTGCTACTTGTAGTGGTGATTTCTGTTTTAATCTGCTAATGGGCTTCCAGTTTTCAAACCAGTGTTCTTTACTATTTCGTCTATAGCGTTTCTAATACTTCCCGAACAGCACGTTTACGTCGTAGGTCCATAGGCTTTATGTTTGCCCCATTTTCACAGACAGCTGTTGGTGTTGTTCTCATACTCCCAAATATGAACTTGAGAGCTTGGTTTTGGACATTTGTCCAATTCTGCCTGGGGAGTTTTGCTCATTGCCGACTGCAGTGGTATGTTGTTATCCATGATTGATCGGACATATCCCAGGTACAGCTGTCTCAGATTTTCTTTTTCAGCTCCCCAGTTGTTGCTTGCAAGATGTTTAATTAGGTTCAGATGTCTAATGGCTTTGTCTTTCATGTTGTGCATGAAGGTATGGAGGAGTAGCTGTCTGTCCAGCTTCACGCCTACGTAACCTGGATTTTCTTTTCTGGACAGTAGTTGTCCATCGAGTTTTAGTTGGATCACCTTCTTGCTTTCTTTGATGCTCCTGGTGAAAACTGTTTACTGTTTTTTGGGGGTTTTATCTTTAGTTTCCAGAGCCTGCAGTATACGGCTATTTGTGGCTAGGGCTCTATTTAGTTTAGCTTGCGTCAGTTTTTTGTATTTTTCTGCTGTCTAAATGAGCAGTTCATCTAAATACAGTGTTTTTGATACCATCATACCATCATTTATAAACATAAGGAAGAGGGTGCAACTTAACTTTTTGACTCCACAATTATTTTCCACCCTGTGCCGTAATTTTAATTCTTGATAGACTATAAACAACGCTCAGAGAGTTGTTTTGGCACGGGTGTCAAATCTAACCAACGCTTTGAGCGTTGTTCCCTAGTCAAAAAGTTAATGCTGGCCCTTGTGGTAATCCTTCCTCTACCGTTTTGTGTTTTTTTTTAATGATTAAATGCCTAATGAAAGCTTTCATCCAAAGGTACATTTTTCCGTGTATGCCCATTTTTGTCATTTTAGCGAAAAGCCCCTGTCTCCATACTGTGTCGTATGCTTGCTGGAGATTGATGAATATAGCTGTGGTGCGTTCACCTTCTTGGAATGCATCTAAAGTGTTTTTGCACAAAATGAAAGAGTTGGTAATCTATTCTGCAACCTTTTCTACAAACATTTTCTATAAAATTTCAACAAATTCCAAAGGAGGAATTGCATTTTAAAAAACGATGATACACATTTATAAATTGCGCACGCAAACGTAAAGCTCATTGAGGAAAACGTACTTATCAAATCTATAAAATTTAATCAATTAGGTTTTGGCCATTAAAAATTACTGGTTAACAAGGAAATGGAAACTCGATTGAGAAAGGGGAAACTTGGCAGAAGTAGAGCTGCTGTCACGGTTTTTGCCTCCCTTCGCAGATTATCTCTGCAGTAGTGGTCCAACAGAGGCCAAAACTCAAGAGCAACTGATGTGGGTCTTCAAAGGTAGACACCTTAGCACAAGATTACTCTTGGCAGAGTTGTAGGTAGAAGGATAATGATGCTTCTACCTCCAGGGACTGTTCACAAGATATTCAGAAAAGCGAGAGCAATGCTGCATTGGCTGAGCACGTTAACTCTAGTATTTGCCGTCAATTTTTGTGAAGGATAGGGTTATCTTATAATTCGTTTGCTCGTTCAAGCCCCTAGCTGAGTTAATTCAGCAAATGCTTCGCCCTTATGTTTTATCTATTATATAGCTCTGTGGTTTTGGGGGAAAGTGTATTTAAGAAATTCGTGTATGCTTTACCCCAGTGTTCTGATTGAAATGCGGATACAACTGAAAACCATTCAAAAGATACTCTTTTGATGATTAAATCAACTTTAACTAGATGAAAAAAACGATTCTGATTTGGCACTATATCCTGTAGATATAATTGTAACAAATTTAATAATCAATGTTTTAGGTTGACTTTTAACAGTTATCTGTAAAAATTGAATAATTCGAGTTTAACCAAACATGTAGTGACTTTCAAGAAGAGAAAAAAAATTGATTAGTCAGAGATCATCATATGATGTTAATTGGGGATTAATGGAAATGGAAAAATCTGTGCTGGACATTATGTTAAGGAATCTTTAGACAGATTTGGTCTAGAAGCCTTTTATAATTGTACTCACTTTGATATGCTGTGGGCAATACTGAGTGCTTTTCTGCTCCCGCATGAGTGTGTTTTGCAAGACCTTTTCGCAGATTAGGTGACTGGATCTGTGCTCGCGTCCCTTGTAAGATTAAGAGTTGCAGCACGTTCCAAGCCATCATGAGAGTAACTGCAAACGCTGGTCCTATCCCGCATTATCTCTAACACCCGTCTGATGAAGGTGACTCCATAGAACCACGAGTCGACTTCTGGTGATGTTCGGCACATAGCATGTCTCACTCAGGGCAACTTGTTAAGAAAAATGAGATACCCACAACTGGTACCATTAACTAGTATGGCCAAGGAAGAGAAACAAATACCCTCTGAGTATTGAGTTTCCCGACACATACTTATGTGCCCTCTCTTTTCATTCCACCATCCCATCTACCTCAGAACTGTTACCCTCGCTGAGAATTAATATTAATTCCACTGGGCGAAAAACTATCTTCACATTTAAAATGAATAGTTTGATATTTACACTGGTTGAAAAGGTTAATAATAAAACAAGTACGTACATCATTTCTTTCATCATTCCCTCCCTGTTCCATATGGAACTTGGGACTACCTCTGCTTTTGGTTCTTTATAAGAAACTCGCAATAAAGCAGTCACCAGCCCTGGCAGTGGTGGTTCGTGAAATCATCATTCTATATACTGAGGCTGCCAGCCTCAAATGACTTGGACATCCACTAGCAATGTTCACATATTACTATTCACATGTCAATATATACGTATTAGTTCACATGTTAATAAGGAAAATGTATAGAATTCAAAATGTACAGCTTATGCCAATCTTTAGGCTCATAGACTGCTGGCTCAGAGAAATAAATGCTCAAGTAGAGGCCTCTTACACTTGGTCTGGGGGGTTGTTACTTTAGCTATAAGTTCCCACTTTGACGTGTTTCAGTTCCCTCAGATTCCGGTTTTCCGTGTTAAAATATTAGAGTTTTCCTGGGCTGTAAGTCCTCAAGACGCTCAAACAAGGGTCCGGTCCATTTAATGAAAGCTGATTTTAATCTTAACCCTGGCAAGGTCTGGTTGTCTTCTTGGCGCGAGGTAGATTTTCACAGTGCTTTCAAGACTGACTAAAGTATCAGGTTATATTGCACTTGTCTACTTTGTTACGATTTAGACAGGGTCCAATCAGGAATTTGGTTGTTCCTCTATTTCGAACACCCGCCAATCGTTTCAAAACTTGCGTGTTTTGTGGGGTAATTCAAATTATTTCCACATGAAAATGTATGCGTGTTGCTGCAAAGGTCATGTCTCCCAAATATGGAATGAAAACATCCGATCCTCTCTCGGCAATCTTTTCTCAAATACAACATCTTACTTTCATCTAAAGTAATGTCTTTGCAACAAGGTGTACAGGAAATGATTATGTCATTCTTTTCCGCCGAGTGCATGCCGACAGGTCGATAATTTATTGCGGGGCACTCCTAGATAAACATGACATGCGTCACTATACGAAAATCTACCAGGCCCATCTTGATTTTACCTGCGTCTTAATATTAGCTAAGCCTAGAAGCGCAAAGCAAACATTATCAATTATCACTGAAGGGAGTGTAAACTTGATAAGAAAATAGCTAATATCTGCTTGATAGCAGAGAAAGAAATGGGCGACCATGTAAATTTCAAGTAATTTAGTACACACACAAAATGTAACTAAATACTGCCGGAGAGGAAAAGAGATCGACCCAATAATTATGTGACAGTAGACAATTAGACAACATACCCCTTTATGTCTGTTATTTACTGTTCATGGGTCTTAGATATCCCTGTTTATCAATTTCGTTCACAGCCTTCGGAATATTTTTCTTCTGTTTTTCTCCTTTCTTTCCTGTGTGTGCAAATGTTGCATGCTGTTTGGACACATGATTCAACTTCAGAATGTGCATTTATATTGAACACAACCTAAGTTATATCTTTGACAGCCTTTCGTCTATTTCTCTTCAATTCTCCTATGTTTTCCTCTTCTTTTCTTTATGTGTGTGCAAGTGTCTTATATTGAAAAGACACGCGATACAACTTCAGAATATACGTTTGAATTGAACACAACTTCGACAATTTTTTTCATCGCTTTCCGTCTATTTCCCTTCGGTTCACTTCAGATTTCCTCTTTTCTGTGTATACAAATGTAATGTTGAATAGATATGTGATACAACTTCAGAATATACATTTATATTTAAGACAACCTCGGCATCTTCTTTCACAGCCTTCCCTCTATTTCCCTTCGATTATTTTCTGTTTTTCTCTCTTTTCTCAATTAATGTACAGATTTTTCTAACCGACGTCTATCTAATTTTGTGGCACTAAAATCGTTTGAGGGCAAAATTGAATGGGGTGAAATTGAGGGCTGCTGTGACCAACACGATCCAACCTGGTTCCTTAATTTGGTTTCACTGGATAAAAGGGGAAACTGAAGGGGCTAGACAGACATTCTGAGAATGTGGGTGTGAAAAACGACAGACTGGAAGATGTGTAGACACATTCTTCTGCTTGAGCGATACAAGGCCTCAGGATTTTTTTGTTTCGGTGAAAAGACATTTGTCATTTATCTTATATGTCATTGCTGTCTCTATAAAGCTCCCTTCTTTCTGCTCTTTCAGACTGTCACAGAATAATACTGATCTATTTGTCTCTTCATGCTTTATTTTTGAAGCACTTTTGTTTAGTTTGATATGGCGTTGTTTGGATGTTTCAAATATTTGAGCCCTTGATTCACTAGGTTTCAAACGACCTAGGGAGATGAAATTTTGCACACATCTCTCTCTCGTGGTACTATCACAGCATAGAGTGACCTGTACCGGCCCTCCATTTAAAAAAAATCTAGCCAACAAAAAATCATAGCATTTTTACAAGATTACAGCTGTGGAAGGTGACGTTGCACTCAAAATTGTGAATTGGATCACAGAACTTGGTGACTAACACAAAACTATGAACAGGATAACAGAACTTGGTGACTAACACAAAACTATGAACAGGATAACAGAACTTGGTGACTAACACAAAACTATGAACAGGATCACAAATCGTACAGTCGATGCACACAATAATTGTGAACACTGTTAAAGCTTTGTTGCAATTCATAGCGTCGGAAACAACAATCCAATGAAATATGTTTTATTGTATTTAGTAACATTGCTAAAAGTTGTTTTCATCATAAATTCCTACAGTCCTTTGTTTTCCGTCTTTATCACTGATCACCTTTTTCACGGCATAATTAATATAATCAATCAGTAGGTCTGTCTGGAATCCAGTTAAAGTGTAGAGTAAAGATTAGAGCAGAGATAAGTTCTAGGCAGATGTTTGCATAGTTTGAAAGTTAGACTTTGAGAGTTAGAGCCAGACAAAATAATTAGGAAACACACAGACTTGAACGAAAGGTACAGCATTATTTAAAACTCAAGGAAATGGCAAATAATGATTAGCTGCACACTGACAATCGCATGACATGAATTCGCATGCTATATATCCCAGAAGGAGCGAATGAACAGTAATTTCAAAGGGTTGAGAATTGAGCGAACGAACTGTAATTTCATAGGGTTGAGAATTGGGCACGCAGGCCCGTCTAATATTCTGTTCTTCCTTTCTCTCGTCTTTTATACTGACTCCATTTATTCTCACCTGCATTTTACATACAGGGTGTTTGTAAAGTCGCTGTGCAGTGAATTTGAAAAATATTTTAGCAATTACGTCACGAATGATGCAAATTTACGTCATGATATTCTGTGTTCCAATGCTGTGTTCCATTATCCCGTGTGCAGCATTACACAACAAGCCCCAATTGAAAACCACATTTCTGGTGACGTAGTCTCGCCCGGGCGTAAATTTCACTGCACAGCGACTTTATAAACACCCTGCATTAATTTCAAAGAATGCAACATTAATCAGTCAAATAAAAGTATACACATTCACAATATCTAATTATAATGAAGAAATAAAATATGTTCAAAAGTACAAATTTTATCATTGGAATCCGCATTCGATATTTTGTATTTATTTGGAAATACAATCATTTATTTTTATTTTTATTTTTTTTTTATTTTATTATGTTTTTTTTTTTTTTTGGGGGGGGGGGGGGGGGGGGGGGGGGGGGGGGGGGGGGGGTGGGGGGCATATAATCAGTGCTCCTAAAATATTAAAAAGGCGAAAGAGGGCAGCCAAAAGCAACTTGGTGGACAACTAGAAGCCCGAGATGCACAGCATGGACCAGAGTTGAGCCGCCACAGAAAGAATGGCCGCCAACCGAGAAAAGTAAAGACAATTTGTTGCTGCCTTACATGATGCCACCAGGCGTGATGGTCACTGGTTTCTTCTTCAGTCAGCGGCTTAAGACGAGATAAAAAGAAAAAAAAACGTTGTACTTAGAGATGCAGTCATGCAGTCATGTAAGAGTTTAATTTACCTTATTTACAATCAACGCATAAAACGGAGTTCCTGCAGAAATTAAACAAATCTTTACATAAATCTCTCAATTTATAGCCGCTTCGTGTTGACAAAATGGATAAAATAAGGGGCCAAGAACCAGTTTAGTAAGTGCGAACAATGTCGAGCGGGTTAAAAAGCCAGATCCAAACCTCAGAAAGGAGGTATCTGAGGAAGGTGATTAAAGTAATAAGAAGAGACATGGTCCGCAACCAGACGATATATCATGGCCTCAAAATCCAGCCCCTGCAGACCCGAATTGATCAGCCACAGTTACGATGGTTTAACCATGTCTGCAGAATGGGAAAAGATCGGTTACCACGACACATATGTGAAACTAAGATCCGGGGATCCAGACCTCTAGGACGACCCAGAGTTCTCTAGGAGGACAATGTTAGACAATCTCTGAAGGATCGAGGACTAGATTGGAACCAGGCCAAAAGGAAGACAGTCGATAGGATAGCATGGCGCTATCCCTGGCAAATCTCTACACCCCAAAGTAGAAGAGGAACGCGTAATAAATAAGTGCAGTGGGTTAACTTCTCATTCAGGAAGCAAAAAAAATAAATAAATAAACGTTGACTTGCTTGCTTCCTGTCTGTAATTTTCTTTTTTCCTTTTTTTTTTTGTGTCCACTATTATCGCTAAGGAGCCGCGGTAGCATAGTGGTTAGTGCACTGGCTTCCTAGCTCAGTGGTCTATGGTTCGATCCCCAGATGAGTGTGACGTACGTCTAGTTCGACAAGTGAATTTTCCCTGATATGATGGATGATTAAAGGGACTTTTAGCTTTTCATAACATTAGAACCCCTGAACATTTGTTGTAACTTTTCGTTTCGCCAGAGCGAATCGATTCCACCGGGACTCATTTAGTATGCGGCACGAGATCAAAGACACTGGTGGAGATCTCAGGATGGACGGGCGGCATGCTATCAAAGACAGTAGTGGTCCCTGAAACGATTTCGCATCTCGGTGTTAAGCACGGAACCGATCGCAGCCAGAGCGAACGGGGAAAGCTGACGCAAGCAGCGAGCGAAGATACGAGAGGCCAGGGGCGGCTTCTCTCTTTGGTCTGGCGGTCAGATCCCCAAAATCCTTCCGAGATCAAAAAGGCTGTCAAGTTTCTCATGTCCCACTCATCTTGCATTCCAGTTGTAGATATACAGATCACGTAGAAATACACTTCATCACTCGCTAGCCAGAACTTGATAGAAGCACTAGCGATATTTGAAATCTTGCTAGATTATCCCATGGATTTTCATTTATATTTGCAGTGAATTCTATTTCTGTGCAAAACGGTAATATATATATTGTGTAAAGTGATCAGTGGTCTAGTTCATTCATTCTATTTCATTGGATTTTGTGTTAATTTAAACCTATTAAATTAAACCGTCTCAATAGTTCCAGTTGTAAATGTAATGATATACCTGCTATACTATTTCCAAAAAGATAATAGATGTTTAATGCTTAAATTAACTTTTAAAGTCGCGAAGGAATTTATAATTAATAAATTTAGTTAAGTCCTATATTTATAGATGTGTGATTTAACCACTAGAACTCGCGCAGTATTTATTAAATACATAATTAAATACGCGAGCGTATATATAATAGGCTTAACGGGAAATTTATCGCGCGCTTAGAAGATTATTTGATTTTTAAAGTATGATTATGTTGTTATGGGTTTTCTATCTTTTTCTCTAGATTGATCACCTTTTGCAATCCCAGCAATAACGAAATCTTTCAGAGTTTCCATACTCGGTTCTTAAACTTCCAGACAGTTTGATGAGACATTTTTTTTAAAGTAAATCTTGTGGTGGTCCGGTGCGGCCTAGCTAACATAATTACATGAAAGAAAGCCTACCCAAGATCATTTGATTATTATCATCAATTTAAATTACAATCTGTAAGATAAACTGGAAGATGAACAGTGCCAGTAGCGATAGTTTATATACTGCTCTATTGTGAGAGATTACCGATTTACCTGACTGTGACTGAGCCTAGTTTTTCCTCACTGGATTAAAAAAAAAAACTTTACCGGTCAGTTGCTGTCATCACGCAGTGAAGGAATATTGCCATCACCTCATTTTCACCCCTGTGTTGAATTGTGTCAGTGCCATCCCATAGACTCCTTTTATATATAATAAAACACAAGAACTCTTTAAACTTCAAGTCCGGCGATAAGCGGGAATATTTGCTCTCAGTAAAAACTCGCAATATCTGGGGCGGGACATAGAAGTGCTAGACAGTTTCACATGTCAAGAGTTAATCACTGTGTTTATCATTCTAGGGATTGTCTGATGCTGCAACTCGGTAAGTGTGTGAGTATATATGAGTGTGGATCCGCACAGTGTGCATGAATGACAGGAGATTTATTTTTTTGCAAAAACCATTTGTTAACTTGCCTACCGGGTAATACGTTTTCTGTATACCCGGCATTGTTCTTTTAGTGGGATAATTTGTTAACTCTGTTTCATCCCCCCCCCTTTTTTTTCTTTGCTTAGTAAAGGGAAGACACCATTGGGATAACAGTATTTTTTTGTCTACCACCATAACTAATATTGTAACACCTCTTTCAGAGTAATTAAATTCACTGTTGGGTTAACTTTTCTATGCTCCTGATAACTATCTATCTTGAGACTGGGTTTATCTTTGTCTAATACAAGCGGGAAGGGCTTAGTCGATACCAATCTTCTTCACCCCCTCCCTACCTTGATATTTGCATTTTTTCTGTACTTATGATAATTTTATGTAACACTTGATATTGGTTTTTTGTGATTTGATTTTTAAGGTAAATAAACATCATAAACTTATATCGGACTGTGTTGGAATACCCAAAAGCCAAAAAATTCCCTATTTGTTTAATATAGCTGTATCCACGTCGTCTGAGTGTTTGAAGCAACAAATCGGTGTGAGCGCAGACGTGTGTCTGGAAAACTGGCAAATAAGTGTTTGACCAGGAGAGTGGAAGAGAAGATTGAGAGAAACGATTTGTCGTAAATAAGTCTGTCTTTACTCTCCTCCAGCACTCTGTGGAGCATCATATTTAATCTATACATTTCTATCACTGAGTTTTCATCATCATTCTACACTCTAAACCGGACTACTATTTCTAGACTCTTTCTCTCAAAAATAAATTTACGACAATGAGGTGGGATTTTTTTAGGCCGCAAACGGCTCCTGGGTCGACCCAGCCCCAACTGGGTACCAGAGCAACTCTGGGAAGGTTAAGGCGGCCGGCGTGATGCTGACCACATCACCCCTAGTGTGCCGATGGTCAAGAAAATATGGGCCTAACACCATATTCCCAATATGCCCAAATGGGCGTATAACGGGATCCTTTTTTTTTTCCTATTATCGTTATGCTGTATGGGGAGAAGCAGTTGTGACAAAACGTTTGTACATGCACTTTTGGGCCCCTCTTTCTCTCTTTCAATGTTGGATCACTGCTGCAGAGATAAGGGGAGGCAATCCGTGACAGTAGTTTTTGTTCTAGTGCGAAGTTATGTTACTTTAGTTAACACCAAGTCGTGTTTCTTGCTCGGGAACTTTAACAAGAGCAAGTAAACCGTCACAACATAACGGGGTGAATAATTATGATGTGTCCTTTCTACTGCACGCCTTGATGACGGCACTAAATCTAAGTTCTCCCGTGGTCACTTCATTCTTTTCCGTCACATAAGACGGTCCTTCGACTTGCCTCCAGAAAGTTAGGAAGCCGTATCGTCTTTGACCAGTCATTATTGTGTCTTTACCCCCTGAAGGCTGGCTACCAAGAATTTTCTATTTTGGAACTGATACTTTCTAAGGCAGTGATTTTCCTCCACTGGGTCGCGTCCCAAAATGTAATCGCGGTAAATATTCTAAATTGTTGCGTCTGTTACTCGAAGTTTTAAGGATGCGTGACATTGTTTGAATTCCTATACAATGCAGTGTACTTAAGTGGAACTCGCTTAAATCAAATTTCGCTTAATTTAGTAGAAGAATTTCTGAAGGTATGACCACATGCAATGTTAATTTCAACTTTAGACTTTAGCAGTTGAGAATGTTTTAATTTGAGTACACGATGGTGTGGCTATTGCTGCAGAATGGGAGAAGATTGGCTACCATGACACATATGGGAAACCATAAGCCAGGGATTCAGATCTATAGGACGACCGAGAGGTCCCTGAGAGGACAACATTAGACAACCCCTAAAGGACCAGACTGGAACCAGGCCAGGAGAAAGACAGCCGATACGATAGTATGGCGCTCTCTCTGGCAAACATCTACACACGAGGTTAGAAGAGGAACGACTAAGTAGTTAATTTGAATACACAGTTATAACTATTTTATTGCAGGACAGAAATGTGAAACGGCAAAACATGCCTATTTTTTTAACCTGATGAAATACAAATTTCATTTGTGCCTTCCCTTACTTTTATTGTTTCAAATGTGCTTGTATCGTTCTCTGCTCTTCTGTTTTATATTTATCTCTCACCATCCTCCACTCTTCTTATTTTACATTATCTCTCGTCTTCCTCTACTTATCTTGTTTTATATTTATCTTTCGTCTTCCTCCACTCATCTTGTTTTATATTTATCTTTCGTCTCCTCCACTCATCGTGTTTCATATTTATCTCACGCTTTCTGCCACTATTCTTGTTTTATATTTATCTCTCGTCTTCCTCCACTCTTCTTGTTCAATATTTATCTCTCGTCTTCCTCTACGTATGTCGTGTCTTATGTCTATCTCTGCTTTTCTCTATTATTTTCATTGTACGTACTTCTCTTCTGCTAGCTGTGTCTTATATCTGTCTCTTCGAATAATCACATTGTTAGTAGGCATTTTATTGATTATATTAGATAGATCACACACTGAAAATCTGTGAATGTGAATAACTTGTTTGCATCACTGCTGGAGCTGTAGGACATACAGTATGGCCCTGCTTTTCGGCGTTCCGCTAATACGGCGGTTTTCAAGTATATTCATGTTCATTATGTTCGGCGCTTATTCTGCTCTTTCGGCATTTTTCGGCATGACGCGCTCAGCAGCTGAGTCCGAGAATGGCTTCGGGAGCTACTTTATGGTCGGTAATTCAGTCTGTTTACAGTATTTGTGCGTTCAGCGTCTCTCTGTTTTCTGGCAATTTTCCAAACATTAAAACTTTTAAAATGTATTATGTTATTTTTTTTTTTTAAATTACGTACGATTGCATTTAAGTGTAGCAGTGATGAAAAGAGGAGTCGTAAGCGTCACACTTTAAGCGCTTATATTCATGTTACTTTTGTATCGTTTCCTTTATGCCTTTCTCTATTGCAGGCTTAATATATGATAGTATAAATATGTTATTAGGATTTTATATGCATTTGCAAGTTTAAAAAAGGCTATGTTCCGCTTTTCGTTGGAGGTCTGGAATCTAACCCGCCATACGAGCAGTGCCCTACTGTATACAGAAATGCGAATATTTTTAGTATCATATTCGATGAATCACATTAGCTAGATCACATGCACTGAAGTGAATAGATTGTTTGTATCGTTACTGAAGTTCGAGGATGTAAAATAGAAATAAGTACATTGTTCGTATCGTTTTCAATGAATCGCACTAGAGAGATCACACACTTCATATCTATGACTGTGAAAATAATGTATTGTATCATTACTGAAGGTCCAAGACGAAAAACAGAAGTGAGAATAACAATCGAATATGTTTACCAGTCTTCTGAATAAATGTTTCTATCGTTACTAAAGTTCGAGGAGAAAAACAGAAGTGAGAATAATTATCGAATGTGTATACCAGTCTTCTGAATAAATTGTTTCTATCGTTACTAATGTTCGAGGAGAAAAACAGAAGTGAGAATAACTATCGAATATGTATACTGTCACATAAACATTTTCTTTCCCTGCTATCAAGCAGATATTTGGTACTTTCACTTTATCTCATATCCTGACAACCACTTTGAGACTAGGCATATTTCCACTGGTAAATTTTGTTCCAACTATACAGCTAAGGTTCAAGCTCTAGAGCAAGCTGCAAATATGATTTATAACATTGACTCTGACTGCCACCAGGTAGTCATCCTCACAGATGCACTGTCTGTACCGCAAGCTCTCAAGGGTGGTAAACTCCCGCATCTGAGAAATGAACTAAGCAAGGTAGCTGCCAGAAAGTGAACCATACTTCAGTGAGTACCATCCCATTGTGGTGTACCCGGAAATGAAAAGGCAGATAAACTTGCAAAAAAGGGAGGAGAATGTGAACAAGAAGATAATGAAGTCACATACTTTGAGAAAAAGAGAGCTATCCAGACTATCAGAAGAGAACCCAACGATGACTACCATACTCTTGCCAGGCAGGGACAGATCACTATTCTTCGTCTCAGGACAGGGCATAACAAACTGAATAAACACATGTACAAGCTACGACTCTCTGCTTCACCACTGCGCACATGTGGATTAAACGAACAAACTGTTGAGCATTTTCTACAGGATTATCCTCTGTACGACCAATTAAGAAAGATATACTGCTCTAATGACTCAACACTAAACTCAAAGCTGTATGGAGCTAAAGAGGAACTCCAGACAACGGTCGAGTTCATCATGAGAACTCGTCTGACAGTGTAAACAACAAAGGTGCGATCAAAAGAAGAAGTACTTTCAAATCATCTTTAACTCCTATCAGTGGAAAGTCGTCATGTTTGTTTGTTTACCAGTTCATCCCTGCTGGACAAGTAGACGAATGAGATAATATTAACCGACAATCATGTTGGAAAATGTCGGGTGTGCCCGATATCAGGCTACGGATTAGCACTAAAATTGCCCAGAGAATTTATTTAATCGCTGATAAGGCTGATGTGCCTTCCTCGACCAGATGGGTAAACGAAGAATTTCATTTGCGCAAGCGACGGGCAGTTAGATTACTTGCCTGCGCGACACATTTCTGGGCAGACAAGAATGACATAATCATTTCTTGTACACCTTGTTATATAGACACTACTTTAGATGAAAGTAATATCTTATTTGTAAACATTGCCGAGAGAGCGATCTGATGTTTTCATTCCATATTTGGAAGACATGACCTGTGTAATAATGCACAGAAATTTACTAGTTGAAATATTTTGAATTACCCCATCCTAAACACGCATGTTTGAAACTATTGGCCGGCACTCGAGATGTAAACTGAACTACATTTTTTATTGGGGTCTGGTCTAATAGTAAACAACACGTGCCAGGAACGAAAGGGTCAATATAACCTGAGACATTAGCCAGGTGAAAATTCACTCGTGCCAAGAAGACAACCAGACCTTGCCAGAGTAAAGAATAGCAGCAGATTTCATTTATTGGACCGGACTTGTTTGAAATCCTTGAGGACTTAAGAGCCCAGGAAAACACTACCATTATTAACGAGGACAACCGGAATCTAAGGAAACTAACATAAAGTCAAAAGTTGGAACTTATTGCTATAATAACAACACCCCAGACCACGTGTAAAAGGCATCGTCAAGCTGCCTTAAACTATTTCTCTGAGCCAGCAGTCTGTGAGCCTAAAGATTGGCTTGGTGGTTCCAGTTGAGGGTACTATTTCTGGAACACATGATGGTTTAAGCGGCCTGAAGTCGACGCTAGACACCATGTCACCGTTGGACTAAAGATTTTATCACTGCATTATGTAATCTTATGCCACAGTAACAGCAATCTACCACGTCTACATGTCAAACCTTGGCACCATGAAAACCTTCTGTGACAGGTGGTGAATCTTTCTTCTTAGTTATTTGTTATATATTTCCAAGTGATCGATGTGTTTTTTTATTTCATAGATCTATCTTTTGAGTAGTAACTGGCGACTGCCAGAGATGTAATTACTCAATTGAATTTTATTCGAGACCAGATCATTTTATACTCACAGCAGGTTGTCAGTGATCATTCGTAATCCTACTAATGCTTCCATATCCAACACACATGAGAAAGCAATAGTCATAAGTCATAAAGAACTGTTTATTAATGGAGTCCAACGGGACTAATAGCAATGTTCAAATACTCGACTCAGTATACTGGCTACCAGCGGCCAGATCGCTTGTTGGCTAAATAAATTTGGATGCCTTTGTAAAGGTCATCAGCATAAATATAACGTTTGCTCGAACTCTTCTGTAGATATGGATAGGCTTCGACTAGAATTTCAATTATATACGACATATCTGAGTAATCATTCTACTATAAATTAAGAACATAAAAACCGTATGAATACTTGCAAAACTTCAAACAATCGCTTAAAATATTATATCTTGAAAATCTTTGAAGCTTTCAGTTTTACTTCGACATAAACATCAGCGAGAGCAGAAAATTTATTGGCGGCTAAGTAAACCTTAAAAGCTGCCAAGTGAACTGTCCATTCTCGAAAACCATAACAGCACACTGTGTTGAATACTTTTTCTAAACAATTATTCATTTTTTATAGCTGTTAAACATAATTTATTATTAAGTTTGTGACTTGTATAAAGACAACTCTAAAGTTGATTTTATCATTTTGAATGTACTACATCCATATGTCCCAAACAATTTCTTAAATACTGTACACTCAAACAGAGCTACAAATAATAATAAGAGGAAATTCGCTCAATTAACTCAGCTGGGGGTTTATATGAGCTAAAATTATATTACATAATTGTTACACATAAGAATTTCACTATGTTATCTGTGTACTCAATTTTTCTAATGCAAGGTATATAACTCTTGGAATTGGAGTTACTTTTTACTTTAGGTGGTAACCTGTTCTTATGCCCTTCGGTTGCCGGTATTATTGCGGGTTGACCGATGTTGGGTCATGTCCATTTATGGAGCGCTCAGGCCCACTTTTCTTGTAAACGTTTGTCAACCTGCGTCGATAGTTATTTCCTATCCTTATAAGGCTCGAGTTTAAGTGTTGTTCTTAGAATGTGCCCATAGCTTCGACGTTGTGTGAATTGTATTCAAATCGAACGGTTCTGCGCATGTCTGTTTTTGGTTGTGGGTGTTGTACCACCTTCCGCCCAGTAGTGTCACAGATTTTGTCGAGTGAGATAGACGCGTTTTTCAGCGTCTGTCATGATCATATTGTTCGGGAAATGAAAGTCCTCTATAGTGTCCATCTCAGATGATATTTCCCTTTGTGATTCAAAGCGCCTGGAGGCGAGTGAGTTGTGTATTTATTCTTGAAGAGAAGGTAATTGCTCTACATTTGATTACACTGACTAACAAAAAAAAAATTTTTTTTTCTTTCTCTAACATTTCTATGTTTTTCTGGTCAATTTTAATGCGCTGTTTTTAAATCTGCAAACCGTTTTTCTCTATCAGGTCGGGATCTCTAGGAATACGCAATTGAAGTTTTTTAACAATGCATACAGTATTACAACATCATTCGTACAATATAACAGTTATGTAGGCTTGAATTTCTTTGCAGTCGACTTTCGTCGGTGAATGGCGTGTGGTACATCGCGATGAAGCATCCAACAATAATCGGCAAGCATGGTCACACTCCACCGTCCTTGATAACGTGACTCCATTACGGCAATATCTAGATGGAATCGTTCTCCATGTTCATCGCTGACTTCGCCAAGGTTGTCAGGGAAAAAGTCAAGATGCGAATCGAGCAAATGGGTTTTGAGGGACATGTTACAGTCCATAATTCTGTATGCATCTATGCACTGCTTAACAATATGCACATAGTCGACAGATTTGTGATTTCCCAGAAAGTCATCGACGATCGATTTGAATGCCATCCATGCGCGAAGTTCACTACCATGTAACAAGTTCTCGAATTGTTTGTCTGCAATAACTTTCCTAATCTGAGGTCCTACAAAGATACCTTCCTTTATCTTTGCATCGCTAACTTGCGGAAACTTTTCTCGAAGATAAGTGAAAGCTTTGCTCGTTTTATCTAACGCTTTTAGGAAATTCTTCATGAGCTCCAACTTTATATGTAACGGTGGTAAAAGGATGCTGTCTTTGTTAACTAATGGCTCATGTATTACATTTTTATGTCCGAGCTGCATATGATCCCTGATAGGCCACACCTTTCTTGCATAATGTTCCTGTCTGTTGCGGCTGTCCCATTCACATAGGAAGCAACAAAATTTAGTATACCCAGTCTGCATGCCCGTGAGAATTGCAGTGACCTTTAGATCTCCACAAATCCGCCATTGGTAGTCATTGTACTTTATTTTTGCCAAAAGTATAGCCATATTTTCATAAGTTTCTTTCATATGAACAGAATAGGCGACTGGAATTGATGAAAATAAATTTCCGTTATGCAATAACACGGCTTTTAGACTAGTCTTGGAAGAGTCGATGAAAAGTCGCCATTCGTTGACTATGTGCTCATGACCGAGGTGCACCATTAGACCGTTTACATCTTTGCAATAGCAAATGTCATCATCCATCTCAAAGTATTGAACAAGTTCTCTGTGGCTATGACGGAATTTAGATATCGGAGTATTGGGCGCTAAAAGATTTCATTCTTTGAGTCGCGAACCGAGTAATTCCACTTGTCCTTCGGTAAGAGCGAGATCACGTATTAGATCTGAAAGTTCTGAATGGTTAATTAAGTGAACACCATCATTCACCGGTATATAATCCGAGTCAGAATTAGTCTCTAAAGCAGGTAAACTATCACTTTCTGATGGTTCATTCACATTTAACGGATATTGTTCTGGTGGAACTGGGATCGGACACGTGATTGGATCATGAGGCACTGGTTTCGAAACCGATTCAATATTTGGATAAACCACAGACTTTCTAGTTTTAAAAGTGAAACCATGGATATTTGTCAAGCAGAAGTAACAATCAGTAGCGTGATTTGTCGGTTCACGCCATATTACTAGCACTCCAAAAGGCATCGACTTATGCTTCAGTGATTTTCGTAACCAACCTGCCAATGTATTTGCACAAGTCGAAAAAACTGCATTTGGCTTCCGAGATTTATTTGCATCATCAACTTTCGAATCTAAATAAAGTTCATATGCTTTCTTTAGTAATGGTGTAAAGTTTTTCTGGTGAACACGATCGGTAAAATATCTTCACACGTAACAGAACAGATCAGCCGAATTTCTACAACTTCTAGAAGACATATTTCGCTCAGAATTATTTCAGAATACAGTAACTATTTGAAAAATAGCGTAACATATGTCATGCATCTTTTAGCAGTATAAAAAGTAGAATTATTTTGCATTTTATTAATTTTTAATAAGTTATATAGTAAAAATGAAACGGAGCAAATAACGGTTTCCCAAAAATATATTTATTCACAAATATCTTAAGAACCCGATGTGATAGAGATAAACGGATTTGAAATTTGAAATCAGCGCAAGAAACTGACCTAAGAACACTTATTCTTATATAAGAAACAAAATGTTGTTTGTCAGTGTTATCATTGTCGCTAACTTTCATGATTGACATTTTGTGCCTAGTTGTCAACTTTCCCTGGACGGGAAAGAGTCGACGTTATGAGAAGTTTTCAACTCGCGAATCACCATGTTGTTATGCATTGGGTTGATGCATGTCCTAAAGGCTATCTGCTTGTTGGACTTTACTGCTCTTGCGGTTCCACGTCAGTTTAGGTTTGATACCGTTGTTATTAAAGGAAATCAGAGGACATTACTTGATACTCCAGAAGTCATGCCTGTCTTGCTGGAGGTCAGAGAAGGAGAAGGAATTTAATCTCCTACATTGATATAGATATCGACTGTTATAGAAAAGGATGATGGTTTCCACACCTGAATACATTTACAGTCGATTATGATGCATTGAAGCCCATGATTTGATTCACCATTATTATGCTGTCTGCTGTCAAATGTTGTGCTGACTATGTCGATATAATGATGACTGTACTACAGTACCTGTGATGTACCTACGTGTTAATGTCTACACATCTTGTCATTGTGGCGTCCCAATAAATGATGGAAACGTCACTAGCAGTTATAACGTTCATTGACTTTCTACGTCATGAGTTTATGTGACGTCCTGTGTGGACTCTACCTTTACTGCTACCTGTTTGACTCCACATCTACAACATATACACAAACCAGACCAAAGACACCATACTTCTGCGCCTTCATCATCTCTGGTGTCTAGTGGTGATACATCCACATTCTACATCTACGTTCAACATTTGGTGGCTAATCACCCTCAACAATAATCCTTCACAAAAGTTGACGGCAGATACTAGAGTTAACGTTCTCAGCCAATGCAGCATTGTTCTCGCTTTCTGAATATCTTGTGACAACTCCCTTGAGTTAGAAGCATCGTTATCCGTCTATCTACAACTCTACCAAGAGTAATCTTGTGCGAAGGTAGACACCTTTGAAGACTCACATTAGTTACTCTTGAGTTTTGGTCACTGTTGGACCACTACTGCAGATCTAAGGGGAGGCAACCGGTGACATATACCAGTCTTCTGATTAAATTGTTTCTATCGTTACTAACGTTCAATGAGAAAAGCAGAAGTGAGAATAACTATCGAATATGTATACCAAACCTCTAAATAATTTCTTCTATCTTTATTACAGTTCGATGAGAAAAACAGAATAACAATCGAATATGTATACCAAACTTCTAATCTAAATAAATGTCTTCTATCGTTACTAAAGTTCAAGGAGAAAAACAGAAGTGAGAATAACAATCGAATATGTATACCAAACTTCTAATCTAAATAAATTTATACTATCGTAGGTTTGCTATTGTCATTGAAGCACTATTTTTTGTGGTGCTTGGATGGCAGGGAGGATAGTGTGATTCGCCTCCGTAGCGGTGGTGGTGCACGGAAGGTCCTGGGTTCGATTCCCCGGTAAGCTACTCACGTCTGTTGTTTTCCTGTATGGGTTTAAGCTTTTATACAATACCAAACCTAGCCTCTGTCCTGTACTTACTGTTCTTAGTCTTCTATCATTTACTAGACACAGTATTAAGGTCTTTGTCTTGTGTAATCTGACCTATACTGTATAACAGGGGAACAACAGAAGTAATTGCGTCATAAATAAGCTGGATTGCCCTAGGTAAATTTCCGGTGTTATGTGTTAATAACCCTTGTCGTCGAAGCACTATATTTTTGTAGTGCTTAGATGGCAGGAAGGATAGTTTGATTGGCTTCCGTAGCTAGGCGGTGGTGCCGAACGGAAGGTCCTGGGTTAAAATCCCCGGTAAGCCACTGACGTCTGTTGTTTTTTTTTTGTTGTTGTTTTTTTTTTTTGTTGTTGTCTAGTTTTCTACTTCTTTATTTCTCACGAGTGCCTGAAAACATACCTTTATGTGTGTAATATTTATTTACTGTTTACAGGCTTCTGGTTTCCCTTCTTTATGTGTTTAAACGTTTATACAACAACACGAGCTCACGGCACTTAGTGTGACACGCTTGGCTCAAGAACACAAACTGCAGCTCCCTATGACTCTTCACGACAATAATAGAAGGACACAAATAAGTTAGTGCTATTTCTCTTAGCTGGGGGGTTCCAGTACAGGAACTGCCTTGTAATGCTATGAGCTGATTTTTTTCCTTAAAGCGTGTCATATCCTCTGGTGTCTCTCAGGTTCTTTCCATCAATTCCGCATTAGTGTCATTTGTATAAATGATGAAGAAAATCTGAAATATGAGAGTAAGTAGTAAATACATAGTTTGGTTCCTTTGGTTTGGTTTTCGTTTCAAGGACAACCTTCAGTACACACAGACAACTCCATAAGTGCTCCGATCGCCTCCCTTAGATCACACAATGAGGATTTTCAGCACAATGCACGAACTTCGTAGCACGGGCGAGGATCCCAATGTATGTATACAGAAATTACACATTCTATAAGTATTTAAATGTTTTTGTAGTGGGTAGGTGTCCTCATTTTTTTAATTTTCGCCAGGGTAGAAGCCGTATGACCTATTCTTTACAATTTCCAACTGCTGAGTGATGATTTTTAACGTGCGCAATTTGCACACGGGACCCCCTATGTTTTTGACCTTATCCGAGACGGTTAGGCATCCTATCTCATTAACCCAGGGTATCACGGGGGAGTATGACATCATTTGGAACCACTGGTTCTGACAAAAATTTCCATCAATTATATTCCCGACGCTGGGAGCGAACCCAGTACCTTTACCGGTGGACGCCATTCCTCTGAGCCACTCCGACCACAAATAAATAAATCTAAGTAAATAACAGGCGCTCGTTAGACGGAAAGAAGGATCTCATAGACAAAGTGCTTCCCCCTCACCCCCTCTTCTTTATGTCTAATGAGTGCCTGTTAAATACCATTTCGATTCTTCTGTCCTACGCCAACACGTATTTTAAGAGAAAACCTATACTTAGCAATAATGAGGTCTTGGATTTTATTGGATATGGCTTCTCTTACTGATTAAAACCTGACACAGTAGGGCAAGAGAAAGAAAGATAGAAAAACTGAAGAAGGACAGGGAGCAGGCTGGAGAACTATTATTAGTGATTGGAAAAGGGGGGGGGGGGGGGTTATAATAGAATTCTGAGATAAATTAGTTTTCATTGTCTTCCTCCACTGCTTTCGTCCATTCGTCCATGATTACAGTCTTGTGGCCGTAAACAGTCCAATTATGTCGCCTTCTTCTTCTTCTTTGATCCTTAGCCGCTGACCGTCAAAGCAGTCAGTGGCCATCATGCCTAGTGGCGTCTTGTAGGGCAACAACAAGTTGATTCTACTTTGCTCGGCCGGTGGCCATCCTTCGTACAGTGCCCCAACTCTGGTTCATTCTTTGCAACTCAGCCGCCACAGTCCTCCGCCAGGTTGTTTTTGGTCGGCCTCTCTTTCGTTTTCCTTCAGGGGTCCATAGCATAGCTGTTATTGTGATGGCATCGGGGTCTCTTCTGAGGACATGGCCAACCCAGCTCCAGCGTCTGCCAGCAATGATGGTGTGCATGTCCTCTTGCTTGCTCCGAGTAAGCAGATCTTGGTTGGTGATGGTATTCGGCCAAAAGATTCGGTGAATTTTTCTTAGGCATGTTGTGTGAAAAGAGGACAATTTCGACATTTCCTTCTCTGTAGCTCTCCAGCATTCCGCACCATAGAGAAGCACAGAAAGCACACAGCTCTGATATAATCTTAATTTTGTGCTTGTGCTGTATTGAGAGGACTTCCAGATGTTGTTTAGGCTAAAAAAGGCTGTTTGCATTATTCCATCTCCACTTCACCTAGTTTTGAGAAAAATGCGTTCAAAGTTTTTTTATTTACTTACTTACTTACTTAGTCGTTCCCCTTCTACCGTGAGGTGTAGAGGTTTGGAAGAGAGAGCGCCATACTATCCTATCGGCTATCATACTCCTGGCCTGGTTCGATTCTAGTCCTAGGTCCTTCAAAGATTGTCTAATGTTGTCCTCCCAGCGGACTCTGGCTCGTCTTGGAGGTCTGGATCCCTGGCTCTTTGTTTCCCATACTTGTCGTGGTAGCCGGTCTTCTCCGATTCTGCAGACATAGCCAAACCATCTTAGTTGGGACTGTTCTACTTGGGTCTGTAGGGGGTGGGATTTTAGGCCTTGACGTATCGTCTGGTTGGACCATGTCTCTTCTTGTTACTTCAACCACCTTCCTCAGATACCTCATTTCTGAGGTTTGGATCTGGTTTTTGTGGGTTGTAGTCATTGCCCATGACTCGCATCCATATGTCAAGACTGGGACATAGGTGGAGCGGTATACAGCCATGTTCGTTTTCTTACCAACCTCTCTCTTAATGAGGAATCTTCGATTTATGGCCTGAAAAAGTCTATCAGCTGCTGCTTTTCGAGTGACCAACTTTTCTTTGATGCCTGCCTTCCGGTCTATAACAGCTCCGAGGTAGTTAAAGTGGTTTACCTGCTCCAGGACCTGTTCTTCCAGCTTAATCTGGTACCTTCTTTCTTCTCGTGTTTTTTTAGTTACTCGTTGAAAATAAGGATATAACACGCTAAAACGAAATTGTCCATGATGATCCAAACTTTTAATTGTAAGATATTATATAGAATGATAGATTAAACCATTTTATATCGATTTATAACCTCATGTCAATTTTGGCCAAAGGTGGAGATAGCATAAACAGTACCAAGGCGACGATATTCTCTTTGCCCAAGTAAGACGAATGATCTATTTTTGCTTACTCCGTGTTTCCGAATGAAGGCTTTGTTAATCGAAGTGTTAGTGGTATCGATATTTACCCCTGTATAAACCACATGTCTTTCATTGCAGTTGGTGCTTCGTGAGTTTTTTTTTTTAAATGCAGGATTCACACCCATACTACAGTAAAGGTGTTGTGGTGAAGTGGGCTGTTATAAATATTTATAGGGGAATTAGTGTACTGACTGAGATCAGCTGTGAAGGTATCTGTATCTAATAAGTGTAGTGTTTTACAGATAACCTTACTTGCTACCACATTTATACCTCAGTCAGAATTATTCTGGAATATTGTGATGACTACGTTGAATGTCTAGGGTTATGAAAATGATGAAGGGTAAGTCACAACAACAACAGACAGATAAACAATTTAATTTATTCCACAACACTTTACTACATTGTGACACTCACACACATATAACACTCTATAAGACTATCTTAAATGAGTCAAGTGTAAAGTTTAAAAAATATATGTATTAATTCCTTTCAATAATAGATATCCTGATTAAACTACACAGTGAACCAGGAATCACAATCAAATGTAATCACAAGTTATATGTACCCATTTTATAGAGATGATCTTTGTATTGACATATTTTATTATTATTATCCTATGTGTGTAAGTTGTGAAGTAGTACTATGAGGTAATACTGGCTTTTTCAAGCTAGGTTGCTGTTTGTCATCATAACTTCAAGTGTTTGTTTATGATGGAAATAGTATTGGGAAAAGTTCACAGTTCCTGTCATTTAAAACGATTTATTGTCCCTCTGTGTTTAATATAATGTAAATTTTAGAGGGGGCACATAATGTTGAGCTGCTCTGGCCACAGAAGCTTATCTTTCGTGATGGCGGCAGGAAAAGGTCTCCTCTGCTCGATGGCTTCGCTGTATTCTTGAGACACCTCACTGGTCGCTATCTGGACCAAGGAGTATGCTGTCAGCCTCTGGATTCAGCAAAACTCAGACCAGGTGCTGCTTCAATAACTTAGGACCACGGTCCCCAAATTCATGGAAATAATAAACAAATACGTTGACTGGCGATGAATAATGGCACAAATTCCGATCTGCCTCTGTCCCAGGCTTTTATTTAGAAAAAACATGCACTGGAGCTCAACGCACTGTTTCTTAGTAAGTCCACTTCAAAATGTGGCACTGAACAGACGCTCCCAATGGACTATATCAACGGTTCCAGCAAACAGGGCCAAGTTTACAAAGCTTTTTGAAAAAATTTATCCTTCCTACGTTTCCCCTAACAACCAAAATAGTATTTGCAGTCCGACTAATCATGTTTAGCCTTACATATCATTCCCGCCAATCAAATAGGATGTAACTTGTTGGCCTATTTCCCGTAAAATGGTGGTTTCAAAACATGCCACTGTGCGATTATGATTTGGTGCTGTCCGACATCCTCACTATTTTCTATTGGCTATAATTTGTTAATTCCTAGACTATTTGCGTAACACTTAACATATTCTTTGTCAGCAAGTCCTAAGGAACCCAAATATATAAGTTTTAAGGGAGCTATATGGCTGCGTTCAAAATATGTATTTTCTTCTAGGATAGTCGTGCTGTTGCCACCTCCTCACTTCCAAACTTTAGGGTGTCTGCTGTACTGTCAGGCTTTCAAACGTAAACCAGTATAATGTCATGTTTACTAATAAGCATTTTACAGGTTTTTAAACCTAACCCTCGTAGTTGTAGTGTTTTTTATCACTGTCCATTTGAGAAAAAAATTTAGTGCTTCATGCCTTTCGCGCGGGGAGGGTGGCATCAATTGTATATCGCGAGACGCGTGTTAGTGTTGCATGCGTTCCCCCCCGTTCAGCCCTCTCTCTCTCCCAATTCCATCTGTCCTTCCGTTTATGTTAACGTAGTGCATAAAATGAAATTAATGGAAGTATTAATTTAGGTCACCACGCAGTGTGCCTAGCTCAAGGCCTTCTTAGAAATACAGTACACGTTTTATTGTTTTGTTGAAACGCGTGTATGCAGCTGTAGGCTGCACTAGCAAACGTGAAAGCGTGAGAATATGCAGACGAAGCAGAAAAAGGGGGATCTCGAGTACAGTCATTGTGACAGCACTGTTCTTCACCATTCTTCTTTCCCTTTTATCGAATTTATGTGTTAGGCCTTACATTTACCTTTCAATTTATATATGTGGATTTAGAATGTTTCACGACAAATTCTCCCCTCTTAAAACAGACGTTATATGTCAGTCTATAATTCTATATACACATAGAGAAATTTATTATTATTTCTGGGACTTACGATGATTCTCATCACACGGATGGCGGCTTAAAAAATCCGCTCCCAGATTTGTTTTTTCCAGAAATATACTCTATGCTAAACTCAAAAGGCTGCATAAGTAAGGACCATCTGAGTAACCGAGAATTTTCATGCCTAGCCTGCGCTAGAAACGACAAGGGTTTGTGATCCGTTTGCAACTTGAATGTTTTCGCTAGTTGAGTAATTGGTTTCAGCTTTATTCAACTTTCTGCTAGCATATGCCACTGGGCTTAATTCCCCATCCAATGCATCTGATTTCTGTAACAGGGTCAAAAATAGGTTTGCTTGTGAGCTTTTCCTTCAATTCCTGGTAAGCCATTTCACATTGTGATGTCCATGTAATTCGATCTGGATTTCCTTTACGTGTCAAATCAGTTAACGGTTCACATATGGAATTAAAGCTTTTGATATACTTTTGGTAGAAGCCACATAATGAGACAAAGGATCTCACGTCTTTCTTGGTTTGTGGTCTCGGGGCTTTCTTTAATTTCTCTAAATTCTTGGGTTCAGGGGTCATGTTTCCCTGATGGACTGTGTGTCCCAAGAATTCTAATTCTTTACATCCAACGCAACATTTGGTTGGTCGGGCTGTTAAATTCGCTTCTCTAAGTCGATTAAACAGCATGTTCAGAGAGTCAATGTGTTCCTCAAATGTTTCTGTGGCTATAAGGATATCATCCATGAAATTTGTGATGCATGGATTATTCAGAGGATCTAACAATTTTCTCATCATTCTAGAGAAGACACTAGGCGCATTCTTCAATCCAAATGGCAATCTGTTAAACTCATAGTGTCCCTCTGAGGTACTAAAAGCTAGGTATGGTCTAACCTCAGGCTTTACTGGAATCTGATAGTATCCTTTACTCAGATCCACTTTTGAGAAATATTTAGCTTTATTTAGCCTGGCAAACAACTGATTTGTATCCGGCAATGGATCCACCTGTCCTTCTGTGATAGCATTCAGTCTCCTGTAATCTATACAGAGTCTATGTTCTCCAGAGGGTTTCCTTAAGAGTACCACACTGGAACTATACGAAGATTCACTGTGTGAAATAATTCCTTCCTTCAACAAATAGTCTATCTCTTCCTTCAAAGCTTTCTCCTTAGCAAAAGGAATCGAATATGGTTTCATACAGACAGGTGTGGGGTCTATCAGTTTCATATCATATTCCAATAAGTTTGTATGCCCCGGTCGGTCTGTTAACACCTCTGTATGATTATCTAGAACCTGTTGCACTCTCTCTTTCTGATTTTTCGTTAAATGCGTACTGATTTTCACCTGTGCCGCTGTCTCACAGGGGTGTAATGGATATTCAAATGATGAAAGTGGTTCCTTTTTCATCTCCATTGCAATGGACAAGGTCAACAAGGGTGTCTCTTACTGATTTTCTCTTTCCAAGTATTTCTTCAGGAGATTCACATGATAGATTTTTTCTTTCCCCTTCTTATCTATCTTATAATTGGTTCTAGACACCTTCTCTAGAACTGTATATGGACCTTGCCATCCAATTTGTAATTTATTCTGACTACCGGGTAGAAGAAGCAGTACCTTCTCTCCCACAGCCAAATCTCTGTCTTTAGCTTTCCTGTTATAATAGGCAGCATGTTTCTTCCTGGCTTGTTTAAAATTTTCATTGGCAAGTTTCCAGCCAGTTTTTAAACGAGTGGTCAGCTCATTCATATATTGGTATGAGGATGTAATATTTTCCTCTGCCTTTTCATCAGGAGCCGCGGTAGCATAGTGGTTAGTGCACTGGCTTCCTAGCGCAGTGGTCTATGGTTCGATCCCCAGATGAGGCGGGAATATTTTTAGACCACAAACGGCTCCTGGGTCGACCCAGCCCCAAATGGGTACCAGAGCAACTCTGGGAAGGTTAAGGCGGCCGGCGTGATGCCGACCACATCACCCCTAGTGTGCCGACGGTCAAGATAATATGGGCCTAACACCATATTCCCAATATGCCTCAATGGGCGTGTAACGGGTTCCTTTACCTTTACCTTTTTTCATCAGTCCACGTTCTTAACAGCGCTTCATATAGACCTTTAATTGTGTGGACCTCTTTGTCCATGCACCGGTATGGTCTCTTCCACTCGAAGCTCTATAGTGATGATTTTTCTTCCCAGAATTATCATTCCATGCACCGGTATGGTCTCTTCCACTCGAAGCTTTATAGTGATGATTTTTCCTCCCAGAATTATCATTCACAAAACGACCGCTACCAATTTTTCTTTTGGGGCTTTCTCCCCTCTTAAAATTCTTGATGAGAGATTTCCTCCCTACATCCTCTTCCTCCAGTTTGTTTAAGTCCGATTGAGGGATTTTCGGCTTATCCTGGGGTAAGACATCCTTTTGCACTCTCCGCATAGTGGCCATTGTAAAACAGTTAAGTGAAGCTTGTCCGTGAAAAGGGGCTTCCCATTCCATTTGGTCCACTTTATCAAATCTATTTTTCTTTTTATTGTCAGGCCTAATTTTGCCCCATGGCGTGTCCAGGTCCTGATCCATGTTCCCACTTGTGGGTGTTCCCTCATGTGCTATGCTACACCTTTCTACAAAGTTCTCAATGTCCCATCTTGCTTTGGGCCAATAATAATTGTGAGCCACCTTTTGAATGATGGTACCTATTTTCTCATGGTCCCCATCTGGTTTCACATGTAGGCTCCTTATTAAGTCTGCTCTATATCTTTTTGGAAGAACCAGCTGTCCGTGACCATGGGATCTAGTTCCGGCCTTCCTATACATCAACTTGTTTTTCATGTAAAAATCTCCCTTGCCTGGAGTTGTATGACAAGTTGACAATTTTCTGAAACAAGGCTTGAGTGTTTTTATCCCCAGCCTGTGCCTTCCTCATCTCTTCTGGCGTGGTATCTAACATAATATCCTCCTCCTGTCTTGAGGTCGACCTGACCTGAAGGGTTGCCATATACACAGGTTTCCTTCTGCAACGGTCAGTGTCATGATTGTCCATCTGACAATTCTTACACCACCTTTTTCCTTGGTTGAAAGATTTTCTTTCATTATATTTCCTTTCATCGAATTGTGGGAATTTATTTTTATTTTCATACCGTGGCCTATCAAATTGGTGCTTACCTTTATTTTGATCCTTAGGATCAAATTTATTAAAGTTCTGTGGTGCCCTAAAGTTATCCACTTGTTTCTTTTTATTACCTGTTACCTCTGCTTGAGCTGCTTGATACCTTTCAGCAACATTTAGCAACTCATCCAGCCTCTCTGCACCTTGTTCCATGAGAAACTTTCTCAGGTCTGGAGCCATGGACTCTCTTAATTGCTCTATAAGGACCATTTCCTTAAGATCTTGGGTTTTCCCCAGAGAAGTCCATTTCTCCAAGTATGTCTCTATTCGTGCAGAGAACTGGTGATAGGTTTCACCTGACAGTAGTTTAGCATTCCTAAATTTTTTCCTATAAAATTCTGCATTCTTTTTATATCTTAACAAAAGAGCCTGCTTTAGCATGTCATAATTTTCCTGATCACCTCTGCTCATTTTTGCAAAAACTTCATAAGCTGCCCCACGAAGTCCCTGAGATAACTTTAAGCTCCACCTTTCTCTCTCTAACCCATATGTGGTAGCTAATAGTTCATACCTATTTAGATAGCTCTCTATATCATCGTCTTTCTCAACAAAATGATCTAAATGAAAATTCATAGCTGAGGTTGAGGCTCCTTGAGTAACCGTAGCATCAGAGGCAAAGGGACTGGCACCATTTTCAGGAGCATGGCCCTGAAACTCAAACTCCCTTAGTCGTAACTCATGTTCCCTTTGTAATCTTTTATCTTCTGCTTCCCTTTCTGCAGCTAATTTCCTCTCTTCCCTTTCTGCAGCCTGTCTTCTTTCCTCGGCTTCTCTTTCTGTAGCTAATCTTTTGTCTTCTCTTTCTGCCTCCAATTTCTTAGCCTCTTTGTCAGCCTCAATCTGCAACCTCTTAGTCTCAGCCTCAGCCTCAAATTGCAACCTCTTAGTCTCAGCCTCTAACTTTCTTTCGGCCTCTTTTTCTAATCTTCTTTCTTCACGTTCAATAAATTTGTCACATTCCGTCGTGACATAGGCAATCATAACTTGCCCATCTAATCCTAACTCTTTTGCAGTCTGAACCGCAGCAGATCGAAATTTGGCCAGGTCCGCCATTGTCTATCATGTAAATTTATACAATGTCTAACCAACAATTCAACTTCTAAATATATATAATGGACAACACAGGCACCGTGAGCTCAACCTTATTTAATTCCACCCAAGGATACCTTTTAATTCTTATATTCCCTGAAGTGAATTACCCCCAATATTGTTAATAGTTAAAGATTCAAAATCCCAAGAGCGAGACCCCAATATATGTGGTGAAGTGGGATGTTATAAATATTTATAGGGGACTTAGTGTACTGACTGAGATCAGCTGTGAAGGTATCTATATCTATTAAGAGTAGTGTATTATAGATAACCTTACTTGCTACCACATATCTCTATATCTCAGTCAGAATTATTCTGGAATAGTGTGATGCTACGTTATGTGTCTAGGGTATGAGTATGGTGAAGTGTAAGTCACAACAACAGACAGATAAACAATTTAATTTAATCCACTACTCTTGACAACACTGTGACACTCACATACATATAACACTCTATGAGAATATCTTACAGGAGACACTCGTAACTTTTCAAATAACAATATGTATTCATTTCTATCATAAAGGCATATGTGTGTCCTGATTCAAAGACAAAGGAACCAGGAATCACAATCAATGTTAATTACAAGTTATGTACAGAATGTATTAATATGAATCTGGTAGTGACATATATTATTAAAAATATCCTATGTGTGTCAGTTGTGTAATAGTAGTATGAGGTAATACTGGTTTTGTTTTGTTCAAGCTCTGTTGGTAGTTGTCATCATGACTTCAATAGTTTGTCTTAAGGAAATTAGTATTGGAGATGTTCTCAGTTCCTGATATTAAGACAATTAATTTCCCCTCTTAATATTATTTTTACAAAGTCATTTCAAGATGAGGGGACATAATGTTGAGCTCAGCTGGCCAATTCGCTTATCTGGCGTGATGGCGGCAGGAAAGGATTCCTCTGCTCGAATTCTCCTCTGGGTTCAGGAGACACCTCACTGATAGCTAAAAAGACCAAGGAGTATGCTGTCCGACTCAGGATTCAGCAAAGCTCTGACCAGGTGCTGCTCACTACCATCAAGACCACGGTCCCACAATTCATACGAATAAACACAGATACGTTGATTAGCAATGAATTCTGGCACAAACTGGCACAAATTCCCATCTGCTTATCTTCCAGGCTTTTATTTAGCAAAATATGAGCTGGCTTCAACGCACTGATGCTTTATCAAGCTTATTTAAACAAGTGGTTTCGAACTAACGCTCCCAAGTGTGTATATCAGCGAGTCTGACCAATGAGGCCCCGTTTCGACAAGTGTTTGAAAAAATGTTACCTTTCCCCGTTTCCCCTAACAACGAAAGATAGTATTTATAGTCCGACCAATCGTGGTTAGGCTTTCATTTGTTGCGCTCCAATCAATTGGGAGTTTACATGGTAGGCTATTTATGTAACGTAAGGTTTTTTCAAACACGTTATAAAAAAAAAATTTTATGAGCAGAAATGATTCCATGCTGTCAGGCATCCTCACTATTTTATTTTGGGTATAATTTATTAATTCCTGGACTATTTGCGTAACGTTTTACATATTATTTGTCAGCAAGCCCTAAGGAACCCAAATATACCAATTTGAAAGAGCTACGTGGCTGCGTTCAAAATATGTATTTTCTACCTCCTGTTTCGAAGATGTGCTGTCTGGGTACTGTTATGTTTTCAACCGTAAACCCATCTAATGTTGTCTTTCCTAATAAGAGATTTCAGGATTTATAAACCTAACTCTGGGAAAGGGTAGTGTATTTTATCACTGTCCGTCTGAAAAAAAATTAGTGCATGTAGACTTACACGCGTGATGGCAGCATTTGTGTATCGCGCGACGCGTGTTGCATGCGTTCCTGATTTTCAGCCCTCCCCTCTCTCTTTATCCTTTTGTCCATCTGTTCGTTCGTTTTGGTAACGCAGTGTAGAAAAAGACATGAATGGAATTTAAAATTTAGGTCAACTTGCATATTTCAAGGTTTTTCTTAGAAAGGCAGCACATTTTATTGTGTGTTTGGGAAACGCGTGTATGTTGCAGAAGGCCTATATTTAACGTGGAAACGTTACAATTTGCAGACGAAGCATAAAACAAAGGGGATTTCTAGTACATTCTTTGTGACAGCACTGTTATTTTACCATTGCTCTTCTCTTTATTAATTTTATTTGTTAGGCTTCATATTTACCTAATAATTTATATATGTGGATTAGAATATTCCACGACAATGGTGTTGTGCATGAGGCTGGCAATCTCACCATGTAACACAGATTGCTACCGAAACTACTACTGCACGAGCATCTGAATGCTTCATACGGAGGCAAACCACACTGGTGGCCCCATGATCCCTCAGGAGCGGAGAAGAGAAATATATATATATATATATATATATATATATATATATATATATATATATATATATATATATATATATATATATATATATATATATATATCTCCAAGTGAGCCCACGTGCTCTCACAAACCATTCTTCACATAACAATAATTAAATAATAATCAACTGGGCATAAAATAATATTCTTCAACTACATGTACAACAAATACTCTCAATAATGAGAATAAACCACCACCTCGCAACTGATAAATCTCAATATCCATCCATGCACTCTGAAGCATGTCGTATATGCCGACTGATGACATTTAGAACTCATCATATAAACCCATTGTTACAGAAACAAACCACTGCCATAGCATATAAATGCTTCATGCAGGCATCTGTTGGAATCAGCCGCACTGGTGTCGCCCTACTCCGCAAGGAGCAAACAGGAACGTTTATGTCTCAAATGTGCTTTACGCACAAACTAGTGGCTCTAATCTCACCAGAAATCTAAATGACTATTCTCACTTCAAAGTAACCCACCAAAGATATACAGTAGAAGAATCAATAATCGTGACATACACTTAATTACTCTTACATTAAAGAATAAAATATAATTATTCTTGACTTAACAACTAGAACTAAATTCATCACCTATAGGAGATTTAACACGAAAACTATTTCTTCCATTACTGTGGGAAATTACCTTAATCTGCTTTCGCCCACGTGTCAATAGACACAGTATAAAATAGCGTAACATTATAGGCTTGATAACTAAGAGTGTTACTGCAGACTCCTCGCGCCGCTTTTATACAGTCATCACCACGTGGCTGCCATCTTGCTATTTTGCTAACAAGTTAATATTATCTAAATTCAAGTAATAGATCGCTTCTCTGCCTGGTTTCATACATGAAATACTTTCATACTATATTTGCCTTCCTGATGAATGAAATAATCGCTCTTAAACTTTCACATATGTGATTTGGGCTAAGTGTGCCTAATAAAACCTATCCAGACATTATTTTCAATCATCTATCATTTCAAGACTAAATCATGATGTCCTGGAAGAAATCTTCTTTAGAATTACATCTATCTATTTATTTCACTAAACATTAAAACAGCCACGCTCAATATAATTTCAGAATTATAGAAAACTAATGCTAATTTGCTTTGAAATCAAACTCACGTGTCATGTCTTTGTTCTTCTGCTACCCACACAGGGCGCCTCGTTTCGTTTTCTCTTGTCTGGACTGATACTTAAAAAGGCCGCTGCTGGCCATCGCATTCTTTATATAGGCACTAGGCTAATCACTCGACTTTAGTGCGCTGCGCGTATTAATTAGGCCACTTAAATAACACTCGCGATTATTGCTTTAGAAGGCACGAAAACACAGATATACACAACTATTTCTAGAGCAAAAACACAAATATACACAACTAATTTGTAGGCTTTATTATGGCCTAATAATATATCTTCTACTTCGTCAGACTTTTCACATCCCAGCAATGCTTGCTCGCGCCGTCACGTGGGCTGCAAAAATATATGAGCGATGAATATGCCATGAACATGAAGGGGGTCTCCGGGGCGTCGTTACGGCCCCATCACACACACACACACACACATATATATATATATATATATATATATATATATATATATATATATATATACAGGTAGTTCTCTATTTACGCGTGTTTCATTAACGAGATTTCTACCACCCCTCTCTTCTCCACCTCTTCCTTCCAGACTTGCATGTTGGATCGAAGATGTGCCTCTGAGTAAACTATCAGGGCAATATTTTGGCAAATGCCAGCTCTTAAATACAGACCTATCTCATCTTCCAGTATCCCACTGAAGACTTTCTTGTCCTCTCCTTACATACTTTGATGACATTGTCCATGAGGACAATGAAAAGATAAGGTGATAGAATATTACACTGTCTTACACCAGTGGTGGTCCTAAACTCTTCTGACTTATGGTTTGCCGTGCTCATATAAGTGCTGCAAGTCATGAAGAAGCTCTGTATAGCACCAAAGTACCCAACCTCTGAAAATACGCTATAGAGCAGATCCGAACAACTAATAAGAACCGCAAAGTTTCACATTATGGTACCAAAAACACTGAGAGCTAACGCTCAGTGATGCTGAATCAAAGGCAAGGCGCGACAAAATGTAGTGACATGTCTTAAGGAATTGAACGCAACAAAGCATTGCGTATTCTAAGCATTCAGTATCCCAATATGTTTTCCCCTTATCAAAAATGAACACTGAGAAACCTCAGATAAAAAACGTGAGAAATTATTTCATTAAGTCATCTTTCTCTTGAGCGTCCGGATGGCAGAGTGGTTAGAGAAATATCTTCACGCCTCGCTCCAGTACGCCAAGCTGTAGTGATGGGTACCTGACTCAGTTCTAAGTTAAGGAAAGATAAAGCAACGCTGAAAGGAACTGGTCACACCGCCTCGTAAAACTAAAATCTAGTGCAAGTGAAGTCTCTAACACTTCATTCCCCAAAAGCGGTATCTGTTATGGTACCCCTTTAACAATTTTGTTTGGAGGTTGACACGGAATTGCCTCCCATGCTTTGCAGTAGTGGTCCAACAGTGGCCAAAACTCAAGAGTATCTAATTCTGGGTCTTCAAAGGTGTCTACCTTTGCACAAGATTACTCTTGGTAGAGCTGTAGATAGAAGGATAATGATGCTTCTATCTCAAGGTAATATGCATAAGATATTTCAGAAGTCACGAACAACGCTGCGTTGGGCAGGGCAATTGTTAACTTATATCTGATTCGCCGCCTTTTATGAAGAATTAAGCAATTATTAATGTCAGCTCGTTCATGTCCCCACCCTGATTTACTCAGTGGAATTCTTATTATTCTGGTATAGCTCTGTTTAGAATGTATGTACTAAATTAACTGAGGCAAACACGCAGTTCATTCAAAATGATTAAATCAACGTTAAATTTGTATATTTACAAATAACAAATTTAATAATTGACTAAGTTTTAACAGTTTAAAAAATGTGAATAATCTTTAACAGAAAATACTCATCATCGTTTGATGGTAGGGTGTCTTACGAAAGAAGTCACTTGGCAGCTTTTAGGTTTGACTTAGCTGCAAATGGTAGTTTCTGCTCCCGCTGGGTTTTTGGGTTCTGTGCAGATAGGTCACTGGAGTTCTCGCGTCTCTGGTCAAGATTAAAGGAGCAGCACGTTCCAAGTAAGATCAGGGAGTAACTGCAAAGCTGGTCCTGCGTCTCTAAGACCCTCTGATGATGGTGTCTAGTTCGACTTCAGGCCACTTCTACCCTCACTTTGTTCCAGAGATTAGTACCCTCACTGGTACCACCAACAACTATGGTAATAGAATAGAAACAAAACGCTCTCCTGAGTATTGCGTTTTCCGACACATGGATCTCCTTCTCCCTATTCCACCATCTCATCTACCTCGGAATTTACCCTCGATGAGAATTAAGCTCAATCCCTCGAGAGAAAACGTTCTTTACATTTAGATTGAAGGGCTTTAGATTTACTTTACATTCAAATGAAAAGGTTAATAATATACATAGAATATGTTTACATTAACATCTACACCGATTGAAACGTATTCACAATATAGATTGAATATATTTTCGTTTACATCTACACTGGTTGAAAAGCTTCAAACTTTAATTTTAAAGTGAATATGTTTACATAGACATTTACACTCGTTTGTACTTGTAAATATTATAATTAGAATGTACATCATTTCTTTCATCTTTCCCTCCTTGCTCCAAATGGAACTTGGGACTACTTATGCTTTTAGTTCTCTTTATAAAACTAGCGATAAAGCAGTCACCAGCCCTTGCAGTGGTGGTTCATGAAATCATCATTCTATACGCTGAGGTTGCCAGCCTCAAATGTCTTGGACATCCACTAGCAATTTTCACATATTAAGATTCACATGGCAATATATACATATTAGCTCACATGTCAGTAAAAAAAAATATAGAATATATAAAAAATACAAACTGTTTGCTCAGAGGAATAAAGTTAAGGCACTAGCAGATGCCTTTTTACACGTTTCTGGGTTGTTGTTATGTTAACAATGAATTCCCACTATGAATCCGTGTTTTCAGTTTCCTAAGATCCCGGTTTTCCTTATTAAATGGTTTTCCTGGGTTCTTTAAGTCCTTCAGATGTCCGGTCTGATATATATGAAATCTGATTCTAACTCTGGCAGTCTGATGGTCTTCTTGAATTTTCAGAGTATCTTAAAACTGCAAAAAGGTCAGGTTATATTGCCTGTTCTCCCCCGCATTTGTTTGTTACGCTGCTAAGCGTTTCAAACATGCGTGTTTTGTGGGGTAATTTCAAAATTATTTCCGTCTGAAATTATGTGCGTGATGCAAAAGGTGACCTCACTTATATATGGCAATAAAACCTCCGATTTCCTTCTCTGCAATGTTTACAAGTAACGTATTATTACTTTAATATAAAGTAATGTCTTTGTAACAAGGTGTGCCAGAAACGTTGATGTCATGCATGTCTGTCCAAAAGGTGTCGCACAGACGAGATATCTCGTTATCTGTTGCTTGAGCACACACAATCGGTCTCTTTACCATCTTTCCAGAGAATGCACCCTGGCCTTATCAGCGATTAAACAAATGCGCTGGGCGATTTTTGTGTTAATCTGTAGTCTGATGTCGGCCACACCAGAGATTAACCTACAAGGTTGTCGATTAATTATTATCTCAGCCGTTACTTGCAAAGCAGGGATGAACGGGTAACCAAACAGACATGACGACTTATCAGTGTGGGGAGTGTAAGAATGTTTGACAATACAAAATATCTGCTACATAGCAGGGGGGAAAAAAAGGTGCCGACCATTGAAAAAATCGCAATAAAGTCAGTACAACAATTGAAAATGATTACTGCCGTAGTGGATAAGAGATCGAGCAGAGGTCGCCCCAATCCATCCTGTCACAGAGGTCATGATAAGATGGCGACGTTAAATAGAACACACATTGAGGAAATCAGCTGATACCATTACTAGGCAGCTCCTGTTCTGGAATACCCATGTTAAAGGAAATAGATTGAGCCCAAAAACACCCTATGGGCGACATTACAAAGCAGTCCTTGTTCTTAACCCCCCAAGGACAGAGAGGCAGGGGTAGACCAAGAAACACATGGAGAAAATAACTGGAGTTATTTCACTTAGAAGTGAAAATGATGCGAAAGACGTATTACTGTTCAAAAAAAGAAACACAACATTATTGCAGTGGTAATGGATACCAAATTTCAAACTTGTACCAAAATTTTATTTTACGGAATTAATGTTTCAATCTTGGCATGAAGAAACTTTCAGACTTTAACAATGAAATGATGTTCATTAAATTTGGTTTGGACTTTTATTCTTTGCGACTGAGGACTCCGTTTCAGTAAGGTATATGTCCTCCTCTGGCCTCTATCAGAAAACGACATCTCCTTGACATGGATCCGATTAGCCGTTGGATCTGTTGTTGTGGGATGGCTGCCCACTCTCCCCGCAGTGCAAGAGACAACTGTCGGAGATTGGCTGGAGCCACGTCTCGCTGGCGGAGTCGTCTGTCGAGTTCATCCCATAAGTGTTCTATGGGGTTTATGTCTGATGACATGGCTGGCCACGGAATGGTCTGAAAAATTGACCCTCGTGCAGCCAGAAGTGGAAGGACGTGAGGACGAAGAATTTCAGCGAAGTATCATAGGGCATTCAGGCGTCCTTCAATTTGCACCAGGTCACTTCTTCCCATGAAGTTGATCGCACCCCACATCAGTACACCTCCACCACCATGTGGAGGAGCCTCATCAACGCTGTTCTGGGCGTAGCGCTCATGGACTATGCCGTAAACTCTTCTCCGTCTATCGTGTCGCTGGAGCACAAAAAATGATTCATCACTAAACCAAAGCCGTCTCCAGTCATTCCCAACGGTCCATTGACGATGCTGATTCGCCCACTGCTGTCGGTTCTGGCGATGCCGGTCCGTAAGAACAGGACCTCTGTAGGGTCTTCTAGCCCAAAGACCAGAGTCGTGCAGCCGGTTCCTGACCGTTTGATCTGAAATTCGACGAGCTGATGACATTGACTGGACTGTGGAGGACGCAGATGCAAGTCGATTCCTGAGGTGACGCAGCCGTATGAAGCGGTCTTCGGCAGGAGTTGTGACTCTGGGTCTTCCACTGCGCGGCCGGTCTGCCACTGAGCCAGTGTCTTGAAATCGCCGCCAAAGGCGACTAATGGTGCTTCTAACCACATTAAATTGTCTGGCCACTACACTTTGTGACTGTCCAGTCTGTAAACGTCCAATGATGATGAGTCGTTGTTCTGTAGTGAGATGAGCCATACTTGCGCATTGAATTTTCAACTGAATTTATTCGAGGAGCGTCAATCTTTTATAGGCATTCAATAATATGGTCAGAGATTTTTGTGTTCAGTAAGTTTCACTGGATTCTCATGAACCTGTCACGAGTTATTGTCAAAAATGTTGTTTTGACCTTGACCTCTTTCATGACCTCACGAATCATGAGGTGAGTACAATTCAGGTAACCACGAGAAGTTAATGACCAGGTGGACACAGTCGATAGGTTGACTGATGTCCAATCAGCGAATATATTTTATAAAAGTAACACCAAAAAAGTTGCGTTTCTTTTTTTGAACAGTATATAGAAATAACTTGAGCTGATAACTCGTGACAGGAGAACTTGGCATGTGTTTGTTGAAGGTCTAAGCTCCTTGGGGAAGTAACGGGTATTGATTGAAAAACACATAGAGAGGAGAACTCCAGACAAACATGAGAGGGATAAAGAAGTAAGGAAAAACTTTGACCGGATGATACTGGACACGAGGGTCTGGAATGTTTTTAGTTGCTGTGGACCTTTGCTCGACGGGGATCTACAAGGAATTACTTGATGGATGATTTTATCTTTCCCTTAGACGCAGTCATGCATTATAACCCTGATACCCTCATCTTAAAACATTATGACCTCTAAATTCTTTTCAGTACATACGTATGTTGAAGGCCTCTGCTTCATAAGGAGCTAAAAGCAGTTTCGGATCTGCGTTTTAGGGCCTTGAAGCTTGAATTCTTGGAGGGGCCCCTTTTATATTAAAAAAATGTTGTTGAAGGATGGGGAAAAAATGTATTATAGAGAAAACTGGAAACTTCATAAACAGAAAACCAACAAAAAGACGAGCGATATAATCTGTTTATTAGGTCTATTCTAGTGAGTGATAGATATTATTTGACTAATTTTATGAATTATTCTATTTTTATACATTTTCTGTCTGAGTATTCCTGAACAGTCTTTGGAAATTTCGGCAACGCTTAAGGAACTGGATTGGTCTTTAGAACTTTCACTCATTTTGATGAATTTATAGGGCCCCACGGGGCCACCTTGCATTTAGGGGCCCTGAAGCTCAAGCTTCAAAGTAGATACGCCTCTAGTAAAAAGGATACTGATTGACAAGACTTCTACGCGAACTCTTATTCAGGCAAGCTAACCTTCGGCAGCTCAATCGTTGGCTACTCGCTAGAAAAAAAATCATAATGATCCAAACCGGCCACTTCCCTTATCAGAAGACACGTCTGTAATGGTCATCTTCATGCCACGTGCGATACCAGCTGACAGGTCTCTGGTATCGTTTCGATTTTTTTCCCCCTAGCTTCCGCTTATGTTGCCAGGATGTCGGACGAAGAACAAGCTACGTTGAAATTATTGATAGCTTTTTGGCTACTGTCGACAAAAAAATGTTTTGTGTTGGAGAGACGAAAATATTTGCCTTGGCCAAAATGATTGACGCGTAGTGCGGAAAAAACTGCGTCCTTCGCTATACTTTATCTACAGTAGTAATCTCTACCTTTCAACAAAATTTGATGTAGTAAAACTTGGTCAACATTTTAACCAAAATTTGCGTAGTTACTTTACTTAACTCACTTTTTCTGTCCGCTACCTTGGCGTGATGCACTGTGGGGGAGAGGGCTTGAAGTTGTTGCTTTTGAGCCAGATGTGTGACACTGACCGTTGTGAAACCATCTTGTAGAATTTCTGTCATAGTGTCAATCCATCTGCTTCTTGGTCTTTCTTGTGTCCTGAAACTAGAACTCTTACAATTGTAAGCGCGGAATGATAACTGGACGGACTCTATTCCCATTAGATGGTCTAAACACATTTTCTCCATTTATTTGATGCAGGATGTAGTTTCTACAACTTTTCTGATATCATCACTTCTCATACTGTCTCTCCTGACAATATAAATGGTTTCCTCAAAGGCTTCATATTGGACGACGTGATTTCCCTCTCCTGTGTCCCGGACAGGTACCATGTGTGCCGCTGGCACAAAAGAGGTGACACGAATATACTATTTATTAATTGTCGTTTTGTTTCCATACTGTTTCTGTGTAGTTTTGTTGTTGTTGTTGTTTTAAGGGTAAGATTGCTTTTCTGGAAAATAAGACTTCTGATTGTGAAATATACAAAAAAAAACTGTACACTTGTAAAGTCATTTGACTTAGTATAACGATGAAAGTAAGTCTATATCCCTTACTGTAGACCATGGCTTCTCAACCTTTTTTTCTCATGCCCCCCCCCCTTCTTAGCTTCATTCACCTCTGTGCGCCCCCCCTCCCCCAAAGTCGCTGTTAGCTGGAAAAAATGTACTTTACCATATTACTGTGGCCCACTAGAAATATGGCCAAATGGCCAAGCGTTGAGAACCACTGTAGACAACTGAACGTGCAAATAAAATTGTGCACTCAGTTTTTCAAGACTCTTTTGGTGCATGAACTTTCTACCCGTGTGTTACCCCGGCCCTTTGTGATCAAGATCCCCAGAGGAGGGAAGTAGAGGCAGACAGAAGAACGCATGGAGAAGAGAAATGGAGAGAGATAAGACGATCATGCAGAAGACATGGAAAGACCTTGAACTTGTGCCACGTGACACGATGACTTGACACGTGTTTCTTGAAGTCCTATGCTCTGTGGGGAACTAAAAGGTATTAATTGATTGATTAATAGGGTGAAGAAGATTAATTATACTGCACTCTGTCTGCCATGCAGAAGCCGAATAGGGAGGTTTGGGCATAAGGTTCTAAAGTATTGTGGTTATGAGCCAAATGAACTTAACCTGGTGGCATATCATTTTTTAATATAGGAAAATCTCCTGAGGTAATGTACCTTAAATGTTGGAACATTGAATGAACTAGGGAAAACTGCACGGATGGTAAGAGAAATTAGAAAATATAAAATGGACATCCTTGGATTGCGCGAAACACGATAAAGGGAGATGATTTTGAGATAATAAATGGAGTTTAGCAGGGATATCACCTTGTACCATTTCTCAACGTACTGGTTATATGCTGGATTTGAGAAAGTAACGACATCCACCAAGGCTTTCATAAATCTGTACTTGTGCAGAATAGAATGATTTGAACGGTACGACTAGATCACCAATGTAGAACTAATAAAAAGAACCAAAATAGAATGATTTAAACAGTACGACAAGATCACCAATGTAGAACTTATAAAAAGAACCAGAATAGAATGATTTGAATGGTGTGACTAGATCACCAATGTAGAACTAATAAAAAGAACCAGAATAGAATGATTTAATCGGTACGACAATGGGACGTACGTCTAGTTTGACAAGTGAATTTTCCCTGATATGATGGATGATTAAAGGGACTTTAGCTTTGCATAACATTAGAACCCCTGAACATCAGTATTGTTGTAACTTTTCATCAACGAAGAGTAGCGGCTATGATCAAAGCAGTCAAAGACGATCCCCAGAACAGAGAAGCAGAAATTTAGCATCTCCGTGCGAACACTGAACCGTTCGCAAGATGGACACGAGCGGTCAGAAGAAAGCTTCTTGCAGACTTCGCCCCTCTGTGGCAACCGGCAGGCTTGCCCGAAAGACTATGGAACGGGAGAGACGGAGCGCTCAGCGTAGCGGATACGATCTGAGGAATCAGGAAACTCACCGCGAACGAGGCTTATCTCGAAAAAATTTCACATCCTCGCGCGAGCAGCCTGAGACGAACGAAGATCGGAAGCCAGTCGGGCCATCGCGGTTAGCATGGCGGCTAAATAACTTCGACTTTCCCTGGGATCTGAAGAGGCGCGAAATTTTCACACGACCCATTTAACTTACATTCCCGTTAGATATATACAGAATCTGAAAAGGGCAACTTCATCATTCGTTCTGACAGCATTCTAAGATTCACTAGCATATAGTTCAATTCCTGCTAGATTTCATCTAAATTGTTGGCTATTGGAGTGAATTCTTTTCTGTGCAGACGGTAATTTATACTTTAGCTTCGAGTGATCAGTGGTCTAGATATTTCATTTTTATTTCACTGGATTGTGGTGTAAATTTAAACTTATTAAATAAACCCATTTTCAAAGTTCCAGTGCAAACTGAATGTTACATCTATAGGTTAATTTCCTAATACAATAGCCGCGTAAATTAATTTTGCAACTGTTAAGGGAATTGTGACTTTAATACAGTTTAGTTCTGTATAGATAGATGTGCTTTTAAAATTATTAACCTCGCGGAGAATTTTTTCTTGATTTATTAATTAAAGACGCGAGCGCAGAAAATAGTCTAACTGTAAATGTAAATAACACATAAGGAAGGGAAACCCGAGGCCTGTAAACAGTAAATTAATATTAGACAAACATAAAGGTATGTTTTCAAGCACTCGTAAGAAATAAAGAAGTAGAACACTTGGACAACAGAAAAACAACAGACGTGAGTGGCTTACCCAGGGTTCGAACCCCGTACCTTCCGTACGACAACTCCGCCTAGCTATCAAGCGAATCACACTGACCCCACGGCCAGCTAGGCATCCCCAAAAAAAGATGCTTTGCTGGCTATTTATCAGTACGAAACACACAAGATAACACCGGAAGTATACAGTGGGCAACTCAGCCCTTAAATGACGCAATCACTTCTGTTGTTCTCCTATTAACAGTATGTGTCAGTCCAAACAAGACAAAGACCTTGATACTGGGTCCAGTAAATAGTAGAAGACTTAAGGACATTAGTATAGAACAGAGGGTAGGTTTCTGGTATTGTATAAACATAAATAACACATAAGGAAGGGAAACCCGAGGCCTGTAAACAGTAAATTAATATTAGACAAACATAAAGGTATGTTTTCAGGCACTCGTAAGAAATAAAGAAGTAGAACACTTGGACAACAGAAAAACAACAGACGTGAGTGGCTTACCCAGGGTTCGAACCCCGTACCTTCCGTACGACAACTCCGCCTAGCTATCAAGCGAATCACACTGACCCCACGGCCAGCTAGGCATCCCCAAAAAAATTATGCTTTGCTGGCTATTTATCAGTACGAAACACACAAGATAACACCGGAAGTATACAGTGGGCAACTCAGCCCTTAAATGACGCAATCACTTCTGTTGTTCTCCTATTAACAGTATGTGTCAGTCCAAACAAGACAAAGACCTTGATACTGGGTCCAGTAAATAGTAGAAGACTTAAGGACATTAGTATAGAACAGAGGGTAGGTTTCTGGTATTGTATAAACATAAATAACACATAAGGAAGGGAAACCCGAGGCCTGTAAACAGTAAATTAATATTAGACAAACATAAAGGTATGTTTTCAGGCACTCGTAAGAAATAAAGAAGTAGAACACTTGGACAACAGAAAAACAACAGACGTGAGTGGCTTACCCAGGTTTCGAACCCCGTACCTTCCGTACGACAACTCCGCCTAGCTATACAAGCGAATTACACTGACCCCACGGCCAGCTAGGCATCCCTAAACCTGGGTAAGCCACTCACGTCTAATGTTTTTCTGTTGTCCAAGTGTTCTACTTCTTTATTTCTTACGAGTGCCTGAAAACATACCTTTATGTTTGTCTAGTATTAATTTACTGTTTACAGGCCTCGGGTTTCCCTTCCTTATGTGTTATTTATGTTTATACAATACCAGAAACCTACCCTCTGTTCTATACTAATGTCCTTAAGTCTTCTACTATTTACTGGACCCAGTATCAAGGTCTTTGTCTTGTTTGGACTGACACATACTGTTAATAGGAGAACAACAGAAGTGATTGCGTCATTTAAGGGCTGAGTTGCCCACTGTATACTTCCGGTGTTATCTTGTGTGTTTCGTACTGATAAATAGCCAGCAAAGCATCTTTTTTTGAGGATGCCTAGCTGGCCGTGGGGTCAGTGTGATTCGCTTGATAGCTAGGCGGAGTTGTCGTACGGAAGGTACGGGGTTCGAACCCTGGGTAAGCCACTCACGTCTGTGGTTTTTCTGTTGTCCAAGTGTTCTACTTCTTTATTTCTTACGAGTGCCTGAAAACATACCTTTATGTTTGTCTAATATTAATTAACTGTAAATGTATCGCGCGTTAGATTTTAATATGATTTCATTGCATTTCATGTTTTTTTCTATTTGTTTCCAGAGAGATCTTTCGAACCTCGCATCCCAGCAATTAGGCAGCATTTAAGCAGCCATTACGCAGCAATAGAATATATATAGAGCCTTGCCGACCCAGTTCGATTACTCCAGTGACATATGAACTTTTTTAAAGCTAAACTTGTGGCGACCTGTTGCGGGTCTCGCTCCTCTGAATTTAACTGAGAACAAAGCCACCCAAGAAACACTTTTAAAATACTAATTCATAAAGTCGTTAAAACTGGAAGCAGAACAGTCGCCAGTAGCAATATTCTACTTATGCTCTCTTTTTGTGAAGAAGAACATAGATTTACCTGAACACTGTCTGTCAAGTATATTCAGTGGATTTTACCTCCCCCCCCCCCTTTCCCCCCCCCCCCCCCCCTCCCCCCCCCCCCCCCCAAGAAGAACCTATCTCAGTGTTTTGTAGTTGTGACATTACGGCAAAAGAAAGTTATCTCCACCAGCTGTGCCCATCTTAGAAACCACACCATACCTCACACTTAGCCAAATGCCTGTGCCATTCATTAGGAACTTCTATTTTTTTAAAAACAACAGTAGCCTTTACGCTTCACCGTCTGGCGATTTTTTGAGACTATTAGCTACCAGCCCACCTCGATAAATCTGGGGCCTGACACAGAAGAAATAAAAAGACAATTTCCATTGTTCTACGGTATTATCTGCTGTTGTAAAATTCCTAGGAAGTGCCAGAATTCACCATTTGGTAAGTCTGTGTGTGTGCCTGTGTGCTGGCCAGCCAAGCGTGTTTTTGAATGAAAGGAGATTTAATCTTTTTTTACCCTTATAATTAGTTCGACCTAGTATTAAGGTGTACTGTATTCATTGTACGGGATTTCTCCTAGCGGGAATGTTTCTTCTTTATCTTCCTCGTTCACCTTCAGACTTCCACATTTATGACTCTAATAAAGGCAGTAGTCAACCCAAGGTTCCCGACATCTCCAAACAGTTTTTCGTTGACAGAAGTGGGTTGTTGCCATATGCTACTCCGTTCATTACTGTAGGCTGGGCAATACTGCAGGAGGTGTTCGACCGTCATCGGGCTGGTACCGCAGGTGCAGAGATCTGTTGCACCAATCTTGAATTTGTGGTATAGATGGTATCTCAATCTGTTGTGTCCAGTGCGTAGCCGAAAAATGATGACCTGTTCTTTCCTAGATAGTTGATGATATGCATCATTTTTCAAATGGCCCGGGTGCTCTCTTTCCCATTTGGACTTGAATGTAGCCTTTATAATAGACTTTGCCGTTGCGTAAGTTGTCTCTATATTATTTTGTTGTAAGGCACCTCCTTCCTTAGCAAGTTTGTCTGCCTCCTCATTACCTGGTATGTTGCAATGGGCTGGTATCCACTGGATAGTGCACTTGTTGAAGCATTTGGCCAGTCTTTCAAGGGAGATTATCAGATCTTTCAATCCTTTAGTTTGTTGGCTCTTCAGCGCTGATATTACTGAGAGGGCATCTGCAAAGATTACTATCTGTTTTTCTGCCTGTGCTTTGCATTCAAGAAGAGTTTCAGCTGCCTATTTCAGGGCTTCTACTTCAGCACTGAAGTTATTGCAGTATTTGCCCGTGGCAATTGCCATAGAGTGGATTCTATTTTTTAATTTTATGAGGATGCCAACACCCACATTTTCAACTGCATTTTTTGCTGAACCATCAGTATATGCATGTGTCCAAAGCTTTGCTGGGAATTTTTGGTCAATATTGTCGTGGAATATTCTAATCCACATATATAAATTATCAAGTAAATATAAAGCCTAATAAATACATATAATAAATAAAGGAAGAAGAATGGTAAAGAACAGTGCTGTCACAATGACTACTCGAAATCCCCCTTGTTTTCTGCTTCGTCTGCAAATTGTAACGCTTTCACGTTGATAGTAAAAGCTTACTGTATTATACCCGCTTTCTTCAATGAAATGTGTGCTGTATTTCTAAGAAAAACCTTGAAATATGCAAGTTGACCTAAATTTTAAATTCCATTCATGTCTTTTTCTACACTGCGTTACCAAAACGAACGAACAGATGGACAAAAGGATAAAGAGAGAGGGGAGGGCTGAAAATCAGGAACGCATGCAACACGCGTCGCGCGGTACACAAATGCTGCCATCACGCGTGTAAGTCTACATGCACTAATTTTTTTTTTTCAGACGGACAGTGATAAAATACACTACCCTTTCCCAGAGTTAGGTTTATAAATCCTGAAATCTCTTATTAGGAAAGACAACATTAGATGGGTTTACGGTTGAAAACATAACAGTACCCAGACAGCACATCTTCGAAACAGGAGGTAGAAGAAATTGCATATTTTGAACGCAGCCACGTAGCTCCTTTAAATTGGTATATTTGGGTTCCTTAGGGCTTGCTGACAAATAATATGTAAAACGTTACGCAAATAGTCCAGGAATTAATAAATTATAACCAAAATAAAATATTGGGGATGCCTGACAGCATAAAATCATTTCTGCTCATAAGATTTTTTTTATAACGTGTTTGAAAAAAATTTACGTTACAGAAATAGTCTACCATGTAAACTCCAAATTGATTGGAGCGCAACAAATGAAAGCCTAACCACGATTGGTCGGACTATAAATACTATCTTTCGTTGTCAAGGGAGACGGGGAAGGGTAACATTTTTTCAAACACTTGTCGAAACGTGGCTCATTGGCCAGTCTCGCTGATATACACACTTGGGAGCGTTAGTTCGAAACCACTTGTTTAAATAAGCTTGATAAAGCATCAGTGCGTTGAAGCCAGCTTATATTTTGCTAAATAAAAGCCTGGAACATAGGCAGATGGGAATTTGTGCCAGTTTGTGCCAGAATTCATTGCTAATCAACGTATCTGTGTTTATTCCTAGGAATTGTGGTAAGCTTGAACCATTCAATATCTTTTAATGAAAATTGAATGTGAATTGTTGATTTATGCCTGTATATATATATATATGTGTAGTTCAGTGGCAAACGTGAGGTAAAGCCTATAATGCTCCAGTCTGAACAGAGGGTGTCGGAGGAAAGTCAAACGGCATGGAATGGCCAAACAGTACACTGACACCTGGATGATTGACTAGAAAGAAATAATGCTGGAAGTGCAGAGGCGTAGTAACCATTAAGAAGGGTAATACTGGAATAAAGTATTTCAAATGAAGCTGACAGTTGGCCTAACGCTCTGAACTCAATGTTTGTGCTGTGTTGTGATCAGTGTAAAAAGAAATTATAAGTTAGTTATGAAGTAGAAGGTACATCCTCCTTGATTTCAGGGACCGTGGTCTTGATGGTACTGAGCAGCACCTGGTCAGAGCTGTGCTGAATCCTGAGTCGGACAGCATACTCCTTGGTCTTTTTAGCTATCAGTGAGGTGTCTCCTGAACCCAGAGGAGAATTCGAGCAGAGGAGTCCTTTCCTGCCGCCATCACGCCAGATAAGCGAATTGGCCAGCTGAGCTCAACATTATGTCCCCTCATCTTGAAATGACTTTGTAAAATTAACATTAAGAGGGGAAATTAATTGTCTTAATATCAGGAACTGAGAACATCTCCAATACTAGTTTCCTTAAGACAAACTATTGAAGTCATGATGACAACTACCAACAGAGCTTGAACAAAACAAAACCAGTATTACCTCATACTACTATTACACAACTGACACACATAGGATATTTTTAATAATATATGTCACTACCAGATTCATATTAATACATTCTGTACATAACTTGTAATTAACATTGATTGTGATTCCTGGTTCCTTTGTCTTTGAATCAGGACACACATATGCCTTTATGATAGAAATGAATACATATTGTTATTTGAAAAGTTACGAGTGTCTCCTGTAAGATATTCTCATAGAGTGTTATATGTATGTGAGTGTCACAGTGTTGTCAAGAGTAGTGGATTAAATTAAATTGTTTATCTGTCTGTTGTTGTGACTTACACTTCACCATACTCATACCCTAGACACATAACGTAGCATCACACTATTCCAGAATAATTCTGACTGAGATATATAGATATGTGGTAGCAAGTAAGGTTATATATAATACACTACTCTTATTAGATATATATACCTTCACAGCTGATCTCAGTCAGTACACTAAGTCCCCTATAAATATTTATAACATCCCACTTCACCACATATATTGGGGTCTCGCTCTTGGGATTTTGAATCTTTCCCTATTAAAAATATTGGGGGTAATTCACTTCAGGGAATATAAGAATTAAAAGGTATCCTTGGGTGGAATTAAATAAGGTTGAGCTCACGGTGCCTGTGTTGTCCATTATATATATTTAGAATTTGAATTGTTGGTTAGACATTATATAAATTTACCTGATAGACAATGGCGGACCTGGCCAAATTTCGATCTGCCGCTGTTCAGACTGCAAAAGAGTTAGGATTAGATGGGCAAGTTATGGTTGCTTATGTCACGACGGAATGTGACAAATTTATTGAACGCGAAGAAAGAAGGTTTGAAGCCGAAAGAAAGTTAGAGGCTGACAAGGAAATTAAGAGGTTGCAGATTGAGGCTGAGGCTAAGAAATTGGAAGCAGAAAGAGAAGACAAAAGATTAGCTGCAGAAAGAGAAGAGAAGAGATTAGCTGCAGAAAGAGAGAGAGAAGAGATTAGCTGCAGAGAGGGAAGCAGAAAAGGAGGAGAAAAGATTACAAAGGGAACATGAATTACGACTAAGGGAGTTTGAGTTTCAAGGCCATGCTCCTGAAAATGGTGCCAGTCCCTTTGCCTCTGATGCTACGGTTACTCAGGGAGCCTCAACCTCAGCTATGAACTTTCATTTAGATCATTTTGTTGAGAAAGACGATGATATTGAGAGCTATATAAATAGGTATGAACTATTAGCTACCACGTATGGGTTAGAGAGAGAAAGGTGGAGCTTAAAGTTATCTCAGGGACTTCGTGGGGCAGCTTATGAAGTTTTTGCAAAAATGAGCAGAGGTGATCAGGAAAATTATGACATGCTAAAGCAGGCTCTTTTGTTAAGATATGAAAAGAATGCAGAATTTTATAGAAAAAAAATTTAGGAATGCTAAACTACTGTCAGGTGAAACCTATCACCAGTTCTCTGCACGAATAGAGACATACTTGGAGAAATGGACTTCTCTGGGGAAAACCCAAGATCTTAAGGAAATGGTCCTTATAGAGCAACTAAGAGAGTCCATGGCTCCAGACCTGAGAAAGTTTCTCATGGAACAAGGTGCAGAGAGGCTGGATGAGTTGCTAAATGTTGCTGAAAGGTATCAAGCAGCTCAAGCAGAGGTAACAGGTAATAAAAAGAAACAAGTGGATAACTTTAGGGCACCACAGAACTTTAATAAATTTGATCCTAAGGATCAAAATAAAGGTAAACACCAATTTGATAGGCCACGGTATGAAAATAAAAATAAATTCCCACAATTCGATGAAAGGAAATATAATGAAAGAAAATCTTTCAACCAAGGAAAAAGGTGGTGTAAGAATTGTCAGATGGACAATCATGACACTGACCGTTGCAGAAGGAAACCTGTGTATATGGCAACCCTTCAGGTCAGGTCGACCTCAAGACAGGAGGAGGATATTATGTTAGATACCACTCCAGAAGAGATGAGGAAGGCACAGGTTGGGGATAAAACACTCAAGCCTTGTTTCAGAAAATTGTCAACTTGTCATACAACTCCAGGCAAGGGAGATTTTTACATGAAAAACAAGTTGATGTATAGGAAGACTGGAGCTAGATCCAAAGGTCACGGACAGCTGGTTCTTCCAAAAAGATATAGGGCAGACTTAATAAGGAGCCTACATGTGAAACCAGATGGGGACCATGAGAAGATAGGTACCATCATTCAAAAGGTGGCTCACAATTATTATTGGCCCAAAGCAAGATGGGACATTGAGAATTTTGTAGAAAGGTGTAGCATAGCACATGAGGGAACACCCACAAGTGGGAACATGAATCAGGACCTGGACACGCCACGAGGCACAATTAGGCCTGATAATAAAAAGAAAAATAGATTTGATAAAGTGGACCAAATGGAATGGGAAGCCCCTTTTCACGGACAAGCTTCACTTAACTGTTTTACAATGGCCACTATGCGGAGAGTGCAAAAAGATGTCTTACCCCAGGATAAGCCGACAATCCCTCAATCGGACTTAAACCAACTGGAGGAAGAGGATGTAGAGAGGAAATCTCTCATCAAGAATTTTAAGTGGGGAGAAAGCCCCAAAAGAAAAATTGGTAGCGGTCGTTTTGTGAATGATAATTCTGGGAGGAAAAATCATCACTATAAAGCTTCGAGTGGAAGAGACCATACCGGTGCATGGACAAATAGGTCCACACAATAAAAGGTCCACTCGAAGCTATGTTAAGAACGTGGACTGATGAAAAGGCAGAGGAAAACATTACATCTTCATACCAGTATGTGAATGAGCTGACCACTCGGTTAAAAACTGGCTGGAAACTTGCCAATGAAAATTTGAAACAAGCCAGGAAGAAACATGCTGCCTATTATAACAGGAAGGCGAAAGACAGAAATTTGGCTGTGGGAGAGAAGGTACTGCTTCTTTTGCCTGAGAGCCAGAATAAGTTACAAATTGGATGGCAGGGTCCATATACAGTTTTAGAGAGGGTGTCTAGAACAAATTATAAGATAGATAAGAAGGGGAAAGAAAAAATCTATCATGTGAATCTCCTGAAGAAATATTTGGAAAGAGAACCTCAGGAAGAGACACACTTGTTGACCTTGTCCATCGCCATGGAGATGAAAAAGGAACCACTTTCATCATTTGAATATCCATTACACCCCTGTGAGACAGCAGCACAGGTGAAAATCAGTACACATTTAACGAAAACTCAGAAAGAGAGAGTGCAACAGGTTCTAAATAATCATGCAGAGGTGTTAACAGACCGACCAGGGCATACAAACCTATTGGAATATGATATGAAACTAATAGACTCCACACCTGTCTGTATGAAACCATATTCGATTCCGTTTGCTAAGGAGAAAGCTTTGGAGGAAGAGATAGACTATCTGTTGAAGGAAGGAATTATTTCGCACAGTGAATCTTCGTATAGTTCCGGTGTTGTACTCTTAAGGAAGCCCTCTGGAGAACATAGACTCTGTATAGATTACAGGAGACTGAATGCTATTACAGAAGGACAGGTGGATCCATTGCCGGATACAAATCAGCTGTTTGCCAGGCTAAATAAAGCTAAATATTTCTCAAAAGTGGATCTGAGTAAAGGATACTATCAGATTCCAGTAAAGCCTGAGGTTAGACCATACCTAGCTTTTAGTACCTCAGAAGGACACTATGAGTTTAATAGATTGCCATTTGGATTGAAGAATGCGCCTAGTGTCTTCTCTAGAATGATGAGAAAATTATTGGATCCTCTGAATAATCCCTGTATAACAAATTTTATGGATGATATCCTTATAGCAACAGAAACATTTGAGGAACACATTGACTCTCTGAACATGCTGTTTGATCGACTTATAGAGGCAAATTTAACAGCCCGACCAACCAAATGTTGCGTTGGATGTAAAGAATTGGAATTTTTGGGACACACAGTTTATCAGGGAAACATGACCCCTGACCCAAAGAATTTAGAAAAACTACAGAAAGCCCCGAGACCACAAACCAAGAAGGACGTGAGATCCTTTGTCTCATTATGTGGTTTCTACCAGAAGTATATCAAAAACTTTAATTCCATATGTGCACCGTTAACTGAATTGACACGTAAAGGACATCCAGATCGCATTACATGGACACCACAATGTGAAATGACTTACCAAGAATTGAAGGAAAAGCTCACAAGTAAACCCATTTTTGAAATTACCTGACTTAAGTCAAGAATTCATAGTAAGGACGGATGCAAGTAATATTGGGTTAGGTGCAACTCTACTACAGAAATCAGATGCATTGGATGGGGAATTAAGCCCAGTGGCATATGCTAGCAGAAAGTTGAATAAAGCTGAAATCAACTACTCAACTAGCGAAAAAGAATGTCTTGCAGTAATATGGGCAATAAAGAAATTCAATATTTATCTATATGGGAAGGCATTTAAGTTGCAAACAGATCACAAACCTTTATCGTTTCTAGCACAGGCTAAGCATGAGAACTCTAGGTTACTCCGATGGTCTTTACTTCTGGCTCCATATAATTTTAGCATTGAGTATATATCTGGAAAAAACCAATTTGGGAGCGGATTTTTTAAGCCGCCATCCGTGTGATGAGAATCACCGTAAACCCCAGAAATAATAATAAATTTCTCTATGTGTATATAGAATAAAGGACTGACATATAATGTCTGTTTTAAGAGGGGAGGTGTCGTGGAATATTCTAATCCACATATATAAATTATCAAGTAAATATAAAGCCTAATAAATACATATAATAAATAAAGGAAGAAGAATGGTAAAGAACAGTGCTGTCACAATGACTGTACTCGAAATCCCCCTTGTTTTCTGCTTCGTCTGCAAATTGTAACGCTTTCACGTTGATAGTAAAAGCTTACTGTATTATACCCGCTTTCTTCAATGAAACGTGTGCTGTATTTCTAAGAAAAAAACCTTGAAATATGCAAGTTGACCTAAATTTTAAATTCCATTCATGTCTTTTTCTACACTGCGTTACCAAAACGAACGAACAGATGGACAAAAGGATAAAGAGAGAGGGGAGGGCTGAAAATCAGGAACGCATGCAACACGCGTCGCGCGGTACACAAATGCTGCCATCACGCGTGTAAGTCTACATGCACTAATTTTTTTTCAGACGGACAGTGATAAAATACACTACCCTTTCCCAGAGTTAGGTTTATAAATCCTGAAATCTCTTATTAGGAAAGACAACATTAGATGGGTTTACGGTTGAAAACATAACAGTACCCAGACAGCACATCTTCGAAACAGGAGGTAGAAGAAATTGCATATTTTGAACGCAGCCACGTAGCTCCTTTAAATTTGTATTTTTGGGTTCCTTAGGGCTTGCTGACAAAGAATATGTAAAACGTTACGCAAATAGTCCAGGAATTAATAAGTTATAACCAAAATAAAATATTGGGGATGCCTGACAGCATAAAATCATTTCTGCTCATAAGATTTTTTTTATAACGTGTTTGAAAAAAAATTTACGTTACAGAAATAGTCTACCATGTAAACTCCAAATTGATTGGAGCGCAACAAATGAAAGCCTAACCACGATTGGTCGGACTATAAATACTATCTTTCGTTGTCAAGGGAGACGGGGAAGGGTAACATTTTTTCAAACACTTGTCGAAACGTGGCTCATTGGCCAGTCTCGCTGATATACACACTTGGGAGCGTTAGTTCGAAACCACTTGTTTAAATAAGCTTGATAAAGCATCAGTGCGTTGAAGCCAGCTTATATTTTGCTAAATAAAAGCCTGGAACATAGGCAGATGGGAATTTGTGCCAGTTTGTGCCAGAATTCATTGCTAATCAACGTATCTGTGTTTATTCCTAGGAATTGTGGTAAGCTTGAACCATTCAATATCTTTTAATGAAAATTGAATGTGAATTGTTGATTTATGCCTGTATATATATATATGTGTAGTTCAGTGGCAAACGTGAGGTAAAGCCTATAATGCTCCAGTCTGAACAGAGGGTGTCGGAGGAAAGTCAAACGGCATGGAATGGCCAAACAGTACACTGACACCTGGATGATTGACTAGAAAGAAATAATGCTGGAAGTGCAGAGGCGTAGTAACCATTAAGAAGGGTAATACTGGAATAAAGTATTTCAAATGAAGCTGACAGTTGGCCTAACGCTCTGAACTCAATGTTTGTGCTGTGTTGTGATCAGTGTAAAAAGAAATTATAAGTTAGTTATGAAGTAGAAGGTACATCCTCCTTGATTTCAGGGACCGTGGTCTTGATGGTACTGAGCAGCACCTGGTCAGAGCTTTGCTGAATCCTGAGTCGGACAGCATACTCCTTGGTCTTTTTAGCTATCAGTGAGGTGTCTCCTGAACCCAGAGGAGAATTCGAGCAGAGGAGTCCTTTCCTGCCGCCATCACGCCAGATAAGCGAATTGGCCAGCTGAGCTCAACATTATGTCCCCTCATCTTGAAATGACTTTGTAAAATTAACATTAAGAGGGGAAATTAATTGTCTTAATATCAGGAACTGAGAACATCTCCAATACTAGTTTCCTTAAGACAAACTATTGAAGTCATGATGACAACTACCAACAGAGCTTGAACAAAACAAAACCAGTATTACCTCATATACTATTACACAACTGACACACATAGGATATTTTTAATAATATATGTCACTACCAGATTCATATTAATACATTCTGTACATAACTTGTAATTAACATTGATTGTGATTCCTGGTTCCTTTGTCTTTGAATCAGGACACACATATGCCTTTATGATAGAAATGAATACATATTGTTATTTGAAAAGTTACGAGTGTCTCCTGTAAGATATTCTCATAGAGTGTTATATGTATGTGAGTGTCACAGTGTTGTCAAGAGTAGTGGATTAAATTAAATTGTTTATCTGTCTGTTGTTGTGACTTACACTTCACCATACTCATACCCTAGACACATAACGTAGCATCACACTATTCCAGAATAATTCTGACTGAGATATATAGATATGTGGTAGCAAGTAAGGTTATATATAATACACTACTCTTATTAGATATATATACCTTCACAGCTGATCTCAGTCAGTACACTAAGTCCCCTATAAATATTTATAACATCCCACTTCACCACATATATACTTGGTTGCTATACACTTTCTTTGTGTTGTTTAACTGTGTTCATTTCCCCCTCCCGTAAAATTTGTTGGATAAAGGAAAACATTTGAGAACCCTAGCTTTTCCTCTACCCCCTTATCACTGTAACCCCTTGCCTCAGAGTAATAAATTTACCATTGGGTTAAATTGCCTATCTCTGATCATCATCATCACCCCCCCCCCTCCTTGTCTTTGGGACGGGGTCTTTTCTGTTAGTAAATACAAGCGGGAAAAGGTGTATGGGATACTTCTCCTCAAAACCCCCCTCCCCCTTGTCATATTTGTATTCTGTAACCTTTGATTTCTGACTGTAAATTGATAATTATTTGTGACTTGATTTTTATGATAATAAAAGTATTAAAACTTTATTAGCATTGGTGTCGGCTGGATCAAATCAAACGTTTCCCATATTTGTTATTGTAGTCCGTATTCATGTACGTTGAGCGTCAGAATCACCAAATTGGTGAGTGCGCCTGAGTGACTGGAACTGACAAACAATTGTTTGCTCAGAAGAGTGGTAGGAGTAGTTTTGAGAGTCAATTTTTGTCGTAAACCGAGACTGTCCTTACTCTTCCCAGCACTTGTGAATCTACTACCTGACTTTCCTAAATCCTTATTCCCACAGAGCCTTCACTATCATTCTACACTCTAAAGGGACCAATATCCATCAGAACTCTCTCAGAGAAAAATTACGACAGACAAGATCACCAATGTAGAACTTATAAAAAGAACCAGAATAGACATTTAAACGGTACGACAAGATCACCAATGTAGAACTAATAACATGAATCAGTTGTACAAGAGATGAGGAAAAGATTATGGCGTTGGACTGGACACACCAGAACTTACAATGCAGTTCTTGTACTGGAATTCTCAGGGTAAGAGAAATATAATGAAACCTTACTTACTTAGTCGTTCCTCTTCTACCGTGAGGTGTAGAGGTTTGTAAGAGAGAGCGCCATACTATTCTATCGGCTGTCTTCCTCCTGGCCTGGTTCCATTCTAGTCCTCGGTCCTTCAAAGATTGTCTAATGTTGTCCTCCCAGCGGACTTTGAGTCGTCCTGGAGGTCTGGATCCCTGGCTCATAGTTTCCCATGCTTGCCGTTATAATGAAACCACAAACGAAAAAAAAAAAACGGTGGAGAAGGACAGTGAAGACAAACATGAAAGAAATAAAGAAGATAAGGAAAGAATTTGAGCGGATGACACAGTATACGAAGGTTTGGACGTGAATTTTATTTTAATATGTGCTCCAGAAAAAAGCTAAACAGTGCCGAATTAAGGCCGTTTTCCTTCAGTTTCCCAAGGAGCATAGGCCTTCAACAAATGTATACCAAGTCTTCCTGTACTGTGCCATCAGCTCAAGGTCTTTCTATGTCTTCTTCATGTATGTCACTAGTTCTCTTCTCCGTGTGTTCCTTGGTCTCCATCAACCTCACTTACCCTGGTGATGCCAGAACAGAGACTACCTGGTAATGCTATCAACGGGTGTGTCCTATCCATCTCTAAAGCCTTCTTCTCAACTCTTATTGCACTGGCATTTTTCTGGTTTATGTCATCAGTTCCACATTAGTGAACTTGTCATGCCACATCACTGCTTCTTTTCTACGTAAGCACCCATTTATGAAAGTTTGTAACTCCTCTAGTGTTTTGTATTCGTACGTTGACATTCGTGTTTGTCCCTACAAGTTTGTGTATATTGCTGTAATGTGTATGAATGATTCTACACCTTTTAGTTTCTTAAAGATCGTAATGATCACACATAATTCATTAATTATTTTCATAAAAAAACTAATCTGAATTTTATTTTATTTCATGCCCTTTAGTGGGTTGGTGCCCTAAGCCCGTGGTTAATGTTCATTAGATGTAGGGTCGGAGTGGCTCAGAGGTTTTGCGTCCGCCTCGTATTCAAGAGGTACCGGGTTCGAATCCCAGTTAAGGGATTATAATTTATTGAAAAATTTTTTTCAGAACCAGTGAAGAACCTAATTACGTCATATTCCCCCTTGGTCTCCTGGGTAGTGAGATTGGATGCCTAGCCTTCTCGGATAAGGGCGAAAAAATAGGAGGTCCCGTGTGCAAGTTGCGCACGTTAAAAATCCCACGGCAGTTGGAAATCGTAAAGAGTAGGCTGATCAGGCCGCTGCCCTGGCAAAATTTTTAAAAATAAGGAAACCTACCCACCACAAAAATATTTATAGAATGTGTGATTCCTATACATTATATGCACACATTGGGATTCTCACCAGTGCTACGGAGATCCTCCTTGTATGATCTAAGGGAGGAGATTGGAGCACTGCTGGCGTTGTCCGTGTGCAATGAAGATAGTCCTTAAAAACCAAACCAAACTATTAGGAGTAATCCGGACATTGAGCTGAACTGTTATGAATGAATTAACGTAATTCTCGCGTCACCACAACCGTCTTTCTCAGAATACATTAGTTCTCAACCAATCGACTTCATAATACACATACTACATTGTTTTCAACGCGACTACCTTTCATAAATCACAAACTATTTTATTCTCGCCACGTCTAAATTAGACACATCACACTCTAAATCTCTCACCACACAATCTCATTCACAACACAATATATTACTCTCACTTTTCAAAGAGTTCTTCGTACAACTAAACCTACACAGTTATTGTCCAATATGGCATATCGCATCCGCCCAGTACGGACTTTCGCCAGACGACTTAGCATTTCCAAGCCATTTGAAATTATTTATTGACATTTCGCTGTCTCCGCTGTCGAGCCTCACGATGCCTGTTCCTCTTAATTGATTGTTTATCCCGGGCCCGCTTTGGTCTGTGGAATCCCTAAATCCTGGTCACCCGCCAGCTGACATGCTGGAGTACAAATAGATAGATAGATAGATAGATAGATAGATAGATAGATAGATAGATAGATAGATAGATAGATAGATAGATAGATAGATAGATAGATAGATAGATAGATAGATAGATAGATAGATAGATGGATAGATAGATAGATTGATAGGTAGATAGATAGATAGATAAATAGATAGATAGATAGATAGATAGATAGATAGATAGATAGATAGATAGATAGATAGATAGATAGATAGATAGATAGATAGATAGATAGATAGATAGATAGATAGATAGATAGATAGATAGATAGATAGAACTTTATTTTCAAAGGGTTAATAATTGGGCTCGCAGGCCCGTCTGACATTCTGCCCTTCCTCTCTCTCTCATCATGTATACTATATCCTTTCATCTTCACATTTACTTTAAGCATAATTTTAACATATCAATTTTAAAAGTAATATTAAATTTACCCAATAATCATCATAAATTAAAAAGGTTTTCTAAAATTAAAAAAATAACAATAATTATAAAAATAAAATAAATAAAAATAAAAATTAAAAAAAAAAAAAACAACAACACAACAACAACAAGACATAAAAATCGAAATTCTTCGTACAGTAAATTAGTGACTTGAGACATATTCAGAGGTATGTTATAATCAGAACTCATAAATTTTCAAACGGTGTAGCAACTGAATGACTCAGATAGATAGGTTCATCAAGATGGGGTAGATAGTTACTTAGATTGATTTAGTCCCAAACTCAAGACCAGATAAGACTAGTAGATAGATAGATAGATAGATAGATAGATAGATAGATAGATAGATAGATAGATAGATAGATAGATAGATAGATAGATAGATAGATAGATAGATAGATAGATAGATAGATGGATGGATGGATGGATGGATGGATGGATGGATGGATGGATGGATGGATGGATGGATGGACGGACGGACGGACGGACGGACGGACGGACGGACGGATAGATAGATAGATAGATAGATAGATAGATAGATAGATAGATAGATAGATAGATAGATAGATAGATAGATAGATAGATAGACAGATAGATAGATAGATAGATAGATAGATAGATAGATAGATAGATAGATAGATAGATAGATAGATAGATAGATAGATAGATAGATAGATAGATAGATAGATAGATAGATAAACTTTAAAATTTCAAAGGGTTATAATTGGGTACGCAGGCCCGTTGACAGATTTGCCCAGTCCTTTCTCTAATTTCATACTAAAATTCATTATTCTTCAATGCATTTTACATATCAATGTCAAGGAATTCAACATTTAAGTAAAATAAAATAGCACAATTATTAACATTAACTACTTATAAGCACTCATGACATAAATTATGTTGAAATAGTACAAGATCGTAATAGAACCTATAGTTGACATTATAAGAAGATAATAGATAGATGTAATCAGAACTAGATAGTATCCGGATAGATAGATAGATAGATAGATAGATAGATAGATAGATAGATAGATAGATGGATAGATAGATAGATAGATAGATAGATAGATAGATAGACAGATAGATAGATAGATAGATAGACAGATAGATAGATAGATAGATAGATAGATAGATAGATAGATAGATAGATAGATAGATAGATAGATAGATAGATAGATAGATAGATAGATAGATAGATAAACCCCTGGTAAATGAAATGAGGGCTCTTAGATAAGTCAGTGGCAACAGCACAATTCTCAAGTAACTTCAGAGCAGAATCAGAGGCCTTGAAAACTGCAGCAGACGTTATAATGACAGAGGAAAGCACAGAGAGACAACTCGCTTTCTTTACCGATGGACAGTCAGTAATTGCAGCGTTGAAAAGCCAAAATAATATAGACATGGATGACCTCAGAATTAGTACTCCACAAACTATGTCAACGATTCAAATGTGTTGTGATCCAATGGATCCCATCTCATTGTAACATCACCGGCAATGAAGAGGCTGACAGATTGGTAAAGGAAGGTGGAAATCTACCTCAGCCTGATGCAAGCATAACTGTTGAGGAGGTAAAGAGTTTTATCAGAATCAGATACAGAAACAAATTGGATGTAGAACATCCAGGTCACACACAAAATGATGCATACTACCGGCTCAACAGAAGAGAACAAGTGGTAATCTTCAGACTCCGCACTGGCCACAACAGATTGAGATACCATCTATTCAACAAGCTAAAGATAGGAACTACCGATCAGTGTAACTGTGGCACTGATAAAATGACTGCTGAACATCTGCTTCAAAGTTGCCCAACATATGCGGAACAGAGAAAGCGCATATGGCAGACACCAGTACCATTCGTGGACAGGCTCTACGGAGATTCATATAACCTCAAACTGACTACTGCTTTCTTTGAAAACATTCAAGTGGACGTCTGAGAGTCTACGAAGAAGAAGAAGATAAAAATATTCATAAATACAAATTATATTACTGTCGTATCAGCTATTGAGAATACTGTTAATACAGACCTCGACACCCCGTAATCCTTCTGGAAAGAAGACAGAAGAGAAAAAACAACGCGAATTATGTAAGAAATTTGAAGGTAGTCTCATAGTAGATACTGCCATAGGGAGGGAAGTGTTAGTGACTTCACCATCATAGGTCCAACTTTTTTGTTTTTATGTTGGGTGACCAGTTCCCTTTCTCGCTGCTTTTGCCTTCCCTAACTTAAGAGCAGAGGCATGCACCCATTTACAGTTTGTGTAGACTGGAGCGTGACGCTACCATGTTTCGACCCCGACATCCGGTAACTGTGTCGCAAGAAGAAAGCCTCTAACCGCACAGCCAGTCGATATGTGCATAATATAGAAGTGGTCCCTTTGCTAATTTATTAATAATTGTTATTTAATAGTTGCAAAAGGAAATCATAATCGGTTGCTGGCAAAAATAACACGTTCTAATGAAAAAACAGGTAGTGGATCGGAGACGAGGCAGTCTCCATCTTGCATTAAATCATGCGACTTCTGAAAGAACAAGGGAAAAAAAAATGGATGAACTTTTTAAAACATGAGGCCTCGAAATTGAAGCATGAGTACTCCCGTAAACTGGCCTTAAATTTTTATCCGATGTAGATCAATTCTGAAACTGTTTGACACATTTTTTCCCCAAATCTGAAATACTAAATTCGCCAAAACCGGTCAAAAAGTCCTTGGATTGTGTCTTGCGACAGAGCGACAAACAAAAATTGGAAATTAGTGGCAATTTTTACAACTGAAATTGTGAAACCGCGCTACAGAGGAAAAAACACGCACACAAAAATAAAATTACAAAATTAATAATGATTATACCATGTTTCGATATCAATTAATCAATCAGCAATAACCTTTAACTCCCAATGAGCATAGGTCTCGATATGGGGAGCAACATATACTGCTCATAGCCAAGAATATCTACTTGACTATTAAGTTGCCATTTAGATTGCTATTTAGATACCATTTCAAATAATAATAAAAAATATTAGATATAATATATACTACTCGTCAAAAGTCAAGGGCCACCCTATTATTTTCAATACACTTTTATATAAGCGCATAGAATGATTAAATGAAGGAAGTTTTTAGTAAAAATTGGTGCAATATCTTCCTCTGACAGTCCTCTATGCACGTTAAGCATAAAAACAACTCACCGACAACCATGGTGATCACGTGCAATTTGGTTTGCTGACCATAAATTCACATTTTTAATCTGTTTTTTTTAAACTTCCGTACAACCAAACAGGGGAAGTTCTTGCTGATTGACATTCCACGTGCAATGGCGACTTTTCGTGAACAGAGTTCACTCTTAATTTGTTTTACAATCAGCAGACTTAGGGTAGTTTCATCACTTGCAAAAACCATGCCACCTAGAAGAAGTCTTGACACCTTACAAAGAATGAGGGCTATAGCGTGGGTTGAAAGTGATTTATCTGTCCGTGAAGTTGCTAGACGGCTTGCAGTGTCACACTCTACTATCCAGAGAATTTTGGAGAGATTTCAGGCAACAGAAAGTGTGGAGGATCGCCACCGGCCAGGTCGCCCTAGATGCACCAATAGACATGATGACCGGTACTTCTTGTTGTCAGCCCTGAACCATCGAACAGTGACTTGTTCCACTCTAAGATGTCAGCTGAGACAAACTGTAAACGTTAATGTCAGTCAAAGCACCATTCGCAGACGTTTACATGAATTTGGACTGGCTACTCGACGTCCTGCAGTCAGAATCCCTCTTACTCCTGTTCATCGCAGAGCCCGTGTTGCTTGTTGTCGCGAGCACATCCGATGGACAAGGCAACAATGGAGTCAAGTTCTCTTCACTGATGAATCTCGCTTCACTGTGTCATTCAATGATGGCAGGATTCGAGTTTGGAAACGACCAGGAGAGCGATTTACTGATGACACAATTCGAGAGGTGGATCGTTATGATAGGGGTTCTGTCATGGCTGGGGAGGCTTCTACAGACACGGCAGGACCCCACTCTACATCACCCAAGGCAACTTGACCGGCCCAATATACCAGAACGAAATCTTGAGTCCAATTGTTCAGCCTGCTCTGGAGGCCATAGGTGGTAATGCCATCCTCCAAGATGATAACGCTCGAACCCATCGAGCTCATGTGGTGAATGAGTTTATTCAGCAACATGGGATCATTAGGATGGCGTGGCCAGCTCATTCACCTGACCTTTCTCCTATTGAGCACCTCTGGGATGTCCTTGGTCGAAGATTGTCAACAAATCACCCCCTGCCAATGGATGTTGCACAGCTGACTGCATTTCTGCTTCAGGAATGGCAAGCTGTTCCTCAGGATACTCTTCGGACCCTTGTGGACTCGATTCGTCTACGCTGTCTTGAATGCCTTGCTGCAAACGGTGGTCATACCCGATTTTGAAATGTCTATTTGTCCAATATCTTTTGTGTGACTTTTGAAAAGGTGGGTGACACACTTCACAGCTTCATTGCGTTTGAATGTGTGTTTCCATTTCTTTACGTGACATGTCAATTTGGTATTCAATAAATTCCGTTTTGACTGATACCAATTACGTTTATATCAGATTTGTTTTATGGTTTCAACCAAGGTTTTTCTAAGTGGCCCTTGACTTTTGAGGAGTAGTATATATTAAATTTAAACAGGTGTAACTGTACTTTTTCTCTCGTTGAGGTGATCACTGGCCCAAGACAGTATACAGGTTGTTAGGTGTGTAGTGCGAGCGGATGATGAACTGAGTGTGGGTGCGAATGAAGGCGCGAATGTGTTTAGGCTCTTATGTATGTAGACCCTGCAACCCATACACTCACATGCAGTAGTCAAGGATGCTTGGACACTGCAGACACGTTTCAAAACATTTATTGACGAGAACACACATGGTAACAGGAACAGTCATTGTAAACAAGGTCATGCTGACCGGAAATCGATAGGTATACATTAGGCATTCAGCAAGCTGGTAAACATTTGAATATTCGTGCATGGTCAATACAATGTTCTTCAATAAGGACAGTTCGTGGCGTCGCCCTGGGATTACTGACTAAACGCGTCAGATACCTTAATCACTTTGACACATAGGTGCAACTTGGCATTCCCCGCCAATTGCACATTATCAGGCTGTAGTATAATAGCCGAAAAACACAGGCCTCGTTCTGACGTCGGCTGTGTACTTCTGATAAGCAGGTTACCATCAACCCTGCAGTAATGCTTATTGTAGACATAAATATGCCGCCAATCTGCGGCTCCCACAATATATCTTCGTCACTGGATTTCTGGATGGTATGAAGACTAATAGTCTTGGATGGCTACCTTGAGCACAACATATATGTTCTGAAATGGAGGACCGGTGAGCTGCAGTTCACAGACTAGGCAATCTTCTAACATGTTCTGCTACCGAAAGCATAGTAATGGAAAAAGTCGGTATTACCTGTAACCGAGTCCACAGAACTTAACAAGGAACTCTGCTGTCATTCCAACGCACAGAGATTCACTGGGGAAAACTGCCAGTGCAGTCACTTCGAAGATTCTTCCCGAAAAACACAATGGACTCTCGTCCCTTCAGAAACCAGGACACTTCCCGGCTTGCCGGAAGTCTAACTCAACTCCCGCTTAAAAAAACCTGCCCATGGGCATACGCCCGAACTTTCTACCTTTGACCCTAAAGGTCAAACACAATGAATGAATAAACAAGGGAAGACAACCCCTAATCAACCTGACATCGCAGGTAAAGACACAATTATTCTTATGACAAAAACATAAGCAAATAACTTGACAGATGACTCCGTCAAAAATGACAGCAACATATTACTACCACCCCCCCTGTTAAAAAAAATGAATTTTTTTTTTTTTTAATATGTCCATGAGCAAGATTGCACAAGTATCACTTATGTGCTCATGAAAAAATGAACCTAATATCAGGTACAATAGACGCATAAACAAAGCGTCTGAAGAGGATACAAATCATCTCCCAACATAGGAGAAAATATTTCCTTTAAGCCAAACAAACTAAGGGGTACCATTAAAGAAACCTAAGTTGCTGGCAATACCAATCATATATCAATCATTACTAAATACTATAATTATAGCAATATACAAATGTCATGAATTACAATGCTATATTAGCAACATATTACTGATGGATGGACAAAATGAAATCTGTTAAATTATCTAAACATCATCCAAATACATTTGTATTACAACATATTAGGATATTAAGGAAAAACTAGGACACAAGATTTAACTGGAATCATGTGGGCATCTGGACAATATGTCCGCCATCACATTATCCGAACCACGGATAGCTCGCACCGTGAAATGGAAAGGCTGAAGAGCAATAGCATAACGAGTAGATCTCGAGCTCTTCAAATCCTTACTTTGCATAGCCGTAAGAGCTTTATGGTCGGTTTCCATAAAGAAATGCGCGCCCAGAAGGAACCTTTGTAGCTTAAGAATGGACCAAACCATAGCCAACAATTCACGGTCTAAAACCGAGTAATTCCTTTCTGTCGCATTTAGCTTCCTAGAAATATACATTACAGGATGCAGAGTTCCTGAATATTCCTGCATTAGTGCCGCTCCAATCCCAGTGGAAGAGGCATCACTACGAAAAACAAAAGTCTTATCAATCATTGGTAGTCTTAAGATAGGATGAGATGAGAACAAATTCTTAACCTGATCCAATGAAGATTGGCATTCCTGGGACCAACGCACCATATTAGGAGAACCTTTTTTCAATAACGATGAAAGTGGTGCCATAATGGAGGACAGATTCTCAATGAATCTTCCATAGAATTGTATCAATCCCAAGAGACTACGCACTTGCTTTTTTTGTCTTCGGAACCGAGATATTTAATATCTTCGAAATGTTTTGGTCCTCTGTCTTCAACAGACCATGACCAACTCGATGACCTAGGAAGGAAATTTCACTAAACCCAACAAAAGCTTTAGAGGGTTTTGCAGTCAAACTATGCTCACGTAGAGTAGATAGCAATTCCTTTAGACCCAAATAGTGTTCTTCCCAAGTATCGCTGAAAAGACAGATGTCGTCTAAATATGCGATGACATCTGCACGATCTGATAGAATTCGTCGCATCATGCGTACGAAAGTCGCTGGGGCGTTCATAAGCCCGAAAGGCATAAAATTCCATTGAAACAGACCCCTAGGTGTCGAAAAAGCAGTGAGAGGTTTGGCGTGTTCCGTCAGTGGGACTTGCCAATAACCTTTCGACAAGTCTAGTTTAGTAAAGAATTTAGCTTTAGAAAGTCTAATAAGTAGATCATCTAATAACGGCATAGGTTCAGCATCGAACTTCGTAACTTGACTTAATTTGCGATAGTCAACGCAAAGACGTATGTTATTGTCTTTCTTTCGAACAATAACTATCGACGAAGAATAAGCTGAAGTGGATGGTTCAATTATTTGCAGTTGAATCATTTCATCCAATTCTTTCTCGACTTGTGCTTGAAAATGAATAGGTATTGGGTATGGTCTTACTCTGATCGGATTACGATCAGTAAGTATGATGTCATGTTCTATGACATCTGTGTGTCCAGGAATGTCGGTAAGGACATCCTGATATGATTGTAGCGTAGAGGATACTTGACGTTGCTCCTCAAAAGACAAGTTCGAAGAGATTGTAACGTCCCCCCACGATTCCGTTGAATTCAGTGGAATCGCAGGAAGAGGTAAGTTAACGTCAGAAAAAATAGTTTCCTCATCCTGTATAACGGACAGGGATCAGATGTGACCATGTTGGACTGGAGAGTCGTCCGTCGCCTGGAAAATAGGCTGCAAATAGTCTGGACGTTCAATAAACTCTGTTAGCATATTTATATGGAAGGTTTTATGCTTTCCATCCACATCGACGATGTAGTCGACATCGGAAATTTTGGAGACTATAGTGTATGGACCTTTCCATGAAATGAGAAGTCTATTCTCTCTTGAGGGAAGTAAGACATATGCTTTGTCTCCAGGACAAAGTTGACGTAGGCGTCTTTTCTTGTTAGCAAATCGCCTAGCTTTTTCTTTCGCAAATTCGGAAGATGAAGTTGCTAACCTGCACGATTCGATAATCTTTTCTCTAAGAGAAATTACATATTCATATGACGATTGTGTATCATCGTCAATATTATCAGAAGTTATCAAATCGTGTAACAAGGACATCGGACCGCGCGGTTGCGCACCAAAGACAAGTTCGAAAGGAGAAAACCCTGTATGCTCGTTGGGAACTTCTCTCTAGGCAAAGAGGACTGCAGGTAAAACCCTGTCCCAATCTTCAGGATGATCCTCCGTTATCTTGCCAAGTAAGTTCTTTAGTGTCCTGTTAAAACGTTCTACCAATCCATTGGACATTGGATGATAAATACTACTGAGAGACCTTTTAATGTCTAGCGTAGCCATTACCTGAGACATAACGTCCGAAATTAACTGAGTGCCGTGGTCCGACAGTATTTCTCCGGGGAATCCCAGACGAGAAAATATGAGCCAAAGAGCATCAGCGATATCGACAGTTGATATGCTCTTCAGAGGAATAGCCTCTGGCCAACGCGTGCACATGTCCACGCAAGTGAGGATAAATTGGTGTCCTCTGGCTGACTTAATCTTGAACGGACCAATGATGTCTATAGCCATTTTCTGAAACGGCCGAATCGGAATATCTGCAGCCTGAATAGGAGCAGCATGTCTCGGACCTCTAGACTTGACCTCTTGACAAATTTTGCAAGATCGGCAATAAATTCGGATGTCTTTATTCACGAATGGCCAAAAGAAAGACGCAAGGACTCTAGTTTTAGTTCTGGAAAAACCCATATGTCCAGCACACTGAGAATCGTGTGCATGCTGAAGAATTAAGGCTCTCATACACTTAGGCACAAGAATTTGCGAGTGCATAGACTTGTCCGAGTGTTGTACCATCCGTACCAATATACCATTCTTCATAGTAATATACGATTTGTGATTTGTATTTTGATTGGGATCCCCTTTCTTTGCAAGAAGGAAGAATTTCTTCAAAGAAGGATCCTCTTCTTGACGTTTAACAAACGAGTCATGGGAAATCACCAAGTGCTCGTCTTGGCTATCAACTTCATTACTATTATCCGATGAAGTTGGGGGATTAAGAGCTTGAGCTCTTGTCACCACTGCATTGACCGTTTGAATGTTTTTTCCCTCCCAACTAGAAATTTGTTGCGGGGTGCATTCCTTAACCCCATGAATACGACCGATTATAAGATCCGCAATAGGATTAGGCAGAAGACATGCATGGACATCTCCTGTGAAGAAGGGAGTGTCAATCCTAATAATAGCAGTAGGATAACTTTCCATAGTACCACCAAATGTAACACATTTGATTGTTTTTCCAGTGGCACAGCAAGGATCTATCAGAGACTGCCTAACCCCGACGGTAGTACATCCCGAATCGAAAAGTACTGAGACTAGCCTATCATTTATTAGACCTTTATGTAAGATGAGAGATCCTCTCCCATCATGCGCAACTGTAGCAGGTAGAGCAGGAAGAGGGTGACCACAACTTAGAGTAGATACAGTCGATGAGTCGAACAATGTTAAGCATTGGGGGCATTCAGTTGCTCTCCCAAAATCGAAAGCACAACCAGTGATAGCCCTAGAGTTACCACTATCATTTACTGTATTACAAGCTCCATCAAACTCTTGTTGTGCAGAGTTTGCCTGTTGGAAAGGTCTTTTTTTGTTAAATCTAGGTCTGCCTCGATTATCATTTCCCCTGTAATTATTTCGACTATCATTTCCCCTGTAATTGTTATCATATTGCCTATTGTAATCATCATTCCGGTTTGAATCCCGGTTTCTAAATTCACCATCGTCATAATCTTGACGTCGAGAATGGTTATCTCGAAAGCTCGAATGGTTATTATTACGATAACCCTTGCGAAAGTGTCTAAGATTATTACCATTAAAATTACGAGAACTACCATCTTGTCTCCAATTCATAGACGAAGAATCATCATGTGTTGGATTACTCCGCTTCTGAGTGTAATTCTGATTACTTCCCCTATTCCAGTTTTGTTGAGCACTGATGCGTGATGCCATATGATGATGGATGGCATTCCGCATGTCTGGTTTTGTGTAGTGTGTAGATGTGTTCAGTCAAAACAATGTTCATGCAACAATAACAGGGCAATCCACATAGGACGTCAGTAAACTCACGACGTATAAAGTCAATGAGTCTTGAAACAGCCGTTGACGTTTTTCTTCATTATTTATTGTGGACGCCACAGTGACAAAATGGTTACGCAAATGTGTAGGCACATCAAACAGTCATTATCACAGCAACATTCAATACAGCAATAAACGGTAGACAGCATTACAATGATGAGTCAGATGCATGTTATATTTTAAAGTGCTGTAAATGTAGTCAGGTGAACAACTCCATCCTTTTCTATAACAGCCAGGAGATAACCAGATGTATGAGATCAGTTCACTCTCCTTAGTTTGACTTCAGCAAGACAGACACGTCTGCCGAAGTATAAATAATGTCCTCAAGAATATCCTCTAGATAATAAAGGTTTTCTAAACCTAGTTCATTTAACAAAGTAGCAAGTAATGGTCCTTGGTACATGCATCAACCGATGCAGTACAATGCAGCGACATGTGAGCTGGGAAAGAACATCTCGTGACGACGACTTTCGGAGACAGGCTATGAATCGAAATCGCTCACGACCCAAAATCGATAGAGTTAATGAAAAAGTCAATTTACCTTGCTTTCATGAAATACACAGAAATATCACGCCTCCCGACATGTGGGAAAACACTAGAGGTATTATCTCGACTAAACGAAATATCCATAAGAGGACTACACATCCCTGACAGAACAAAAAAAGCGGAGATCCCCTCTTCAACGAGGCATCTCTTTCGCCATTCCAAATCGCTCACTCCCACTAGTGGTGGGCGGAAACCGATCGACAAACAACAAGACAAGTCATGCGCAGTCCAGCGCAAAAATGACCACAGCTCAAAAGTTAACTGCATTCGATACCAACGCGAGAAGACAAATGCTTACCGAGAAAAGTGACTATAAATTACAAGCAGTTGTTGCCCTTGCGTTATAAAACAGATATTGAAATAAAACGATGTTGCGAGAATTTATCACGCAACATATCACCACCTCCTCCCGATAAAAAAAAAAATGTGGAACATATTTTTTTTTCAATATCAAAGAGCAAGCGATAAGCGGCTCAAAACGCACGAATTATGCGCTGATAATTAACTAAATTGCCAAACAATAGGCTAATTATAGAGTGTCTGGTGAGGATATACCTCAACAGAAAAATAAATATGTCTCAAAAAATATTCACATCGGGGAGGTGTCACCAACACACATCACGTTAGCATGTAAACACAATATACGTATGCAAGTTACTATAATCATCATTAAACAGCATACTCTAATATTGTCTTTAAAAATGGATGTACAAATCTGATAGGAAAATTTAAATAGTACATTCTTTGACATGTAATGACATAAGTACATAGTAAAGTTAAACTACATGACGATCCAGGACATATGCTCTGGTATTCCGAGGGTAAGTACACAATCTAGAACTCGTAAGGTAAGTCCTCAGCTCAACAATGACATTCTGAGAAGTACAAGCAATATAATGCTAATTAATAACTAATATGCTTCATAAGGTACAATACATTATTAATAATTGTGGCTGTTTAGTAAACTAACGGCCCTTATATTAACTACTCAGTCCTCCTCTATCATTTTAAAAAAACGAACAGAAGAAGATGACAACAAAGCACGATAGTGTGTACATATAAAGTAAGTACAGATGTGCTAATCTATTGTAGAAATATAGGTGTGTTATGACTCTGTAATATATAGGAATATAGGACAGAAGTATTAATTGGAGTCATGTGGGCATCTAGACAAAATGTCAGCCATCACATTATCCGCACCACGGATAGCTCGTACCGTGAAGTGAAAAGGTTGAAGAGCTATAGCATATCGAGTGGATCTCGAACTCTTCAAATTCTTAGTCTGAATAGCTGTAAGAGCTTTCTGATCAGTCTCTAGAATGAAATGTGCGCCCAGGAGGAATCTTTGTAGCTTTAGAATTGACCAAACCATCGCTAACAACTCACGGTCTAAAACCGAGTAGTTCCTCTCTGCCGCATTTAGTTTTCTAGAAATGTACATAACAGGATGCAGAGTATTTGCATATTCTTGCATCAGTGCTGCTCCAATCCCAGTGGATGAAGCATCACTCCGAAGAACAAAAGTCCTATCAAGAGTAGGTAATCTTAAGATGGGAGGAGAAGAAAATATATTCTTGATTTGGTCTAGTGAAGATTGGCATTCTTCAGACCAACGGACCAGATTAGGCGAACCTTTCTTCAACAATGTTGATAGAGGTGCCATGATCGAAGATAAATTTGGAATAAATCTCCCATAAAATTGAATTAAACCTAAGAGACTCCTAACTTGTTTCTTCGTTTTAGGAACAGAGATGTTCAGTATTTTGGAAGTATTGTGGTCTTCTGTCTTCAAGAGACCATGACCAACACGATGACCCAGGAAAGAGATTTCACCAAAACCAACAAAAGCTTTAGAAGGTTTTGCTGTCAAATTATTCTCACGTAGAGTGGACAGTAAGTCATATAACCCTAAATAGTGATCTTCCCAGGTATCACTGAAGAGACAGATGTCATCTAAGTATGCGATGACATCCGAACGATGTGACAGAATTCGACGCATCATGCGAACGAAAGTGGCAGGGGCGTTCATGAGACCAAAAGGCATAACATTCCATTGAAATAGACCCCTAGGTGTAGAAAAAGCAGTAAGAGGTTTGGCATGCTCTGCTAAAGGCACTTGCCAATAACCTTTAGACAAGTCAAGTTTAGTGAAGAATCTAGAATTAGAAAGTCTAATCAGTAGATCTTCTAACAAAGGCATCGGTTCAGCGTCGAACTTTGTGACCTGATTCAATTTGCGATAATCAACGCAAATTCGTATGTTCTTATCCTTCTTCCGGACAATAACCATGGAAGAAGAATATGGTGAAGTCGATGGTTCAATTATATTTAATTGAATCATTTCATCCAATTCCTTTTCCACTTGCGACTGAAAGTGTATAGGAATAGGATACGGCCTAACCCTAATTGGATTATTGTCGGTAAGAATTATGTCATGTTCTATGACATCTGTGTGTCCAGGAATGTCAGTGAGAACATCCTGAAATGTTTGTAACATCGACAAGTCTCGTCGATGTTCGTCACCAGAAAGATTAGGAGAAACAGAAACGTTTTTCCAAGATTCCGTGGAATGTAATGGAACCACTGGAAGGGGAAGGTTGACATCAGAGAAGGTAGCTTCCTCATCCTGAATGACAGACAGGGATGAATAATGACCGTGAGGTGCAGGAGCATCATCCGTTGCCTGGAAAATAGGCAGCAAATAGTCCGGACGTTCGTGAAATTCCGAAAGCATGTTTATGTGGAAAGTTTTATGCTTTCCATCAATATCGACCACATAGTCAACATCGGAAATCCGAGAGACTATTGCATACGGACCTTTCCATGCAATAAGAAGTCTATTTTCCCTACTGGGGAGTAGGACGAATGCTTTGTCACCTGGACAAAGTTGTCGTAGACATCTATTCTTGTTAGCAAACTGCCTTGCCTTCTCTTTAGCAATTTCTGATGAAGCAGTTGCTAGCTTACATGCCTCAATGATCTTTTGTCTAAGAGCAATGACATACTCATATGAGGATTGAGTTTCATCGCTAATATCATCGGCAGTGATGAGATCGTGTAATAAAGACATAGGGCCGCGTGGACGCGCGCCAAAGACAAGTTCGAAGGGAGAAAATCCTGTGTGTTCATTAGGGACTTCTCTATAGGCAAAGAGAGCCGCGGGTAAAACCCTGTCCCAATCTTGAGGATGATCTTCAGTTATCTTACCAAGCAAAGTCTTGAGCGTTCTATTCAGACGCTCAACTAACCCATTAGACATAGGATGGTAGATACTACTGAGAGATCGTTCAATATGTAAGGTAGACATTACCTGTGACATAGTGTCAGATATGAGTTGAGTGCCATGGTCTGACAATATTTCTCTGGGGAACCCCAAGCGAGAAAATATCAACCAAAGAGCATCTGCGATATCTGTAGTAGATATGCTCTTAAGAGGAATAGCCTCTGGCCAACGTGTGCACATATCGACACATGTAAGGATAAACTGATGTCCTCTGGCCGACTTGACCTTAAAAGGGCCAATAATATCTATGGCCATTTTCTGAAACGGCCGAATAGGAATGTCAGCAGCCTGGATAGGCGCAGCATGTCGTGGTCCTCTAGATTTGACCTCCTGACATACCTTGCATGATCGGCAGTAAATACGAATGTCCTTATTGACAAAAGGCCAAAAGAAAGCCGCAAGGACTCTCGACTTCGTACGGGCAAAACCCATATGTCCAGCACATTGCGAGTCATGAGCATGTTGCAATATTTGGACTCTCATGCTCTTGGGAACAAGAATTTGCGAATGTGCCGACGTAGTCGAATCTTGTACCATACGTACAAGTACGCCGTTTCTCATTGCAATCCAAGATTTTCTATTTGTATCCTGATTCGGATCACCTTTCTTCGCAAGAACGAAGAATTTTTTTAAAGAAGGATCTTCTTCTTGCAATTTTATGAAAGAGTCACGAGTGATTACTAAGTGACTATCTTGGCTATCAACTTCATTATCACTATTCAGTGAAGTTTCGGGTGTTTGTAGAGCTTGTGCTCTTGTAACTACTGCATTTGTAGCTTGCATGTTATTATCTTCCCAAGCAGCAATCTGCTGTGGGGTACACTCCCTAACTCCGTGAATACGACCAATAATAAGGTCCGCAATAGGATTAGGTAAGAGACAAGCATGCACATCTCCAGTAAAGAAAGGAGTGGCAATGCGAATTACAGCAGTAGGATATTTTTCTAGAGTGCCGCCAAATGTGACACATTTAATAACCCTTCCTGTAGCACAAGATGGATCTACAAGCGATTGTCTAACACCAATAGTGGTGCATCCGGAATCGAAAAGTAGTGAGACCGGAGTATCATTAACAAGACCCTTATGTAGAATTAAAGAACCCCTCCCGTCATGCGCAACAGCAGCAGGAAGAGCGGGAAGTGGGTGACCACAACTCAAAGTAGTTATGGTACCCGGTTCGAATAAAGTACTGCATTGGGGGCATTTGTTTGCTCTCTCAAAGTCAAAAGCAGAACTAGTGACAGCGTCAAAGTTTTTACTATCAACAACATGATTACAGGCTCCCTCAGTTTCCTGTTGTACAGCATTAGCCTGCTGATATCTCTTTTTTTTGTGTTGAGATCTACCCCGACTATTATTACCTCTGAAGTTATCAGAGTTATTATTATCTCTGCAGTTATTATTGTCTCTATTGTAATTGTTATACTGGTTCGAATTCCAGTTTCCACGATTACTATCATGTTCACATTGATGCGAACATCTATTTGTTTGGTTCTGAGGTCTTCGGCAGGAATAACCTCTATTACCATATCCTCTTTTGAAATGCTTATAATTATTAGGGTGATAGTAACGACCACTATCAGGTTGTCTCCAATTCTTCGAAGAAGAATCACCATGAAATTGGTTTCCATGATTTTGACAGAAATTACCGCTGCCCTTTCTATCAAAATTTTGTTGGGATCTACGAGCAAAGTTTTGACCATACGGAGCTGCCGAAGCAACTGGTAAACCTTCTTTCACCTTAGAGTTACCCATGGTTATGTGTGGGTGCGCAGTTACGTATTGGCAACAGAAATCTTCCATTTCTTTTATTGTTTTAGGTTTACGTTCATGAAGGAAAGCAAGGAAAGACTCATTGACAGACGACATGACTTTGTCTCTAAGTATTAAGTCCATAAGTCCTTCATAAGTTTTTTCCGTCTTAGATAGTTCAACCCATCGTGAGAAAGTAATGCGTATTCTTGCAATAAACTCGGAGAATTCAACTCCATTTTCAGGTAACATGTTTTTAAATTGTAGACGATAGCCGTCTTCGTTAAGCTGATATTTCTTTAACAAAGCGGCCCTGACAACCTCATAATTGCTCTTGTCAGGTTCATCCACCATATTTAATATACTTAGAGCTTTACCTGTCAGTATCCCTGATAACTGATAAACATATTTTGCTTTGTCTATGTTATGAGCTGTACATGCTTGTTCAAATCTGTCCAGATAGAACATTATGTCATCACTGGAAGGACTAAATGTTGGTAACTTAATCTTAAAAGTATCATTATTAGCCTTCCCAGAAGATGAACCCTTGTTTGAATCATTACCATTACTCATGCTCGTCAATTTCAATTTCTCCAACTCTAAAGCTAAGAGTTTTTCTTCATGTTCCATTTTTGCTTTCCTCTCATCAGACTCTCTTTGTAACTTCCTTTCTTCAGCTTGAGCCTGCATTTGAAGTCTTTCATTTTCAGCTTCTTTTTCAAGTCTTTTATTTTCAGCTTCTTTTTCAAGTCTTTTATTCTCAGCCTCTAGCTGTAGCTTTCTTTCCTCAGCTTCTGATTCCCTTTTTTGTTTTTCCATTTCCATTTGGAATCTCTTTTCATCCACCTGCATCTGCAGTTTCTTTTGTTCAGCTTCCATCTGCAGTTTCTTTTGTTCAGCTTCCATTGCTTTATCATATCGAGCAGTTGCAAATTCTTCTAACTTATCACCAGTCTTGCCAAGCAATTTACCCTGCTCAATAAAGTGCTCAAATGTAGACATGTTGTCTAACATATGAGTCCAAAACCTGAAATAATTAACTAATTTATTTCAAACCTAAGTGTAACAAGTATTAATTAAGCACTTGTATATTCACATCACATTATATTATCCCAGTCTCTGTGGGAAACAAGTCTCTAATCAAAGAACTTGTATATGAAATATCAGCACTCAAATCTTGATCATAAGTGCACTTCTCATTCAATAGTGCACGACACTATTCATCATTCATTTATCATCAGTATAGTAGTAACAGTGCATTAGCATAGCCCATTAACTAATTACTATAACTGTAAACAATGACTATGTAAACACATGCAGAATGTAAACATTGAAAATGTAAACAATACAAACAATGTAAACAATAACAATGTAAACAATAACAAAGATCAGCAACAATACAAAAACTTTCGCAGAAATCAACTAAAAATAAAGCAGAAATTAATGAAATATCACAAAAAATGTGACGATATCTGCGCTATAATTAAACAAAATACATGACACCACAGTGTATAAACAAAAATGTTGTATGAAACTAAATTATAGACAAGAGTAGGCTAACAAATACAAACAAATCACAACAAAACTAAAGAATGTGAAATAATAACGAAAACAATATTAAAACATGTCATCACAGCTAACATAAATAGCAACAGAAGTCGCTTAGCAAATTCCAGTATCGGAAATTTGCAAACCCTACAGAAAACGCTCACAATAGACGACCTCTATGACGTGGCATAATCTAACGGAGACACCACCCAACCGAGAACCCGCTGAAATATAAACATATAAATATACAAATAACATATAGACATATAACATATAGAATGAGATGATACACAGAAGACTCAGCAGAAGTATAAGGGCACAGTTTACATACAAACAGGCCACTTAACTTATAGGCTTCCAATCGTCGAACAGCAGAAAAACGGATGTCAATCAACGTCCTAAAGAGCGAAGCTCCAACGATGATGGCACATCTGAACTGCTTCCACTGCTAACACGATGGTACAAGAGCTTCTGACATACTGTGTGTTGAGTTGTTTCGGCACTTGACCTTCTAATCCAAAAGTAAGTTGATGGAAATCGGTATTTGGCCTTCTTCAGAAAACAACCCGTTTCAACCGGCACTTGACCTTCTCAAAAAACGACAGCACTGGAACCTTGACAGCAGCAACTTGCTTGACTTGCGTAAAAGATAACAGCAGTCCGAGTTATCCGGCAACATGTAACAACGCCGGGTACTGTCAAATTCTTGTTTCCGTCAAAAAATTGAAATTTTGACTTTTACCGGGCAACGCCGAGTACTTTGAAAATTTTGAAGATGTTGACTGTATTGAAGAATGTTAATTTCTTGAAGGATGCTGATGAATTCTTGTTGAAAATGAAGTGGGTAAGGGACCCCGTGTTTGCTGGTACCAGAATCCAACCAGCTTATGGCCACCAAATGATGCGTGATGCCATATGATGATGGATGGCATTCCGCATGTCTGGTTTTGTGTAGTGTGTAGATGTGTTCAGTCAAAACAATGTTCATGCAACAATAACAGGGCAATCCACATAGGACGTCAGTAAACTCACGACGTATAAAGTCAATGAGTCTTGAAACAGCCGTTGACGTTTTTCTTCATTATTTATTGTGGACGCCACAGTGACAAAATGGTTACGCAAATGTGTAGGCACATCAAACAGTCATTATCACAGCAACATTCAATACAGCAATAAACGGTAGACAGCATTACAATGATGAGTCAGATGCATGTTATATTTCAAAGTGCTGTAAATGTAGTCAGGTGAACAACTCCATCCTTTTCTATAACAGCCAGGAGATAACCAGATGTATGAGATCAGTTCACTCTCCTTAGTTTGACTTCAGCAAGACAGACACGTCTGCCGAAGTATAAATAATGTCCTCAAGAATATCCTCTAGATAATAAAGGTTTTCTAAACCTAGTTCATTTAACAAAGTAGCAAGTAATGGTCCTTGGTACATGCATCAACCGATGCAGTACAATGCAGCGACATGTGAGCTGGGAAAGAACATCTCGTGACGACGACTTTCGGAGACAGGCTATGAATCGAAATCGCTCACGACCCAAAATCGATAGAGTTAATGAAAAAGTCAATTTACCTTGCTTTCATGAAATACACAGAAATATCACGCCTCCCGACATGTGGGAAAACACTAGAGGTATTATCTCGACTAAACGAAATATCCATAAGAGGACTACACATCCCTGACAGAACAAAAAAAGCGGAGATCCCCTCTTCAACGAGGCATCTCTTTCGCCATTCCAAATCGCTCACTCCCGCTAGTGGTGGGCGGAAACCGATCGACAAACAACAAGACAAGTCATGCGCAGTCCAGCGCAAAAATGACCACAGCTCAAAAGTTAACTGCATTCGATACCAACGCGAGAAGACAAATGCTTACCGAGAAAAGTGACTATAAATTACAAGCAGTTGTTGCCCTTGCGTTATAAAACAGATATTGAAATAAAACGATGTTGCGAGAATTTATCACGCAACAAGCACCCTGAAATTTTTTTTTGAAATTAGGGCCATATGGTGTTGCCGAAGCAGCTGGCAACCCTTCTTTCACTTTAGAATTGCTAACTGTAGCATGGGGATGCGCGGTGGCATACTGACAACAGTATTCCTCCACATCTTTTAAGTTTTTAGGCTTACGCTCATGAAGGAATGCAAGAAAAGAATCATTAACAGATGACAAAACCTTATCTCGCAATAATAAGTCCATTACACCTTCATATGTTTTCTCAGTCTGAGACAACTCAACCCATCGTGTAAATGTACGACGTATTTTTGTAACAAAATCAGAGAAATCTACTCCATTTTCTGGCAACATTGTCCTAAAACGAAGACGATAGTCTTCTTCTTTTAGTTGGTATTTTTTTAGCAATGCTGCTCTGACAACATCATAATTAGTCCTGTCATGTTCGTCTATTGTCATAAGAGTAGTCACTGTGTCACCTGTAAAAAATTCCATCAGTTGTTCAACATATTTTTCCTTTTTTATGTTATGCGTATCGCATGAAAATTGGAATCTATCTAGATAATCTGCTACGTCATCCTTTAAAGGATTGAAATGAGGCAATTTAACCCTATTAACAAACTCCTTTGTCGTACTCGAAGTTGTTTGCTGAGCACCCGTACTCGCCCATTTCAATTTCTCTAACTCCAAAGTTGCGAGTCTTTCATCAAGTTCCATTTTCTGTTTTCTTTCCTCATGTTCCATTTTTCTAATTTCAGCCTCAGCAGCAGCTTGAAGCTTTCTCTCCTCTGCAGCAGCTTGAGCTTGAAATTTTTTTCTCCTCTCTGCAGCAGCTTGAAGTTTTTTGTCTTCCATTTCCATCTGGAATTTTCTTTCATCAGCTTGAGCTTTTGACTGTGCAGACCTCCTCAGCAGCACTTGAGCTTTTCTCTCCTTTGAGCTTGAAGTTTTTTGTCCTCAGCAGCAGCTTCTCTTTGATACCTTTTCTCTTCAAGTTCTAATCTTCTATTCTCAGCATCTAGCTTCTTAAGTTCAGCATCTGCTCTCCTTTGTTCAGCTTCTGCTTTCAATTTAATTTCCTCTTTTTGTTTCTTTTCCTCTGACTTTAATGCAATGGCGAATTGAGCAGATGAATATTCTTCCAATTCTTTACCAGACTTACCAAGGGTCAACCCTTGCTGGATGAAGAAATCCAATGTAGACATTCTGTCTAATGAGATCAGAAACCTGAAAAAAAATTAAATAAATTACCTTATCCCACTTCAATGGGAGACAAGTCTGAAATGCTAGACTTGTATACTCACTTCACTTTATTTCACTCTCTTAGTCTTAGACAAAGACCTTGTATGGTCCTCTTGTTTATAATGTAACAAAAAATCACTTGAGTACCTGTGGAAAATAATTCCTTTATATCCCACTCACTATGGGCACAAGTCTTTTTTTTTTTTTTTTAAAGAACTTGAATATGTATTTCACCTTGTCTCAATCTTTGAAGATAACAAGTCTTTTATCAAAGAACTTGTATAAATATCTTATATAATAATATTTTATTAACAATCTCTATATGAAGAGTGTACCTTATCAATAATAATAATAATACATGACCAAGTGTATGTATGTAGACTGTGTATGACAATAATGTAGTACAATCATAAATACAAAGACAAAGATACAGAACAATGACCGAAAACGTTCGCGGAAGTCAAATAAACAATACAGCAAAAAGTAAAGAAAATGTTACACAAATGTGTAATGATGACCGCGAAAAATAAAACAAGACAAATGGCAACACTGTTATAAACGAAAAGGTGTAAAGAAATAAATGGAAGGAATGAGAGAAGAACAGATACAAACAAAATTAGTCGAAAATCAAAGAACGGAAAAATGACGAAAACAACACTAACTGATGTCGTCACAGCTAAAAAAAAAAAAAATAGCAACAAAAGTCGCTAGCAAATTTCAATTAAGAAAATTGCAATCCCTACAGAACGCTTACAGTAACCCTCGATTAAGTGGCATATTTACTGTAAGACCCACCAACCGAAACCCGCAGAAAACACAAGAAAAATACACAAAAATAGTACAATTAACATAAATAGCAATCAATTCAATGTGTTGCAAAATAAAGCTCAGTCACACATGATATTACAGTAACTAACTTGCTCCTTGCGAACACAGAAACAAAATGTCAAGCGCGCACTGAATGTCAAATCCACTGTAGCATAAAGTGGTATTCACGAACAAAAGTTACTATGACCTTCTCGACTTAGGACTTGCACATTGAATGTTTACAATTTCCACGTACTGTTTACAAACAGGAACTTGACCACGAACAATATAGCTTGAATGCTCGGGCGTAGAAAAGTCTGTTGTTGACTGAAACGTGTAAACGACCAGCGGTACCGTTTACTGTAAGGGACTTGACTTGCAGTTGTGGTCCACGTAGCAAATGCCTAGATGTTAACTTCAGTACTTGTCCTGTTGTGGTTTATGTAGCATTATAACTTAAATGCTAGCACTGTTTATCTGGGTCAACAGTTGATGACCTATTTCTGTCCTGTTGTAGCCAAAACTTGCAAGTGTAGAATTAGCGATGTGTGTTACAGCTGTCCAGTGTGTAGCTTAGACCCACAGATCAGAAATGTAATGTGTACTTGTCCTTCTCACGCAAATAGCCCCATGAAATGTAAATTTCTGGACCACATTAATGTCATCAATAATGTTAATTGCTCGCTCTGTCCACCAGAAATGTATCAGAAGAGCCCACGTAACTGGTCCACCAAAAATGTAACTGTACTTTTTTCTCTTGTTGAGGTGATCACTGGCCCAAGACAGTATACATGTTGTTAGGTGTGTAGTGCGAGCGGATGATGAACTGAGTGTGGGTGCGAATGAAGGCGCGAATGTGTTTAGGCTCTTATGTATGTAGACCCTGCAACCCATACACTCACATGCAGTAGTCAAGGATGCTTGGACACTGCAGACACGTTTCAAAACATTTATTGACGAGAACACACATGGTATCAACAGGAACAGTCATTGTAAACAAGGTCATGCTGACCGGAAATCGATAGGTATACATTAGGCATTCAGCAAGCTGGTAAACATTTGAATATTCGTGCATGGTCAATACAATGTTCTTCAATAAGGACAGTTCGTGGCGTCGCCCTGGGATTACTGACTAAACGCGTCAGATACCTTAATCACTTTGACACATAGGTGCAACTTGGCATTCCCCGCCAATTGCACATTATCAGGCTGTAGTATAATAGCCGAAAACACAGGCCTCGTTCTGACGTCGGCTGTGTACTTCTGATAAGCAGGTTACCATCAACCCTGCAGTAATGCTTATTGTAGACATAAATATGCCGCCAATCTGCGGCTCCCACAATATATCTTCGTCACTGGATTTCTGGATGGTATGAAGACTAATAGTCTTGGATGGCTACCTTGAGCACAACATATATGTTCTGAAATGGAGGACCGGTGAGCTGCAGTTCACAGACTAGGCAATCTTCTAACATGTTCTGCTACCGAAAGCATAGTAATGGAAAAAGTCGGTATTACCTGTAACCGAGTCCACAGAACTTAACAAGGAACTCTGCTGTCATTCCAACGCACAGAGATTCACTGGGGAAAACTGCCAGTGCAGTCACTTCGAAGATTCTTCCCGAAAAAACACAATGGACTCTCGTCCCTTCAGAAACCAGGACACTTCCCGGCTTGCCGGAAGTCTAACTCAACTCCCGCTTAAAAAAACCTGCCCATGGGCATACGCCCGAACTGTCTACCTTTGACCCTAAAGGTCAAACACAATGAATGAATAAACAAGGGAAGACAACCCCTAATCAACCTGACATCGCAGGTAAAGACACAATTATTCTTATGATAAAAACATAAGCAAATAACTTGACAGATGACTCCGTCAAAAATGACAGCAACAACAGGTTTGGGAAAACTGCCAGAATATAGAAAGACGCTGAGCGCATAAATGCTGTAAACAGACTGAATTACCGACAATCAAATAGCGCCCGAAGCCATTCTCTGACTCAGCTACGGATCGCGTCATGCTGAAAAATGCCGAAAGAGCAGAACAAGCGCCGAAAGTAATGAAAATGAATATAATTTAAAACCGCCGTATTAGCGGAACGCCGATAAGTGGGGCCATACTATACCTGGAAAACGACACTAAAGTAGTGTGGAAAAAATGGCATTCCATTAATTAATGCCAGGTCATACTGCCCTTTGCCATTGTTCAAGTTATTTCCGTGTCTTCGTTATCCCTGTTATTTTCATCTCAAGTTTTCTTCTCCGTGTCTTTCGGCCTTCCTCTACGTCACTTACCCTGAGGATTCCAGAACAAGGACTGCCTTATAATGCTATAGTTATTATTTTATACTCGGATGTTTACAGCCCAATTTTAGAAAGTACTGGTTTGAAATTTTGCACTAGATAAGTTAAGCAAAATATTTCATCATAAAGATGCCATAACTAAAACTTTCAAATAAGACTGGCTGGCATTTTGAGGCACGAATAACTATTGCGTCGATTGAGCGTTTGTCCCAACCGCCAGGAAAAGCGGGGGCAGGTCAGCTGCGATATATAATAACACGAGACTGCATTCCAGAAATCGTCACCAGTAGACAGCTCAGACTTTGCTACAGGAAAGAATAGAGGTGGACTCTGAATTTATTAGGAACGGAAACACGTGAAGAGCACATCTTTTATCCCCTGGAAAAGAAAAAAACAGGCAAAAATTAATACGGACCCGGACTCCTACAGAAAACTACATACAAAGTAGTCACAGAGAAATTCTGAAATAAGAAAAAATCCCAGACGTGTGTTTCGTATTAACTTGCCGAGGCAATTTATCTGAACAGGAAGTCTAAAGATTCTCAGTTTTATTGAGGTGAGTGTACATAGTTTATACTTTGAACTTTATATGTGTATACTTGACTAGTGGTGTTAAAGATTATGTTACGGGTTGCCTCCCCTTGGCTCTGCAGTAGTGGTCCAACAGTGGCTAAAACTCAAGAGTAACTAATGTGGGTCTACAAAGGTGTCTACCTTCGCACAAGATTACTCTTGGCAGAGTTGTAGATAGAAGAGTATTGATGCTTCTACCTCAAACTTTTTGAAGATGCCTCTTACACGTGTTCTGTGGCTGTTACTTTATAATAAGCTCCCACTTTGACTCCGTCTTTCAGATTCCTCAGATTCCGGTTTTCTTTGTTAATAGTGGTGGAGTTCCTGGGCTTTTAAGTCCTCAACAGGCTCAAAAACGTCCAATCCGATAAATGGATTCTGATTCTATTCTTAACTCTGGCAGGTCTGGTTGTTTTCTTAACGAGGTGAATTTTCAACCTAATAAATTGTCAGGTTACATACCAACTTTCGTCACACACACGTTGTTGTTTACTATAAGAACAGCCTCCAATAAGAAATGTTGTTATGTTTATATCTCGAATGCAGGCCAGTAGTTATAATCATGCGTGGTTTGATGGCGTCTATTAAAAATATTTCCTCATCGGAAAATTCTGCATGTTATTTAAAAGGTCATTTTCGTATAAGGAATTGTTATTTCCATCGTAGTAATGATTGCACTACAACTCTGTAAATTATCACAAATAATGTCCTTGTCACACTTCTGTCCGGAAGCTATTTGTGACAGGTTATGAGAATCGACCACCTTGATCAGTCCGCTTTATTCCCACCGGCACCCCCTCTTTCTTTTTCAATCAAATCGTCCAACGTGGGTTTCCCACCTTTGCTTCCCTCATTAGCATACATTGGCTATTGCGCAAAAGCCATGCCCTTTCGCTAGCTGTCTTACTTATAGTTTAGCCACGCCTACCTGTCTTCTTTCACGCGCAATCAAAACAGCTATTCAGATCTCTAACTGTCTTTCCTTCAAAAGGGGGCGGGCCAAGTGCGTTTGCCTGAAGTGCGATGAAACTAGAGCCGTTAACTGAATTATCACGCGAGCGATTGGGCAATCGTTGAATAGTGACAGATCAGACAAGGAACGCGTGTAGGAAGAGAACGGGTCGTTAATTGTAGAATCAAGGGCGATAAGACAGAAGACGTACCTTTGATTGGATACATTTGACAGAGGGAATTAAGCGAATGCAAAAAGGGGCGATAACCGCATTTACCGACCGCATCCGTTTGTTCTTGTTCTCAGAGGACGCAATTAGCTACAGAGAGAGACGGGATCAAAAGACGTCTGCTCGCTAGCAATACGGTCGGCAAAGGTACACAGAAAATCTTTAATTCGGGAATCGAACAGTAGATTTGCCCTAACATGGCCGTAGGTGCGAATTTTCGCACTAAGGAGGGAAAGAACAGCATTTATGGATGTATACCTCGTCCCCCCAAACTCAGATATCAGTCCCTGCAGAAAGATTTTTGAAATATATCTAGCTCGCTATTGTAGAGCCATATTACAATTGGATTACTTAAATACGTGGAGATAATTCAATTTTTTCCTGTGCTGCGGGCCTGTGTTGCGGTAAATATATATATATATATATATATATTAGCGTTTAAGCGTAAGGAGCATGGCGAGGCACGTAGAAAGCCATGGTCATCCACTGCACCTGACTTTATCTCCAATCGTCTTGACTTGTCTTGCCACTGGATTAAGATGGACCCAGGCGAGAGAGTGAGGTCGACGAATTGCGCAACTCTTCCTCACTTTAAACCAAATCACTGCGCAAGTCACTCTTTCATCCACTCATCCATCCACTCACAAGTCCTGTGGCGACGGGCGAGCGTTGAAGCGGCAGGCGTGGGTGCGCTGGCAGTCGTAGTCGCAGACCTTCACACAGGTGCCTCAGGCCTTATGGTCGTCTTCCACTGATCGGAGCAGCAGTGGGATTTGGCAGCCCCCTGAGTGACTGAGCAGCCCTCTTTAGGAAAGCACTGCTCACCTCCATGGCATGAGGAAGGGGCTAGAAAAGGTGCCCTAAACATTGCCTGCTCCACCATTACCTAACCAGCTTACAGCGGTTGGTGGGTATCCTACTTCAGCGGGCGACACATAAGAAAAAGAAAGGACAGATTTTTTCCCCCTCATTCTAGGCGCATGGAATGTGCGCACTCTACTTGACAAAGACTTTAACGCAAACAGACCCGAGAGGCGAACTGCCCTGATAGGGAGAGAACTGGCCAGATACAACATTGACATAGCAGTACTGAGCGAAACTCGACTTGCAGGCGAGGGCCAACTTTGCGAAAAGGGTGCAGGTTATACATTCTATTGGAGCGGAAGAGGAACTGAAGAAAGACGAGAAGCAGGGGTTGGATTTGCAATCAAAACAGCACTTGTCGGCAAGTTAGCGGGGCCCCCACATGGAATAAATGACCGACTCATGACGGTCAAGATCCCGCTACTTTATGGAAGGAAACATACCACCATCATTAGCGCGTATGCACCAACTATGACAAACCAGGATGACGTCAAGGATAAGTTTTACGAAGAACTACATGCAGTCATTGCACTAGTTCCTAAAGCAGATAAGATTATTATTCTTGGTGACTTTAATGCAAGAGTAGGCTCAGATAACATCTCCTGGAATGGCACTATCGGAAAGTACGGCGTGGGTCGCTGTAACAGCAATGGACTTCTTCTCCTCCAGACTTGCGCAGAACATGACCTCCTTGTCACCAACACCATTTTTCGACTTCCTATCCGCAACAGGACCTCCTGGATGCACCCTCGCTCAAAGCATTGGCACCTAATTGACTATGTAATTGTTAGGAAGAAGGACAGGCAAGATGTCCGGGTGACCAAGTCCATGTGTGGTGCCGAATGCTAGACTGATCATCGCCTCATTGTGTCTAAACTTAAAATTCGTATCCAACCAGCCAGGCGCCCTCAGGGAAAGAAAACTCAAAAAAGGCTGGGTGTCACCAAACTAAAGAAGACAAAAATTAAACAGTCATTCACTGACACCCTAGAAGACCGTCTCAAATCTATCTCGTTAGACGGCCAAAGTGTGGAAACAAATTGGGAAGCCCTAAGTGAGCAGATCTACAACACTGCTACAGAGGTCCTGGGTCCCGCCATCAAGAAACAAAATGACTGGTTTGATGAGAACTCAGATGATATAAAGAAGATGTTGGCTGAGAAACACCATCTCCATAAAGCATATTTAAATGATCCAAAATCTACATCCAAGAAAGACGCTTTCAACAACATGCGTAGAATCGTCCAACATAAACTACGCCAGATGCGGGATTCATGGCTGAGTAATAAAGCAGATGAGCTCCAAGGCTTTGCTGACATCCATGACTTGAAAAATTTTTACCATGCACTCAAAGCGGTCTATGGTCCAACATCATCAGGATCATTTCCCCTCCTTAATGCAGATGGAAAAACACTAATTACAGACAAGGAAAAAATTCTCCAACGCTGTGTCGAGCACTTTAATAATATTCTGAACCAGCCATCATCTATTAACGACGAAGCCATCAACCGACTGCCCCAAATTCCTATAAATGAAGCACTAGATGATATACCGACTCTGGAGGAGACTCAAAAAGCAATTCGTCAACTTTCTAGTGGAAAGGCACCCGGCTCCGATTCAATTCCTGTTGAGGTCTATAAAGATGGCGGTACAGTTCTGATAGAGAAACTTCACATGATCTTCCAGCAAATGTGGCAGAGTGAAACCATCCCACACAATCTCAAGGATGCGTCAATTATACATCTTTATAAACGTAAAGGTAATCGCCAAGACTGTAACAATCATCGAGGCATCTCCCTACTATCAATCGCTGGGAAGATATTCGCCAGAATCCTTCTTAATCGCCTTACGGCTCATCTTGACAAAGGTCTTCTACCTGAAAGTCAGTGCGGATTCCGGAAAGAACGTGGAACCACCGATATGGTGTTCGCTGCAAGACAGCTTCAAGAAAAATGCTAAGAACAGCACTGTGACCTGTACACAGCTTTCATCGACTTGACAAAGGCGTTCGACACGGTCAGTAGAGAGGGTCTATGGAAGAACATGGCAAAATACGGCTGCCCAAAGAAATTTATCTCAATAGTGCAGCAACTGCATGATGTAATGCAGGCTAGAGTTCAGGAAAACGGTGAGCTATCAGAGCCTTTCCCCGTCTCAAATGGAGTTAAACAACCGTGTGTACTTGCACCGACTCTGTTCAGTATCATGTTTTCTGCTATGCTGACTGATGCTTTCAGAGATGGGGACACAGGAATCGACATCAGATATCGTATTGATGGAAAATTGTTTAACCTTAGGAGGCTTCAAGCAAAAACCAAGGTCAAATCACACACCATCAAGGATCTTCTGTTTGCTGACGATTGTGCCCTCAGTGCTGGCTCAGAGGCTGATCTGCAGCATAGCATGGATAGATTCTCCGAAGCCTGTTCCAACTTTGGGCTTACCATCAACACGGGGAAAACAGAAATCATGTACCAACCAGCTCCTGGCACAATTTATACTGAGCCAATCATCAAGGTAAATGGTGAGAAACTGAATGTTGTGAACAGATTCACATACCTTGGTAGCACACTATCCCAGAACATCGTCATTGATGATGAGGTGAACACCAGGATCTCCAAAGCCAGCAGCACATTTGGCAGACTATACACCAACGTTTGGCATCGAAGTGGCATTAGTCTACAGACAAAGCTGAAGGTGTACAGAGCTGCGGTGCTTCCAGTGCTGCTTTATGCATGTGAAACATGGACTTTATACAGGCGCCACGTAAAGAAGCTCAACCACTTCCATACAGTCTGTCTCAGAAAGGTAATGAACATCAAATGGCAAGACAAGATCCCGGATACCGCCGTTCTTGACAGAGCTGGTATCCTTAGCATCGATACTATTCCTATTGCAGTCACAGATCCGCTGGGCAGGTCATGTAGTCCGCATGCCAGATCATCGACTGCCAAAGATACTCTTTTATGGTGAGATGCAGAAGGGTAGACGCTCCCATGGTGGCCAAAAAAAGCGCTTCAAAGACACGCTTAAGGCTTCATTAAAAACCTTTGACATAAACCCTGACATATGGGAAGCTGCTGCGCAAGACCGAACTGCCTGGCGCACATCTCTTCGTAAAGGTGCAGCGGCATGCGAATCTTCCAGAAGAGCAGCAGCAGAACAGCGGAGACAAGCTAGAAAAGACTGTAATAAAACCTTCTTGTGATGCAAACATTCCCTGCCCACACTGTCCGAGATCCTTCCAGACCCGCATCGGGCTCATCAGTCACCTTCGTACTCATAGACTATCCTAACAATCCTAATAATTGGATGAACAGAGTGGTCTTCATCACCCGTGATGGACGAACAACAACAATTAGCGTTTAAGTGATTTAACGTGTTAAAGTTTTTTCATTATATTTCACTGGGATTTTCTGTGTTAATTGAATAGCGTATTAAATAACATATAGCTAATTTTTCCAGCTGTAAACGAAAATTTAGTTACTCGCTATTCCCCAGTAAGAGATGCTTTAATTAATTATAAGACGCTAGGCGATTGATAATTGACGGAATACAATTTACTTCTATTCATTATGTGTAATTCTGTAAATGACTAAGTGTCTATATCACGTGTTAAAAGCGATAAGATAAGTTAGACACTTGTGGTTTTAAATATAATTTAATAACGGAGTGGTTAAAGAGGTCTGACCTAAACGCGTGTTAGATTAGGATATTTATAATATTGATAAAATGTTTGTATTTCTTCCTAAAAATCTAGGCTGGTCATAACCCTGCGATCTAGCGGTCTTATGGTCTTACGGTCTTATGTTCTTAAAACATCCAGAGATTATTGTTGTTGAATCTTTGTGTTGTGACCCTGTGCGGTCCACCTTCTCCATCCATGAGAGTTGTCAAAAACAAGAACACTAACAATAATTTTTTTAATTATAACTGGAACAGAACAGTACCAGAAATTTTTCCATATATAAATAGTACTAGCCTGCTGTGGCAGAATTTATATCACTATTTTTCTAACATATGACAGTAAGGTTTTCCACAGGATTACACTCAAGAGAACTCACTGGTATTACTCGGCCATCACCTCAGAGAACAGCCGATGAGTATCATTCTTTAATTTTTCATCACGTCACTGAGTGTCTCAGACACCAGCGGCTAGACAACATATACATATTTCTTCCTATGACGGTGCCACTACATAGAAAACTTATCCCAAACAACTAACTGCGGTGAAAAGGAGAAATATCCAGGAAAATAATTAACGCATCAACTTCAGCGACTACCGGACAATAACAGCCAGCAAACCGGATAGTCTGGGACTGAAATTGGCAAAGAATATTACTCTGAATAGTCTTAGTACCTGTTAGAGTTTAATTCCATGGAATGCCTGCGACAACGATTGGGTAAGCGAATATGAAAGTGGCCACTGTATGTGTGAAGTGAATGAACGGAAAGAGAGAAACTTATTTTCTTTTTTTTACCATCGGTATACTTATCTTCTTCTTTGTTTCTCCCTCACTAATCTGCGTAGTCACGGGATAGATTAAATTAGGAACCTGTTCTTTTCCCATACTGACTATTTCATACCTTATTGCTAAAATTGATCTTTCGAGCTAATTACCTCTGTCAGGATCTTCTTTGTTTTCCTTTACAAGAGGGAGGGTCTATAGAGATAATTTTCCTTTTTTTTTTTTTTGTCTGTAAACTATACTTTATTGATGTAAATGCTTGATGTTGTGATTTTCTAGTGATAATAAACTAAATAAACCTTAAGCTATCGTGTTGGTCAACCCCTGCCCATATATGTTATACTAGTCTTATCAGCGATAATCAACCTTTGCTGGCCGTTGTCCGTGTGAAACAGGCGCCCAACTTCTGGTATACGAGAATGTCTACCAACGGATTGCCAGTTAAGGTTGCATCATCCACCTACTCTTAACAAAGTCAATCGGGCAAACAAACATAATAACTATTACTGAAATAGTAAGGTGATAAACGATTGATCATTAAATTTTGTATTTGTTGATTTTGATAATTCCATAGTCGAGTTAATGACTACAGAGCGTAAGGCACATATGTGAGTCCTGATTTAAATATATACGAGTATAGTTCTATCTACACCTGAAGAGCCACTAACAATAATAATAATAATAATAATAATAATAATAATAATAATAATAACAACAAGAGTAACAATAATAATAATAATCAGAGGAATCTCGCTGGATTAAACCAGTAGGGGGCTTAACGAACTAACGAATTATAAGATAACCCAATCCTTCACAAAAGTTGACGGCAAATATTACAGTTAACATTGCTAAGAAACATTCAGCATTGTTCTGGTTTTCTGAATATCTGGTGGTTGCTACTTTGAGGTAGAAGCATCATTATCCTTCTACCTACAACTCTGCCAAGAGTAATCTTGTGCGAAGGTAGACACCTTTGAAGACTCAGATTAGTTACTCTTGAAGTTGTGGCCACTGTTGGACCACTATTGAAGAGCTAAGGGGAGGCAAACCGTGACATCTTGTCCCACTGGCGCCTGTCTAGTTCTTGTGATCAGTTCCACGTATTTGCTCCTGTCGTACCATTGCCACCTTACGAGAGGACTTTCATCTGTCTTGGATGGCTGAGTTTAATTTTTCTTTACTTGTTTTGTTAATTAATAAATTTTTTTTTTTTTTGCAGTTCTTATGGCTAAATGTTTCTACAGGATAAGGCAAGAGTCGGCAATCGGTCGATCCCGTCTACTGGTAGATCCCAGGGGACAATCTGGTAGATCTCTGTATGGCAAAGAAGAAAAAAAAACAGAAGAATTTCCAAGTTAGGCAAACTTCGGACTAGTCCTCTCTCTCGCAAATAGTCAAAAGGGGCGTGTATCTTCAGGAATAGAGCGTCCGATTGGCAGAGTGGTTACAGCGCTGGTCTCTCGCGGCATAGGTGCCGAGTTCAAATCACGGTGCCGACACGCTCCAGTCTACCCAGCTGTAAATGTATACCTGACTTTTAGTTAGGGAAAGAAACGGCAGCGAGGAAGGGAACTGGTCACCCCACCTCTCGATGCTGGACCTGGTATAGTGAAGTCTCTAACACTTCACTCCCCTACGGCAGTAACTGCTATGGGACTACCTTGACCTTTTTCCTTCAGGAATAAACATATTTTGTTCCCCTGTGAAAACCCACATGCTACCTTAATAAAATTAACTCCACTCATAAACCCGAAATTTTCTTGGAAGTGAATTACTTTTTCTTCTTTATCCTTAGATCCTAACTGGCAAAGCAGTCATTACGTCATCACGCCTAGTAGTGTCTTGCAGGGCAGCAACAAACTGTCCCCATTGAGCTCAATGGGTGGGTGGCCATCCTTCGTGCTGTGCCTCAACTACAATCAATCAATCAATCAATCAATACCCTTTAGCTCCGCAAGGAGCATAGGCCTTCAACAAACACATGCCAGGTCTTCCTGTCCCGTGCCATCCGCTCAAGTTCTTTCCATGTTTTCCTCAACAACATAGTGAAGTTAACATTCGGGAAGATATCATTTATTTGGAATTTTTCACCGCTCTGTTTTTGTGCCTGTAGGAAGTAATTCGTCCTGTACAGATAAAAGTTACGTATATCATGCACCTATTCCACATTCCAGTCACTCTGAAGCCTGAAAATAAACCTGATTTTTACCAAAGTAGATCTTTATATAGCTCAATGTTTTCAAAGTAGATCTTTATATAGCTCAAAGTAGATCTTCACAGCTCTTTAGCAAAGTAGATCTTTATATAGCTCAATGTTCTCAAAGTAGATATTTATGTAGCTTAAAGTAGATTTTCATGGCTCTTTACAAAAGTAGATCTTTATATAGCTCAATGTTTTCAAAGTAGATCTTTATGTAGCTCAAAGTATTTCTTCATGGCTCTTCACCAAACTAGATCTTTATATAGTTAAATTTTTTTCAAAGTAGATTTTTATATAGCTCAAAGTAGATCTTCACGGCTCTTTACCAAAGTAGATCTTCATATAGTTCAATATTTTCAAAGTAGATCTTCACAGCTCCTGGGTTGCCGACCACTGGGATAGGGTATCCGTTCCCAAGCCCAACTCTCCTTAGTCGCTTTTTACGACATGCATTGAAGGTTACAATGCTGCTACTCTTTGCTCATGCTCCCATTGCAGGCACTGTTACACACGAGTGATTACATTATCATCTGCAGTAAAGTACATTACTGGCCGGTGTACAAATTACTAGCTACGGTAATCACTATCCACAACTCTAACTTTTCACACTTCAGAATCACATTGCGATATAATTAAAAGACCACTTTTAATATTTGAAAGGTGCGTGCTTGTAGGAAAACGGGCAAGCAGTTTGTTTTGAGATGGTTCTAGCGGATGATTGGCAAAGCGGATAGAGCGCTTACCAATTGGCCAGAGTTACCAGGTTCAGAGATCCTAACCTGGGAGCGTCACGCTCTAGTCTACCTAGTTGTAATGAGTTCTTGACTCTGCTCTTGAGTTAGGAAACGCAAAGGCAGTGAGGAATGGAAGTGGTCACACCCCTTCATAAAGCTGAACCTACAATAGTAAAGTCTCTAACACTTCACATAAATGGCATTCATTACGGGCTTTGGTGTGGTCTTTTGTTGCTCGTATTTCTATCTGTTCTTTCCTTCAACACTTTGTTAAGTTTGGCAGTAATCGGTCCAGTAATCGGCTAATTGCGAGAACACGATCCGTTTTTGATGGCATTACACCAAATACCACAACGCTACCAGATTTATTATGCCAGTAATTTCTATACAGAATACAGTGTTGTGCTCTCTGGCGTTTCGACTTACATGTGGTGTAGATGCTGCATAATACTGGGTAATTGTCATGTATGTGTTAAATAAAGGATTTACATGGGAGACAATGTACTTGATCTTCTTATAATTTGTTTCAGATCTCAAGCAAAGAATATAGAAAGATTGGCAACTTTTCTTATGCTTCTTCTTTCGTTTTCACCTTTTTTTTTATTCCTTTTCTTTCTTACTCTCTTTCTTTACCTCTTCTTATTTACCTTTAACTTCATCTTCATCTTTTTCTTTGTCTTCATCTACTTCTCTGTTTTCATCATCACCACTAACAACTATTACCACCACAGTTACTACTACAGCTATTAAAAACTATGAACAAGTACTAAGTACTTCTATTGCTATTGTTGTTCAGAAAAGAACATCACTGCACTACGGGCAAACCCATAGGTGCTCAGTCTCCCTCAGTAAATATTAAAGGGTATGAATACTAATTGTTCCTGTAGCGCGCTGGCTGTATACACGTCTGACCCATCATCTCAAACCCCCAGACCGGCTAGTTTTACGTTTGACGTCTAATTCCAGCAACCTGAGTTGCGTTGAATCATCGACCGCAGTGCCATTCTGTAACAGGCGATCGTTAATTGTCCTTATTATCTTTTCCATATCCAATGCCCCAACTATAGAGCCTTTGAGGTTTGTATGTCAGCTCTCTCATTCCCACGTACTTCTTCATGACCAGAGCAGTATATCCAAATAAGTTAGTGAAGGTTTGAGGTACCTGTGTATGTTCTCCATTCGTGTCGCAGCTATCTATTGTAACTGCAACTAACTACTACTGTGAGGGGCAAAGAATAGCAACACTGACCCCTACTATGCGTATGGTAGAAAGCAACCAACGAGGTTTTAGTATGTGTTCGGCTGCCGCAATGGTGTAAAAAATATTCAACGACGTAAGCAAGATAATAGAGTTTGAACTCCCAACTTAGCGCTGGATTTGTGAACGATTGTGTGACCAATGCATTTCATTCATTCATTCATTTATTCATTAACTCATTCATTCTGTCGCATTGTGATTTGTTTTTTTTGTCAAATGACAAATTTGGTTGTGGGATGAGATTCCCTAGGCCGCCTATGGTAATGGCTCGTAAGTATGAAAGTCTACTTAGGACACCACGAGTGAAAGGTGAATCCTCACTGAAAGTAAGAAGGTTTCACCAGGTATTCTGATCTCCAGCGACAGCTTCACTTTGGGATCTCGAAAGATACAAGAGCCCCTCCCCCACTTCCGGTTTAGCTAGAACAATACAATGATACACTTAAACACCCACAGCACAAAAGATATAAACAAGTGATAAACTAAGATGTAAATTTATTTACATATATATGATTGTATATCACTACAGTACATAAATAATGATGCAATGAACAAAAGTTAAAAAATGATATAAGCTTAATTAATTAACAACCCAATAACTCTTAAACTTGAGACGGGACTGGTGGCAGATAAGAGGAAAATTCTTCAGTCCCACAAATAATTACTCTACACTTTTCGGCGAATAAAATAAGATATGAACGTAGGACACAGTCTATGACACTATCACTTTTGAGTAGCTACAACTTGAAAAGGATATTGGACGCTCTGGCTATGGTGTCTGGTTTTATCTTACATCAAGGCTATCTGGTCATTGATGATTGACTGGGCCAATGTCACTCTGGCTTTGGTGAATGGCTTTGTGGCATCTTGGTACCACTGGTTAATGTTCGGAGTAATGTTGGGTATGTATGGCTGATTGCCAAGGAGTACGGCTGGTGTTATATGGTGAAAGACTTAGATGTCTTTAGAACCGCAAAGAGTTCTTGGACACCTCGTGACTTACGTGGATGCACAGTGGTCTGGATTACAAGCTATCTATCGAGAAGATTATGGAAACTCTTTCTCTCTCCGCGTTGACGACAGCAGTTTTCGCTTATGCAGAAGCTGTCAGTCCCGATGCCTATCAGATATTTCACAAAAAAACATTCATAAGCCCTAGCCTAACTTGTATTTATTTTTAGGGATTGTATTTGTAGTGTTATGACTGTGTACATTAGCAAGTCGTGTGCCCGTTTAGCTATTATGTACATGACTGCAGGTAATGGCAGTATATCTATAATACAAGAAATAACAGTGTGAAACATGGACTGTATACAGGCGCCACGTAAAGAAGCTAAACCACTTCCATACAGTCTGTCTCAGGAAGATAATGAACATCAAATGGCAAGACAAGATCCCGGATACCGCCGTTCTTGACAGAGCTGGTATCCCTAGTATTGATACTATTCTGATGCAGTCACAAATTCGCTGGGCAGGTCATGTAGTCCGCATGCCAGACCATCGACTGCCAAAGATACTCTTTTATGGTGAGATGCAGAAGGGTAAACGCTCCCATGGTGGCCAAAAGAAGCGCTTCAAAGACACGTTAAAGACGTCATTGAAAACCTTTGACATAAACCCAGACACATGGGAAGCTGCTGCGCAAGACCGAACTGCTTGGCGCACATCTCTTCGTAAAGGTGCAGCAGCATGCGAATCATCCAGAAGAATGTGGCGCTGGCTATTGCACGCCACACGCTAGAAAATGTATAGGCTTTTGGTGCTGATGAGCGCAGCACGATAATAATTTGTCGATATGTGTATTGCGCACATGACGTGAGCAGTGTGGAGGAAAATGGACAGAGCGTGTTTTGACCCTGAATGGGCGGCTTGTGTGTGTGTTCTACCCAGTGGTAGAAATATGGGAAATGTTACAATAGAAGTGTCTTGAAACATATTAATGTTTATTAAATACAACTAACGGTAGGAATAGGAATGAGGTAACATTTTTATGGACCTACGGATTATAGGAGTTGCTGAATCTACCTAATTATGCATGCTGTGTAATGATGTATTGTCTACGTGAATAATAAATGGAATGTTACTAAAATATCCAGCTGTTATATTGATCGTTGTGTGGAATCTTCGAGTCATAGAAAGTATCGTTAATGAACTATTGTGGCTGTCCTGAATCTTGTGGACCTATGATATATAAACCTAGACACAGTGTGAAAACGAGCACAAACCATCAACTGAAGAATATAAACTTTTAACGCCACAGATATGGGGGCTCGTCCGGGATTTGAACCCGGGACCTCTCGCACCCCAAGCGAGAATCATACCCCTAGACCAATAGAGATATGGGAGGCTCGTTCCGTTGGAGAGGAATTAATTGTTTGGAATATGTACAATGCTGTACTGTGGAAAGTACGCAAGATATCAAGCACACGAATTTGTGGAATCAATAGAAATTGCAATTTTTCGTACGAGGTCATGCCAAGACCTTGGACTGTTGGGAAGAAATTAATACCAAACAACATATATTCTATTAAAGTCGCTGAACAGACATTTGACTGCCTACGAACAGATATGAAATTTCGACACAATATACTGCGGTCACAGGTTACTATGAAGAATATTGTCACCTCGAGGCCATTTCACGTTGAATCGTTGTAGTGAACCATTACATCAAGATCACCTGAACGGACTTGTAAATCCTAAAGTAAAGTTACCAGTGGACATTTATTATACCAATAATATGAATCGTGAGAAGCATGACGGTATCCAGAACCAATCTTTTGGGTCTTTCAAGTCTGACAAGTCTTTCAACCCTGATGTCCGAGAAATCATTTCGGTTGTCTGCAATGGTCAGGAAGGATGATTTAATCTTTTACGTACGTCACCAAACAGATTTGCTGACCACGTGGATTTCCTAAGTAGGAACAGGGAACGTCTTGTACAGGACACTTATACGCGTTGTGCAACCCAGACTTTACATTCTTTTCTTGACCCGTGTTTATTGCATAGATTCAAGGCTACTTTGCGAGATTGATGCGTCTTGTCTACAACGAGGATTGGCGGTCGTGGATTTTAATCATATAAGTGAATATATGTTGGTAGGGTCATGGTCTCCGGTCCTAAAAATGTCAGGCACATCTTATTTTTGTGTATCTTTTATGTTTTTATGTTTTCTTGTGGGCGACACTCAATTATATCTTTGGATGAATTTAGTTGTCGTCGTTCTATAGATTTTGATTGTATTGATCTCTTTCAGGGATTCAGCATTTAGTGCTGTCGTATTTCCGCTCTGACTGAGATTAATATTTTCTTATTTGTTTAGCTGTGCTGTCGAGTAACATATTGTCGTGGAATTCTTATTTAGTTCAGTATGATTATGTTCGTACCTGTAGTTCTTCTCTGACTTTCTTTTTAATATGTACAGCAGTTCTATGTGATTGTATCTCGTCCTGTACTGTTCATTGACGGTGGAAACAACTGTTTTATTATATTGTAGGATTTTATGACTTTTTACATTGTTGTCTCTTTCCTGATTTGTTTCCAGCGTTGTCAGTTAATCTTTTGTCTAATGTGATAGTATGGCATGCTTTTAAATAGGTAGTAAAGGCGATAGTTAGTACTGGATTATAGTATATTGTTAATTGCTGATATGCTAATATATACGATGATTATGGATACACTGTAAGATTAGTTGATAAGTATCATATACTTCAGAGACAAGTATATCACACATAACGAAGAAGTACTGTATATACAGTTGGTTTTGAAAAGGTTTGAATTACCTTACGACTAAGTATAGTCATTGGGCAACAAGTGGGAGAGATATACATTTTGAATCTATAGCCCATTACTCTTTAATTTCATTATGGCGGACTTTGTGAAGGTAAAGGCGGGATTTATACAGAATGGGAAGGACTTGAATTTCTCGGGTGATGATCTAATAGCCTATGTAAATAAAGAAATAGCGGAATACAAAGAAGAGAAAGAAAGAGAAGAAAAAAAAGAAGAGAAAGAAAGAGAAGAAAAAAGACAAGAGAAAGAAAGAGAAGAAAAAAAGAAGAGAAAGAAAGAGAAGAAAAAGACAAGTGAAAGAAAGAGAAGAAAAAAGAGAAGAGAAAGAAAAAAGAAGAAAAAAAGACAAGAGAAAGAAAGAGAGAGAGAAGAAAAAGAGAAGAAAGAGAGAAAGAAGAGAGGGAACATGAGAGAAGGGAAAGAATTCGTTTTAGCAGAAATTGCTGCAGAACAAGCGAAATTTGAAAGCGAAAAAAAACTTTTGAGTTAGAAAAATTGCGTTTACAATCTTGTTCTTCTAGAGAATCGTCTGGTACAGGATCGTCTAAGATCATTAATTCAAAATTACCAAATTTTTCTTCATTACATGACGATATAGGATTCTTTCTTTTGAGATTTGAATCAAGAGTTACGGCTTTAAATTTACCTAAGGCCTCATGGCCTGAACATTTTGTCGGGTTACTTACTGGTGAAAGTTTACAAACTTTTTTTTAACATTGCCGATGACTAAAAAGAAAACGACTATGAATCCATAAAATCAGTATTTCTTCGCAAATATTGTTTAGACGAGGAAGGATATCGTTTAAAATTTAAATCGATGGGTCCTATGGAAGGTAAGGATGTCGAAGACTTTGTGTCTTCAGTGAAGATGTGTCTAAACAGATGGATTGAACTATCTAATATTACTAAATCTTTCGAAGGTCTTTATGATCTCTTCTTAAGAGACAAAATTTTATCTTCGGTAAATACTGAAATTTTTTTCATTCCTTCAAGAAAGGAAGCCCACAAATATAGGAGAAATGGAAAAATTAGCTCAACAATTTTCGGTCGCACACCCAAACTTGCCTTTAGGTAAGACGAAGGTCCTAGAAACTTTGCCAGCTTGTGCGGTCACTCATGATAGATCACGCACTCGCAGCATGGACCGACGGTATAGGGATGACTATCAAAATTCCTATAGAGGTAGATATAATTTCCCTCATAATCATTCGCCCTCACGGGGTATAGAGAGACGAAACTTTAACCATAATAATAAAAAGTCATGGCAAAGAAATAATCAATACTCCAATAATAATTACACTCACAAACATCATTTTTCGGGACCCTCACGTAATGATTACAATAACAGTAATTACAATAACAAACATCATGTCTCACCACCATCTCGTGATGATTCTTCTCGCACGGACAAAAAGAGTTACTATCGGTCTGACTGTCCAGTGGATCGGAGAGGAACACATTTTTCTAGGAGTCAAAGTAGAGGAAGATCACAAGCTCACGCTTGTCAGCTTGACGTTGGTAATGATAATATTTCCAATAATGAGAATAATACTCATGCCAATGCATGTAGTTTTGATCTAGAAAATAGTGGTAATTGCACAGAATGTATGACTCTGTTTCATCACTGGCCCAAGACAGTTTACATGTTGTTAGATGTGTAGTGCGAGCGTATGATGAGTTGAGTGTGGGTGCGAATGAAGACGCGAATGTGTTTAGGCTCGTATAGATGTAGATCCTGCAACCCATACTCTCACATGCAGTAATCAAGGATGCTTTGACACTGCAGGCATGTTTCAAGACATTTATTGACGGGAACACACATAATATCAACAGGAACAGTCAGTGTAACAAGGTCATGCTGACCTGACATCGATAGGTATACATTTGGCATTCAAAAAGGTAAACATCAGAATAGACGTGCATGGTCAATAGCAAAGTTCTTCAATAATGACAGTTCGTAGCGTCGCCCTTGGCGTCTCTGACTAAACGCGTCAGATGCCTTAGTTACCTTGACACACAGGTGCAACTTGGCACTCCCTGCCAATTGCACATATCAGGCTGTAGTATAATAGCCGGAAGCACAGGCCTCGTTCTGACGTCGGCCGTGTACTTCTGTTAAATAGGTTATCATCAACCCTGCAGTAATACTTATTGTAGATAGAAGTTCCGCCAATCTGCGGCTCCCACAATATATCTTCGTCACTGGATTTCTGGACAATATAAGACTAACAGTCTTGGATGGCTACCTCGAGCACAAATATATAAGTTCTGAAATGGCGGATCCGTGAACTGCTGTTCACCCTAGGTAATCCTTTACATGTTCTGCCACCGAAAAGCGTAATAATGCATAAAGGTCGGTATTACCTGGTAAATGAATCCTCAGAACTACACAAGGAATTCTGTCGTCATCCCGACGCACAGAGATTCACTGGGGAAAACTGCCATAGCAGTTACTTCGAAGATTCTCCCGAAAAACAATGGACTCTTGGTCCCTTCAGAAAAACAGGACCTCCCGGCTTCCCGGAAGTATATCTCACTCCCGCTTAAAAAACCTTCCCATAGGCCCACGCCGAACTGTCAACCTCTGACCCTAAAGGTCAAACACAATGAATGAATAAACAAGGGAAGACAACCCCTAATCAACCTGACATCGCAGGTAAAGACACAATTATACTTATGATACAAACATAAGCAAATAACTTGACAGATGACTCCGTCGAAAATGACAGCAACATTACTACCACCCCCCTGTAAAAAAAAAAATGCAATTTTTTTTTTTTTTAATATGTTCATGAGCAAGATAGCACCAGTATCACTTCTGTGCTCATGCAAACAATGAACCTAATATCAGGTACAATAGAAGAGGGTACAAATCATCTCCCAACATAGGAGAAAATATTTCCTTTAAGCCAAACAAACTAAGGGATACCATTCAAGAAACCTAAGTTGCTGGCAATACCAATCATATATCAAACATTACTAAATAATATAATCATAGCAATATACAAATGTCAATGCTATTTTAGCAACATATCACTGATGGATGGACAAAATGAAATTTGTTAAATTATCTAAACATCATCCAAATACATTTGTATTACAACATATTATGATATTAAGGACAGACCTAAGTCTGAAAATATATCAGGAAAAACTAGGACACAAGATTTAACTGGAATCATGTGGGCATCTAGACAATATGTCCGCCATCACATTATCCGAACCACGGATAGCTCGCACCGTGAAATGGAAAGGCTGAAGAGCAATAGCATAACGAGTAGATCTCGAGCTCTTCAAATCCTTACTTTGCATAGCCGTAAGAGCTTTTTGGTCGGTTTCCATAAAGAAATGCGCGCCCAGAAGGAACCTTTGTAGCTTAAGAATGGACCAAACCATAGCCAACAATTCACGGTCCAAAACCGAGTAATTCCTTTCTGCCGCATTCAGCTTCCTAGAAATATACATTACAGGATGCAGAGTTCCTGAATATTCCTGCATTAGTGCCGCTCCAATGCCAGTGGAAGAGGCATCACTACGAAGGACAAAAGTCTTATCAATCGTCGGTAGTCTTAAGATAGGATGAGATGAGAACAAATTCTTAACCTGATCCAATGAAGATTGGCATTCTTGGGACCAACGCACCATATTAGGAGAACCTTTTTTCAATAACGTTGAAAGTGGTGCCATAATGGAGGACAGATTCTCAATGAATCTTCCATAGAATTGTATCAATCCCAAGAGACTACGCACTTGCTTTTTTGTCTTCGGAACCGAGATATTTAATATCTTTGAAATGTTTTGGTCCTCTGTCTTCAACAGACCATGACCAACTCGATGACCTAGGAAGGAAATTTCACTAAACCCAACAAAAGCTTTAGAGGGTTTAGCAGTCAAACTATGCTCACGTAGAGTAGATAGCAATTCCTTCAGACCCACATAGTGTTCTTCCCAAGTATCGCTGAAAAGACAGATGTCGTCTAAATATGCAATGACATCTGCACGATCTGATAGAATTCGTCGCATCATGCGCACGAAAGTCGCTGGGGCGTTCATAAGCCCGAAAGGCCTAAAATTCCATTGAAACAGACCCCTAGGTGTCGAAAAAGCAGTGAGAGGTTTGGCGTGTTCCGTCAGTGGGACTTGCCAATAACCTTTCGACAAGTCTAGTTTAGTAAAGAATTTAGCTTTAGAAAGTCTAATAAGTAGATCATCTAATAACGGCATAGGTTCAGCATCGAACTTCGTAACTTGATTTAATTTGCGATAATCAACGCAAAGACGTATGTTATTGTCTTTCTTTCGAACAATAACTATCGACGAAGAATAAGCTGAAGTGGATGGTTCAATTATTTGTAGTTGAATCATTTCATCCAATTCTTTCTCGACTTGTGCTTGAAAATGAATAGGTATTGGGTATGGTCTTACTCTGATCGGATTACGATCAGTAAGTATGATGTCATGTTCTATGACATCTGTGTGTCCAGGAATGTCGGTAAGGACATCCTGATATGATTGTAACGTAGAGGATACTTGACGTTGTTCCTCAAAAGACAAGTTGGAAGAGACTGTACGTCTCTCCACGATTCCGTTGAAGTAAGTGGAATCGTAGGAAGAGGTAAGTTCACGTCAGAAAAAAATAGTTTCCTCATCCTGTATAACGGACAGGGATGAGATGTGACCATGTTGAACTGGAGAGTCGTCCGTCGCCTGGAAAATAGGCTGTAAATAGTCTGGACGTTCAATAAACTCTGTTAGCATATTTATATGGAAGGTTTTATGCCTTCCATCCACATCGACAATATAGTCGACATCAGAAATTTTCGAGACTATAGTGTATGGACCCTTCCAAGAAATGAGAAGTCTATTCTCTCTTGAGGGCAGTAAGACATATGCTTTGTCTCCAGGACAAAGTTGACGTAGGCGTCTTTTCTTATTAGCAAATCGCCTAGCTTTTTCTTTCGCAAATTCGGAAGATGAAGTTGCTAACCTGCACGATTCGATAATCTTTTCTCTAAGAGCTATAACATATTCATATGACGATTGTGTATCATCGTCAATATTATCGGAAGTTATCAAATCGTGTAACAAGGACATTGGCCCGCGCGGTTGCGCGCCAAAGACAAGTTCGAAAGGAGAAAACCCTGTATGCTCGTTGGGAACCTCTCTATAGGCAAAGAGGACTGCAGGTAAAACCCTGTCCCAATCTTCAGGATGATCCTCCGTTATCTTGCCAAGTAAGTTCTTTAGTGTCCTGTTAAGACGTTCTACCAATCCATTGGACATTGGATGATAAATACTACTGAGAGACCTTTTAATGTCTAGCGTAGCCATTACCTGAGACATAACGTCCGAAATTAACTGAGTGCCGTGATCCGACAGTATTTCTCCGGGGAATCCCAGACGAGAAAATACGAGCCAAAGAGCATCAGCGATATCGACAGTTGATATGCTCTTCAGAGGAATAGCCTCTGGCCAACGCGTGCACATGTCCACGCAAGTGAGGATAAATTGGTGTCCTCTGGCTGACTTAATTTTGAACGGACCAATGATGTCTATAGCCATTTTCTGAAACGGCCGAATCGGAATATCTGCAGCCTGAATAGGAGCAGCATGTCTCGGACCCCTAGACTTGACCTCTTGACAAATTTTGCAAGATCGGCAATAAATTCGGATGTCTTTATTCACGAATGGCCAAAAGAATGACGCAAGGACTCTAGTTTTAGTTCTGGAAAAACCCATGTGTCCCGCACACTGAGAATCGTGTGCATGCCGAAGAATTAAGGCTCTCATACACTTAGGCACAAGAATTTGCGAGTGCATAGACTTGTCCGAGTGTTGTACCATTCGTACCAATATACCATTCTTCATAGTGATATACGATTTGTGATTCGTATTTTGATTGGGATCCCCTTCTTTGCAAGAAGGAAGTATTTCTTCAAAGAAGGATCCTCTTCTTGACGTTTAACAAACGAGTCATGGGAAATCACCAAGTGCTCGTCTTGGCTATCAACTTCATTACTATTATCAGATGAAGTTGGGGGATTAAGAGCTTGAGCTCTTGTCACCACTGCATTGACCGTTTGAATGTTTTTTTCTTCCCAACTAGAAATTTGTTGCGGGGTGCATTCCTTAACCCCATGAATACGACCGATTATAAGATCCGCAATAGGATTAGGAAGAAGACATGCATGGACATCTGTGAAGAAAGGAGTGTCAATCCTAATAATAGCAGTAGGATAGCTTTCCATAGTACCATCAAATGTAACACATTTGATTGTCTTTCCCGTGGCACAGCAAGGATCTATCAGAGACTCCTTAACCCCGACGGTAGTACATCCCGAATCGAAAAGTACTGAGACTAGCCTATCATTTATTAGACCTTTATGTAAGATGAGAGATCCTCTCCATCATGCGCAACTGTAGCAGGTAGAGCAGGAAGAGGGTGACCACAACTTAGCGTAGATACAGTTGATGAGTCAAACAATGTTAAGCATTGGGGGCATTCAGTTGCTCTCCCAAAATCGAAAGCACAACCAGTGATAGCCCTAGAGTTACCACTATCATTTACTGTATTACAGGCTCCATCAAACTCTTGTTGCGCAGAGTTTGCCTGTTGGTAAGGTCTTTTTTTGTTTAACCTAGGTCTACCTCGATTATCATTTCCCCTGTCATTATTTCGACTATCATTTCTCCTGTAATTATTTCGACTATCATTTCCCTGTAATTGTGATCATATTGCTATTGTAATCATCATTCGGTTTGAATCCGGTTTCTAAATTCACCATCGTCATAATCTTGACGTCGAGAATGATCCACTCGAAAATTTGAATAGTTATTATTTGGATAGCCTTTACGAAAGTGTCTCAAATTATTACCACTAAAATTACGAGAACTACCATCTTGTCTCCACTGCATAGACGAAGAACCATCATGTGTTGGATTACTCCGATTCTGAGTGTAATTTTGATGAGTTCGCCTATTCAAATTTAGTTGAGCAACCTGAAATTTTTTTCTGAAATTAGGGCCATATGGTGTTGCCGAAGCAGCTGGCAACCCTTCTTTCACTTTAGAATTGCTAACTGTAGCATGGGGATGTGCTGTGGCATACTGACAACAGTATTCCTCCATTTCTTTTAAGTTTTTAGGCTTACGCTCATGAAGGAATGCAAGAAAAGAATCATTAACAGATGACAAACCTTATCTCGCAATAATAAGTCCATTAGACCTTCATATGTTTTCTCAATCTGAGACAACTCAACCCATCGTGTAAATGTACGACGTATCTTTGTAACAAAATCAGAGAAATCTACTCCATTTTTCTGGCAACATTGTCCTAAAACGAAGACGATAGTCATCTAGGTTGAATTGGTATTTCTTTAGTAATGCTGCCCTGACAACATCATAATTAGTCCTCTCATGTTTGTCTATTGTCATAAGAGTAGTCACTGTGTCACCTGTAAAAAATGGCATCAGTTGTTCAACATATTTTTCCTTTTTTATGTTATGCGTATCGCACAAAAATTGGAATCTATCTAGATAATCTGCTACGTCATCCTTTAAAGGATTGAAATGAGGCAATTTAATCCTACTAACAAACTCCTTTGTCGTACTCGAAGTTGTTTGCTGAGCACCCGTACTCGCCAATTTCAATTTCTCTAACTCCAAAATTGCGAGTTTTTCATCAAGTTCCATCTTCTGTTTTCTTTCCTCCTGTTCCATTTTTCTAATTTCAGCCTCAGCAGCAGCTTGAAGTTTTTTTTCCTCTGCAGCAGCTTGAAGTTTTTTTTTCCTCTGCAGCAGCTTGAAGTTTTTTGTCTTCCATTTCCATCTGGAATTTTCTTTCATCAGCTGCAGCTTGAGCTTTCCTCTCCTCAGCAGCAGCTTGAGCTTTTTTCTCCTCAGCCTCTCTTTGATACCTTCTTTCTTCAAGTTCTAATCTTCTATTCTCAGCTTCTAGCTTCTTTAGTTCAGCTTCTGCTTTCAATTTAATTTCCTCTTTTTGTTTCTTTTCTTCTGACTTTAATGCAATGGCGAATTGAGCAGATGAATATTCTTCCAATTCTTTACCAGACTTACCAAGGGTCAACCCTTGCTGGATGAAGAAATCCAATGTAGACATTCTGTCTAATGAGATCAGAAACCTGAAAAAAAAATTAAATAAATTACCTTATCCCACTTCAATGGGAGACAAGTCTGAAATGCTAGACTTGTATACTCACTTCACTTTATTTTACTGTCTCAATCTTTGTAGATAACAAGTCTTTTATCAAAGAACTTGTATAAATATCTTATATAATATTATTTAACAAACTCTATATGAAGAGTCTACCTTATCAATAATATCAAAACATGACCAAGTATGTGTATGTAGACTGTGCATGACAGTAATGTAGTACAACCAAAAAAAAAACAAAGACAAAAATACAAAACAATACAAATGGCAACACTGTTTTAACCAAAAATGTGTAGAGAAATACACAAGAAAGGAGAGACCTACAGAATACAAACAAAACAAATCGACAATCAAAACTGAAAAACAGACAAAATATTACAAAAAACAACGTTAAGTACAATTACATCACAGCTAACATCAATAGCGACCAATTGTCACTAGCAAATTTCCAAATTAAGAAAATTTGCACCTACAGACGCTTACAGTAAGCCTCGATCAAGTGGCATATTTACCGTAAGACCCACCAACCGAAAAAACCCGCAGAAAAATACACAAAACAGTAGAAGTGACATAAACATATAGCAATCAATTTCAATGTGTTGCAGAACAAGTTCAGTCACAGCTGAAACTAAAATAAATTTCTTGCTCCTTGCGAACACAGAAACGAAATGTCAAACGCGCACTGAACGTCAAATCCACTGTAACATAAAGTGGTATTCACGAACCAAAGTTACTATGACCTTCTCAAATTAGGGCTTGCACATTGAATGTTTACAATTTCACGTACTGTTTACAGACACTTGACCTCCAACAATGTAGCTTGAATGCTCTGACCTAGAAAAGTCTGTTGTTGAATGAAACGTGTAACAACCGCAGTACTGTTTACAATAGGAACCCGCCTTCTATGCAGTTATGGTCCACGTAGCAAATGCCTAGTAGTTCACTTCAGTACTTGTCTTGTTATGCTTTATGTAGCATTATAATATAAATGCTCGTACTGTTTATTTGTGTCAACCGTTGATGACCTATATCTGTCCTGTTGTAGCCAAAACTTGCAAGTGTAGAATTAGCGTTGTGTGTTACGGCTGTCCCGTGTGTAGCTTAGACCCACAGATCAGAAGTGTAATGTGTACTTGTCCTTCTTGTAACTTTCTCGACAAAACTGGAGACATCATACATGTAACAGCCAACCAGGAATGTAAATTTCTGGATCCATAAATGTCAACAATAATGTCAAATGCTCGCTCTGTTCTTTTAAACCCACAGATCTGGTCCATCAGAAATGTAAGTTTCTAGGCCACATTGGCGACAAGAAATGTATCATAAGAGCCCACGTAACTGGTCCACCAGAAATGTAACTGTCTTTTTTTTCTTGTTGAGGTGATCACTGGCCCAAGACAGTTTACATGTTGTTAGATGTGTAGTGCGAGCGTATGATGAGTTGAGTGTGGGTGCGAATGAAGACGCGAATGTGTTTAGGCTCGTATAGATGTAGATCCTGCAACCCATACTCTCACATGCAGTAATCAAGGATGCTTTGACACTGCAGGCATGTTTCAAGACATTTATTGACGGGACACACATAATATCAACAGGAACAGTCAGTGTAACAAGGTCATGCTGACCTGACATCGATAGGTATACATTTGGCATTCAAAAAGGTAAACATCAGAATAGACGTGCATGGTCAATAGCAAAGTTCTTCAATAATGACAGTTCGTAGCGTCGCCCTTGGCGTCTCTGACTAAACGCGTCAGATGCCTTAGTTACCTTGACACACAGGTGCAACTTGGCACTCCCTGCCAATTGCACATATCAGGCTGTAGTATAATAGCCGAAAGCACAGGCCTCGTTCTGACGTCGGCCGTGTACTTCTGTTAAATAGGTTATCATCAACCCTGCAGTAATACTTATTGTAGATAGAAGTTCCGCCAATCTGCGGCTCCCACAATATATCTTCGTCACTGGATTTCTGGACAATATAAGACTAACAGTCTTGGATGCTACCTCGAGCACAAATATATAAGTTCTGAAATGGCGGATCCGTGAACTGCTGTTCACCCTAGGTAATCCTTTACATGTTCTGCCACCGAAAAGCGTAATAATGCATAAAGGTCGGTATTACCTGGTAAATGAATCCTCAGAACTACACAAGGAATTCTGTCGTCATCCCGACGCACAGAGATTCACTGGGGAAAACTGCCATAGCAGTTACTTCGAAGATTCTCCCCGAAAAACAATGGACTCTTGGTCCCTTCAGAAAAACAGGACCTCCCGGCTTCCCGGAAGTATATCTCACTCCCGCTTAAAAAACCTTCCCATAGGGCCACGCCGAAGACAGCAACAACATGCTCTGCCAGTTTTGTCTTTAAAATGATGGGGTTGGCTCCTCGTGATCTATTAGAGGTTTTGTTTTTGACAGAACTGTTTCTATTTTAGTGACAGCGGTTGCACCACCATTGGCCTAAGGAAGGCAACTAATTCCTTCTTCTTGCTTTACAAAAAACCTATATAAAGTGCGTAACTTTCGGTGGAACTGTTGAAATCTTATCCGCTGGCAGATGTGGTAATAAATACTCCGTTCTTTTCGGGAAAAGTAAGAGTGTGTGCTCTCGATCGACCTTGTTGTGATTTATTATCGGTAACATAAAGGGGGTTAAAGAGTGTTCTGAACAGGATATTATTGATTGGGAGAGAATCATCCCTCCTTTGCTAACGCGATCACAACCAGAGCACAACAAGCTGCAGAGACAATTGAATTAAATTCTTCTATACACAATCAACACATTACAACTTGTCATTACATTGACAAAAATATATTTTTATAGCAAAACAACAAATGGATCCTTCTTTGACTCATTTATTCCCATTAGCTATTGCTCCAACTATTAACATTCTAAAATTCAAGACATTGGTTTCAAAATGCAGGATAATATTATGATACGATGTTTTGATAATTACTCTTTCATTCTCAAACAAGTCATAGTACCTACGTCATTTTGCGCACTAGTTTTGTCAAATGCGCATGACGTACCATTTGCTGGACATATGGGAATTTCCCGTACGGCTTATAGATTACTAAAAACACTTTTATTGGCCTGGGGTAAAATAAAGACATTTCAAACTTATTGTAAAATCTTGCGCTGAATGCCGAAGTGTTGCACGTAAGGGTGCACATCAATCAGCACCTTTACAGGTCAGGATATTGCTGTACGCCTTTTTTTTTAATTGGCTATTGATATCATAGGGACCACTGTCTGTAAGGTCGACCAGAGGTTTTCAATACATATTAACATTGTATTGACCTGTGTACGAGATGGCCAGAAGCCATTCCTTTAAAAAATATTAACCACAGTGTCGGTAAAGATGCGTTGCTGTCTATATTTTCACGCATCGGGTTTCCGGAAGAAATCCTTTCTGATCATGGATCTCAGTTCGTGTCAGGTATGATGTCAGATGTTTTCAACACACTTCGTATCCGTCACTCTCTTTTAGTGCTATATTTCACCCTAGCTCTAACGGGGTCGTGGAACGTTGGAATGGGACATTTAAAACAATTGTTGGGGAAGGTTGACTACATCATTTCTCAAGAATGGGATCGTTTTATTCCTGCTGTACTGTTTGCGTACAGAGAGGTTCCTAATCATACTGGTTTTTCGCCTTTTCAGTTGGTATTTGGTGCGAAAACCAAGAGGTCCAATGTCTCTCTTACATGATTTGTTGATGGAATCTGATGTGAATAATAATAATAATAAGAAATCCACTTATCAATACGTTACAGATTTACGCCAACATCTTGTGGATGCATGTCAGGTGGCGACTGAGCATCTGAGATGGCAAAATATAAGACCAGATCTCGCATTAACAGAGATAGACGACTAACGTCTTTCTCAATCAATGACGATGTTTTTGTTCTCCTGCCACTCAAAGTAGATCATTGTTAGTAACATGGCAAGGTCCGTTTAAAGTTGTTGAAAGAGGAACGGACGTCGTGGACTACGTCATGAATATGCGGGGTAAAGAAAAAACATTCCATGTTAACATGCTCCTACCATACATCACTGTCCTCCTCAGTTACAATTCATTTGTGATGCTATCATGAACCACCTACCCATCATGCATCTATCGCGTTGGTGGATGAGGTGCAAACCAATTTCGCTGATGTACCTTCACGTTTCCGGTAGCACCTATTAAGTCTTCTGAAACATGGAATGATGTTATAATTTGTACTGATTTACCTGCAGATCATGGGGATCAAATTCGTTCTATGTTGGTATCCTTTCAGGATGTTTTGTTGATCTTCCGGGACGTACTAACATTATCACACATACACGAAATCAAATTGTCAGATTACACCCCGATTTCATTACGACCATACGTCCGTTAGGACCTCTACATGTTAGAGATCAGGTGGAAGTGAAGTAGATGGTATGTTAAAACTGGGTATTATTTCACCGTCTGATTCACCTTTCTGTTTTCCTATGGTGGCAGTACGAAAGAAAGACAAGTCAATTCGTATTTGTATTGACTTTCGTCGCCTTAACAAGGTGACCATATCCGATTCTGAAACCAATGCTTTGCTGGAGGATTTGTTGCCACGCTATCATCCGCCACTTTCTTCAGCAAGTTTGACCTATCTAAAGGTTACTGGCAGATTCCTCTGGCTGATGTATCAAAACCTTTGATGCTTTTGACCCACTTCTCGTGGATTGTTTCATTACAATGTCATGTGTTTTGGTTTACGGAATGCTCCAGCGACATTTTGTACGCATGATGCGTCGCGTTTTAGGTACTCGCACCGATCTCATTTCGTATATGGACGATATTTGCATTTTCCATGATTCTTGGGAACAGCATATCGCTAGGATACAGTCGTTGCTCCAAACTCTCAGAGTACATAACCTCACAGCTCGACCTTCCAAAGTCGAAATTGGGTTTACTGAGATCTCATTTCTGGGTCATAAGATTGGCGACATACAATACAACCTGATGATGTCTACACTAAAAAGGGTACTGGATCTTGCCATACCAACTACTAAGAAACAAGTTCGTAGTTTGCTGGGACTCATAAACTTTTACCCCAGGTTTATACCACGATTTTCCCTTTTAACTTCTGTTCTATCTGCTCTGACAAAAAAAAGGGTATGCCTGACAAAATAATATGGAACAAAGAATGTGGACCATGCCTTACAGACATCAAAACACAATTTTCAAAAAGTACCCAATATAAGACTACCAGACTTACGACGACCTTTTCTCGTGGTTACAGACGCATCTCTGAAAGGAATCGGGGGATGTTTAATGCAGACCTTTAATGGCGAGTGCCAACCGATATTCTACCTCAGCAGATTAAGAAAACTTTCAGAGACAGAATCCAGATATCCAATTGTGGAAAGGGAACTTTTGTCATTGGTAAGGACATTACATAAACTACAGAAGTTCTTGGTGGGTACACATTTTAAATTATACAATGATCAAAAAGCCCTCACATATTTGCAGACTTTTAATCGACTAATGCACGTCTCACCCGATGGGCGTACAAATGCAAGGGTATGATTTTGACGTTTTACCAATAGCAGGAAAGGACAATGTCCTAGCTGACACCCTCTCTAGAGTTATGTAATAACTCGAATACGGAATCCGGAAGTGGACAATAATTACTTATTTATTCATATTGTTATTACTGACATTATTTTTTTTCCTTTAAAATCTAGATAGATATCATTTAATAAATGATAGGTAATCATAATGCATTAGGGATAAGATGAATGATTTAGTCTCGCTTCACATTATAATTGCCTGACTGAAAACTAAGTTTTCAGTTGTTCGAGGGGGGGGTAATGTGGCGCTGGCTATTGCACGCCACACGCTAGAAAATGTATAGGCTTTTGGTGCTGATGAGCGCAGCACGATAATAATTTGTCGATATGTGTATTGCGCACATGACGTGAGCAGTGTGGAGGAAAATGGACAGAGCGTGTTTTGACCCTGAATGGGCGGCTTGTGTGTGTGTTCTACCCAGTGGTAAAAATATGGGAAATGTTACAATAGAAGTGTCTTGAAACATATTAATGTTTATTAAATACAACTAACGGTAGGAATAGGAATGAGGTAACATTTTTTATGGACCTACGGATTATAGGAGTTGCTGAATCTACCTAATTATGCATGCTGTGTAATGATGTATTGTCTACGTGAATAATAAATAGAATGTTACTAAAATATCCAGCTGTTATATTGATCGTTGTGTGGAATCTTCGAGTCATAGAAAGTATCGTTAATGAACTATTGTGGCTGTCCTGAATCTTGTGGACCTATGATATATAAACCTAGACACAGTGTGAAAACGAGCACAAACAATCAACTGAAGAATATAAACTTTTAACGCCACAGATAGCAGCAGCAGAACAGCGGAGACAAGCTAGAAAGGACCGTGAAATAAAACCTTCACATGAAGCAAACATTCCCTGCCCATACTGTCCGAGATCTTTCAAGGCCCACATCGGGCTCTTCAGTCACCTTCGTACCCATAGACTAACCTAACATATTCTTAAATAATTGGATGAACAGAGTGGTCTTCATCACCCGTGATGGACGAACAACCAAATAACAGTGTAGTGCGGGTGTCTTGTTATCATAGCATGTCATTATAGTAATCAGTACATTTATCATTTGTGAGGTCAGTAACATTTTTAACAGACTGTCGTTGTACAAAAGTATACAATTGTCTATGCCAGTTGACTATAAAGTCAACTGCGGCAAAAAAAAATGAAATAGAAACAGTCTGACACTGCGAACCTTCACATTAATTCAGATTATGAGAAGAAAAATGTTTGTCCCTGATTATTATTAAAACTGATTTCTCAAAGTATAAACGTCTTCATACTTTGGATAATAGAGTTGGGATTTATCAAAAAGTGATTTATAATCTAAAGTTTAAGATTTATCTAGTTATTATTTATTTATTTTTATTATGAGTGACGAGTTAAATATTATGAGTGACGATTTAAATATTATGAGTGACGATTTAAATATTATGAGTGACGATTTAAATATTACTAGCAATAACCGGTCAAAATTGACAGGTTTTAATCGCAGCCATCTTATCATTTTGATCCAAAATAATAAGTCTGCAATACTTGAAATTAAAATTTTGCGTAATCCTCAACTTCCTTTTATTCTTAGAGTCGACGCCTGGGCACGCTGATCCAGTCTCGATTGTGAAATGGACGCCTATTAAATATCGTTGAAGTTTGGTTACGCTCCAGATGATTGCAAGCGATTGGATACTTGGTTTCCGTAGGTGTAAGTTGTCCACTAATATGAGGATTAGGCAATCTCAAAATTGGGGCCTTAGAAAAAATACACTTTAATGTAGTTTAAGGTATCAGAACAACAATCAAAAACTCTGCTCTCTTCCACTAGGGATTCCAGAATAAGGACTGCCTTGTAATGCTATCAACAGGTTTCCCAAGTGTATGTCATATCCATCGCCAACTTGTTTTTCTAGTTTCTTCATCCAACGGTGCTTGTCTGGTTTATGTTACCAGTGGACCTTCTTCTGTCTTGGATGGATGAGTTTTAATTTCCTTTAGCTGACTTATCAGTATTGTTTGTTGGAGTATTTGTGGATTGAATTTTCTAAAGGTTAGGGTAGCCCAACCGTCCGTTGTCGCTTTTCATGATATTCATGGCTGGTCACATTGATAATATTGTGTTCTCTCCTTGCAGGCCCCAATAATAAACGTGAACCACGTATAATCATGTCTAAAAGAACTGGACGCAAAACACTGGAGAGAATAATTAGAAGATGGAATTTGTAGAGAAAAAAAACCTTCGGGTTCATCTATTATATAAATGAAAGCGTATTTTCCGTCTTTCCATCCGCACTAAATTGTTTGACCACTCACTTCTAGACTACCTAGGAGTCTGAAATTTAGCATGCTGATAGGTCTTAAGATATGGTACCCTAAAAAAAGAAAAAGATTAAATACCGAGACGCTAAATTAAGCCAGCAACGTTGTGCGCGAAGGAAAATAATTTTAAAATAATTTTTTTTCATTTTAAAGGGAAGTTAGCAGCTTATTATAAAATTAAAGATTGTATGTTATTCATAATCTAACTTTTGCTTACTTTTACAATGCAGCTTTTATAAATTAAGCAAATAATTTTGAAATATAAAAATGTAAAAACAATATTTAAGAAGTTGTATCGCTAATATTAATATTGTTGTATAATTATAAAGTAGTTCACTTTAGAAAGCGGATTGTCATTACGCATAAAAATTACAAGTAGGCTTTGAAGTGTCTGTGCCTGAAGGTATTAATTTAATAAATGTATCTAGGGCATACATACATTTAAAATGCTCCAAAATGCAATGAGATCGCTGTAAACATAAATGTTTGCAGCACGGTAAACGGAACATTTTCCGAAAATTGCAAATAATTTCGAGCATATCTGTGATAAGGGTATTCCAAAGAAGAAACTGGTGCCACTTGAAATTCGACAACTGATGGATGCGGGACCGAAAACTAAGCATGACAAATAAGAATACGGCAGACTAAATAAGGAAATAATAACCAATGTAAAACGACAAAAGAAGCAGGGCTAAACCACAAGTGCAAAGACTGGAAATGTAGCACAGAAAAGACACAACAATAATTAGTGAAGAACAGTGTGATTTTGTAGAAGGTAAAGGTACAAAGAATGGCAAATTTATTATAAGAAAGTTAATAGAGAGGACCACAGAAGTTAAACCAGATCTATATTTTGAATTTTGTACACTAAACTAATTCATTTGACAAAGTGAATAACGAGTAAATTATCAAAATGTTATGAAGCATAAACATCTATGGTAAAGGCTTTAGAATAATAAAGAACATGTCCTGGCAACAAACAGCTGCTGTAAGAATTAGCAGCTAAATATGAACATTTCAGCAGATTTTTAAAAAGTGTTACACAGGGACAACTCCGCCAATGCCGGTCCCAAGCCCGGATGAAAAAGGAGGAGGGCGGCATGCATGGAGGCCGTAAGGAGGCAGCCCCTCCACCATGCAAAGGCACAACAGGCCAATCACCTGTTTGCTTTAAATCATGATTACGCGAACTACAAGAGAGAAAACCGGACTGATTCTAAAGGCGACGAACTGGAACGGACTACGGACTACGACTTATGGAACTTGGAACACAAGAAGTATAAATGGGAAGGAAGAGGAGCTGGTGGAAGAGATGAGGAAAGCAAAACTAGAAATCCTGGCTATAACGGAAACGAAGAAAAAAGGACAAGGAGTCATGGATCTCGATGGCAACATGTTGCTCTACAGTGGTGTACCCATATCTGAAAGAGCTAAAGGGGGCGTGGGTTGCATTGTGGCCCAAAATCAAAAAGATAGTATCAAGGGATGGAACTTTGTCTCGGAGCGCATTATGGTTGTAAAACTAAAAGAAGGAGAAACCATAGTCAACCTGGTCATAGTGTATGGGCCAAATGAGGATGAGAGAGCAGAGGTCAAGGAGGAATTCTTCGAGCTGCTTCAAAGGACAGTGGATGACTGCCTAGATGAAGTTATTATGCTCGGAGATTTTAATGCCAGAGTTGGAAATGACCATGCTAGATGGGGTGGAGTTATCGGAAGATATGGAGAAGATACTCTCAATGACAATGGAAAGCGACTCCTTAGATTCTGCAGTGAGCAGAATCTGATCATTACAAACACAAAGTTCCCCCATAAGCGCATACATGCATACACTAGATGTGAACCAACCAAGAATGAGAAGTCAGTGATCGACTATGCCATTGTTCGGAGAAGCTCATTCAGATATGTCCGAAATGCAAGAGTCTGGAGGGGGCCAGAGATTGGAAGTGATCACTACCTGCTAACAATCAAACGAACAACTGAAAGAGTTGCTCAGCCTAGGAACTGCCCAACATCACGCAAGAAACCAAGTAAACGAGCAGGAGAAATGAGCATTAGGACCTACAAGCTGAGAGAGCCAGAAATTAAGACCAGATATCAGGGGCTTATTGCTACAGCAGTGAGCAACACAGAAGAACGACCTGATGACTTGGAAACCCTCTGGAATAAATTCAAGGATATCATAAAGACAGCTGCTGCAGAAGCATGCGGTGAAGTCCGACTTGGGAACCAGAGAAAGAGGACACCTTGGTGGACAGAGAAAGTCAAAGAGAAAATAAGAGAGAAGAAAATGGCATGGAAACAATACTTAGGAGCTAAAAACACAACAGGACAAAAGGAAAAATATAGAGAATATGTGACACTCAGAACAGAAGCAAAGAACAAAGTGCTAGCAGCAAAACAGAAGTCCTGGGAAGAATTTGGAGAAAAGCTAGAAAAAGATGCACAAGAAAACCAGAAATTGTTCTATAAGACCCTAAAGAACATGAGGAAAGAAAAACAATGCCCTCTCAAATTTATAAAGGACAAGCAAGGCAAATTGCTTACTGCCCCGAAGGAAGTAATGGAAAGATGGAAAGAATATTTCTCAGAACTCCTGGATGGTGAGCATGATGAAGCATCAGAAATGATAACCACTAGCACAGAAGAGAAAACCAATGATGGTGAAGATGACATAAAGATGGAAGAACTAAGGGCAGCACTAGAGAAAATCAAGATGGGCAAAGCAGCAGGGCATGATGGTATAACACCAGAAATGGTTAAGTACATGGGAGCATCAGGCGACCTATTACTCTTAAAGGTCCTACAGGCAGCATGGTGCAACAAGACCATACCAAAGGATTAGGAGATTGCCATCATAACACCAATTTTCAAAAAGGGTGACAATCGACAATGTGGAAACCATAGAGGCATATCCCTTCTCAGTGTCCCTGGTAAAATCTACTCTAGAATCCTAGAGCAGAGACTCCGACGCCTAGCTGAGCAACAATTGGATGAGGTCCAGTGCGGATTCCGAGCAAACCGAAGTACTCAAGACCTAATCTTCACACTCAGACAGCTGAGTGAAAAGGCCCTTGAGTAGAAGAGTGAGATCCATCTTTGTTTCATAGATCTGGAAAAGGCGTTTGACAGGGTCCCCTGGAGCAAACTTTGGGACTGTTTGGCAAGGAAGAATATTCCAGCACCTCTGATTCATGCTATACAGAGCTTCTACAAGTCTTGCAGAAATTATGTGAGGACAGCAAACCATAAGTCAGAGGAGTTCAGGACCACCACTGGTGTAAGACAAGGTGATATCCTATCACCTTACCTCTTCATACTCCTTATGGACGATGTCATCAAGGCATGTAAGGAGAGAACAAGAAAGTATTCAGTGGGGTACTGGAAGATGAGACAGGTCTATATTTCGGAGCTGGCATTTGCTGATGATGTTGCCCTGATTGCTAAATCAGAGGCACATCTCCAATCCAACCTGCAAGGCTGGAAGGAAGAGCTGGAGAAGAGAGGGATGGTCATAAGCAGCTCTAAAACAAAATCCATGGTGATATCACGAGAAGAAAGAAAACATCAGATTAAGTTGGGAGAACAGGTCCTGGAGCAGGTCGACCACTTTAAATATCTCGGAGCTATTATAGACCGAAAGGGAGGCATCAAAGAAGAGTTGGCCACTCGAAAAGCAGCGGCTGGGAGACTTTTTTCAGGCCATAAATCGTGGATTCCTCAGCAAGAAAGAGGTTGGTAAGAAAACGAAGATGGCTGTATACCGCTCCACCTATGTCCCAGTCTTGACATATGGATGCGAGTCGTGGGCAATGACTACAACCCACAAAAGCCAGATCCAAACCTCAGAAATGAGGTATCTGAGGAAAGTGGTTGAAGTAACAAGAAGAGACATGGTCCGCAACCAGATGATCCGTCAAGGCCTAAAATCCCATCCGCTGCAGACCCAAATAGAACAGTCCCAACTAAGATGGTTTGGCCATGTCTGCAGAATGGGAGAAGATCGGCTACCACGACAAGCATGGGAAACAAAGAGCCAGGGATCCAGACCTCCAGGACGACCCAGAGTCCGCTGGGAGGACAACATTAGACAATCTTTGAAGGACCGAGGACTAGAATGGAACCAGGCCAGGAAGAAGACAGCTGATAGAATGGTCTGGCGCTCTCTCTTCCAAATCTCTACACCTCACGGTAGAAGGGGAACGACTAAGTAAGTAAGTTACACAGGGACATGTGCTGTCATCAGATGTGTTCAAAGGTCTACAGATTCAAATACCTGGGCACATTAATAAAATCGGATGGATGTTGTATCTCAGAAGTGATGTGTGTGACGAAACGATTGATAATTTGAATTTTCCAATCCGTCCCTTTTTCCTAACTCTTCTAATTTTTCTGTTTTCTTACCGGCTATATGTACTTTTGTTTCTTTACATTCTTAAAATGATGCAGTAGCCCAATTATTACCAGCAAAAACCCCTCATTATAAATGCATCGATCGGCACTTAGTGCCCCAGCGATGCGGCAGCTTGTTGTAATATTATATAGACGCACCTGCGCGCCTGTTCGTAATACGCCGATATTCTGCGCTCGTAACAGTGTTTTGACCACTGGCGAGTAATAGATTCTTTAGGTGAGAGGCGCAGCTGCCCTTTGATAGCTGGGTAACTCTGTACTTCTCCGTTCAGGGCAGAGAAACCCGCGCTCGTTCGTATCTTTGTAGCGGCCCTTGATAGCCGCTGTTTTCTGAAGGTGGTTAGCGGAGGTAATATTATGTCTGATTCGTCTTTTGTTGTAGACTCTAAAATAATGTTTATGTTTCTCGAGATTACACTATAAGCAGAAGACCTGCGTGAGCACGCAATCCCAGGTGGCTAGGTCAGCGTCACTTTTTAGACTATAAATCTTGATAAGTTTACTCAGTCAGTACACTCGTACATTTTACCTGCCCGTCGATGACCAATTGAGACACATGCGATTGTGGGCCAAAACGATTCGACTTGTGTCGCCTAAACTCTTGGCATCGTGGGGTGAGTTGACCTTTTGTAATATAATACATGTTAGCTTTAATATGTATATAATTGATAGCAGGGTGACTTGCATTATTTTCCCAGTGACTACTCCTCGGTAAATTTTATTCAGTGCTAACGTAGCATCGTCTACCGCCTAAGTTAACAGGTGATTAATTTATTGGGTGTCTCGTAGTGTTAGTGTTTACAATGGGTTAAATTGTAAACACTTAATCTAACAGATACTTAATCGAAGAAGAACCTTATAGTCTTGTTCAGTGCTTACAGTGGGTTAAATGGTAAGCTAAACGCTGACATAACTTTTGGGGAACTTCAGTGGTGTAACTTATTCATATAAACCTGACTAGTGAAGTGTATTCGCTATTATGACTGAATTATAAGAGGTAGTCATTCATTACTTTGTGAGAGAAACTTCTCGTGGTTGGGTGTGAAATTATGATATGCCTATTGTGTAGTTAGACAGTTAGAACTTACACGGCAGTCTAGAAGTTAACCACCAGCCAGTAAAATAATTCTGTCTTAAGTAAAGTCACCGTGTAATATAATGGCATAAACATTGCATGTTCATGTATTCCAGTTTTGGGAGATTATTACTTTTACATTTTGTGTATCGACCCCTCAGGGGCGCATACAATTTATTATGTAATGTATCTCGGGTTTATATTTTCTGTAAATTCACTGAATGTTGTAAGATGACTCGCATATCCACTCAACTGGAACTACAGGGTTGGACATCCCTTATGTTGAGTTGGAAGAGGACTTTGAGTAGATTTTGCTGTCACAGTACTTGCTGAGATGTACATGTATGTACGAGCTATATTAGCCTATGTGACTGCATGCTGATAATTGATAGGGGGGGAGTTAATAGGAGGATACCTCATGTGGATAAAGACAGCACCGAGATTTACCTAGCAATAATAATAATAATACCCTAGTGGGGCATAACAGTTTATTATAACATTGTTATGATTTCATTCTTTTGCTTGAGGTAATGTTTGTTTGTTTTGGTCTTAGTTCTAGGGTACCCCACTGTTACAGCAAGATCCAAGTCCATGAATGTAACATTCTCCTCGATCTCACAGTTCCAGAACGCAACTAACGCCACGAGTTGTCACCTAATACCTGAAAATTACAACCCTCTTCACATAGCCCTTTAACCGGAGTGTAGCTCATGCAGTGTCTAACCAGCAACAGCAATCTGACATCGTATTGAGCAGTAGTGTTTTCCTACTCGCCTATTTAGTAAAAGTCAGAGCAAAGTGGCATCCAGCATATCAATCAGCACAGCATCAATAGCCTAATTGATAGCACCTGACTGTGTGCTTAAACTGAGTGCTCAGTCACCATAAAGTCTCAAACCAGACCCAACCGGATTTACGCATCTAGTTCAGTATTAGAGGCACGTCTATTGTATTTCACCGCGCCGGATAAGAGCGCAAGAGACGGACTGTTGTCCTCAGTTGACCCTTGATTTGTTAGGTCTACTGGTCAGTACAGACTCTATGTGTAGTAGTGGTCAGAATCTTCTTTCTTCTTCTTTGATCCTTGGCCGCCGACCGTCAAAGCAGTCAGTGGCCATCACACCTGGTGGCGTGGCGTCTTGTAGGGCAACAACAAATTGATTCCACTTTGCTCGGTAGGTGGCCATCCTTCGTACAGTGCCCCAACTCTGGTTCAGTCTTTGCATCTCAGCCTCCACAGTCCTCCGCCAAGTTGTTTTTGGTCGGCCTCTATTTCGTTTTCCTTCAGGGGTCCATAGCAAAGCTGTTCTTGTGATGGCATCGGGTTCTTTTCTGAGGACATGGCCAACCCAGCTCCAGCGTCTGCCAGCTATGATGGTGTGCATGTCCTCTTGCTTGCTCCGAGTAAGCAGATCTTGGTTGGTGATGGTATTCGGCAAAAACATTCGGAGAATTTTTCTTAGGCATGTTGTGTGAAAAGAGGACAATTTCGACATTTCATTCTCTTGTAACTCTCCAGAAAGCACACAGCTCTGATATAATCTTAATTCTGTGCTTTTGCTGTACTGAGGGGACTTCCAGATGTTGTTTAGACTAAAAAAGGCTGTTCTTGCTTTGTTCATTCTGTTATTGATGTCTTTGCTTGCTCCGCCGTCTGGTGTTACTATGCATCCTAAGTATGTGAAGGTGTCTATCTGTTCCAGTTGCTGATTCCTTACTGATATTGGCTCAGGGTTGCTCACATTGAGCGTCATGATCACTGTCTTCTGTAGATTGATGCTCAAGCTCATCTACTGGCTATACTTATTAAGTCGTCAGAATATAGACAGTTAATCTACATCCTTCAGTGGTTTTTTTTTTTTTTTTATAAAGTATCCCCTCTTTATGAGCAGAGATATTAAGATACTGACTTAAGTTATTTGTATTGGTTCCACAGAAGCGGAAGGATTGTTAACTCTTGTTTATTTTCCCTGTCGGGACTTACTAGTTTTTTTTATTGTTCTTTGATGTATGAACTGATGTAAGTGTTAACTATGTTATTTTATCAATTATTATTTGCTGAGATTTTATTCTTTTCCTCCTATACAAGCTAAAGAGAACTTTAATAAATGTTAACCATTTTGTTAATTCGCTGTTCAAGACCTTCGTCCATACATATTTAAGCTCTTGCTACTTCTCTGGGTGTTTCTTAAGACTATATAAGTGAGTTGTGGGCATAGAAAGAGAGGTAGCTTTTATTGATCTTCTTCCAGGTTGTCATAATTTCACCCTATTTTCACACATTATCTGTGTTATCTCTATAATTCTGACAGTTCACTCACATTGTCGATTTCACTCAAATTGTCGGAATCGACAAATACGTCTAACACCAACACACTCGCGACAACGTGTAGAATATACCAAGTACAAGCATTATTCTATTTAAAATGAAAAGCATTTTATGCAACAACCGTTTGTTCGGTTGAAGTAAGAAAGAGAGCTCTTCAGGGTTATATAGGACTAATCATGACATACGGAAGTCAGTTATGGACAATTAGTAAACAAGTAAGAAAAGAACCATATGCCACAGAGATGTGGTTTTACAGATGACAGTTAAAAGTAACATGGGTAGCTACAATGGGAATGTATTGAAAGATGTCAATGTGCAAAGGAAATGTATTCCTCAGGTTAGAAACAAGCACTCTACTTTCTTTTGGGCGTGTTATGAGAAGGAAGCTGGAGTATATCGTGACAATAGGAAAGATAGAAGGAAAAATAGATAGGGGATGACAAAGAAAGAAGGTGCTGGACAGTTTGAAATCGTGGCATGGATAGAAGTAAACATCAGATTTGTTCAATAGTACTGTAGATAGGAAATTCTGTTATATAAAGGTATGTCACACTGTTTTGTTCAATAGTACTGTAGACAGGAAGTTCTGTTATATAAAGATATGTCACACAGTGTAAATAAATACCGGATTAATATTTAAACAAGAATGTCAGCTGTGGTTACGTTTTCCTTTATTTAATTTTATTTCTGAAAAAATTTTTAAAAAGTTATTTACATATTCCCTGTGCAAAGAACAAGCAACGCCTCTAGTTTTAAAATAAAAGATAACAAAGACATTAGAGAAAGCTGATGTAGAAGCTGATCATACGAAAAAAAAAATTACGTGTAGCAATGGCTGGAGAGGAGAAGCAAGAAGCTGAAGAAAGTACAACTGAACAAATAAAAGAAGACAACTTTTAAGAAGCAGAGCAAATAAAACACTTGTGTCGAGTGGGTTAGGAACGTGACATCAAAAGAGGCTGTCAGGGACAAGAGATGGAATGATAATCCTTAATAGCAAGATTGTTCGACGAGGCAAACCCACAACAAAAAAGACAACCCTCGCTACAAAGGAGCTCAAGATTCCGCCTTCAGTCACGAGCTTAGAATATGCCAAGTTGTCTTAAAAAATTGATCTGAGATGTCAAGATGATGAAACAGCCTGAAAGAAGGTTGAGAGAGATGTCAAGATGATGAAACAGCCTGAAAGAAGGTTGAGAGAGATGTCCGTTAAGAGAAAGGAATGAAAGAGTAATGTGTATTCAACACCAGGCTTCATTTTTATGCAGGGATGGAAATGCATAACGACTGACAGGCGCGTTGATAAACAGATTGACTGACAGACAGAACGAACGAACGAAATCTTTATTTTATCGGGTTAAAGAAATAGGCATTATTGCCTTTTTTTACATTTCTGTCCCGCAGTAATATAATTCTCAAAGTGTTTTACACTAAGTACATTCTTAACTTTAATAATAAATACTTCATATGTTAACATTACGTTCAGTAATACAACACACACACACACACACCTAATAACATAGATAGATAGATAGATAGATAGATAGATAGATAGATAGATAGATAGATAGATAGATAGATAGATAGATAGATAGATAGATAGATAGATAGATAGATAGATAGATAGATAGATAGATAGATAGATAGATAGATAGATAGATAGACGGACAGACAGACACACAGATAGATAGATAGATAGATAGATAGATAGATAGATAGATAGATAGATAGATAGATAGATAGATAGATAGATAGATAGATAGATAGATAGATGGAAGGATGGATGGATTGATAGATAGATAGATGGATGGATGGATGGATGGATGGATGTATATAGACAGATAGATAGATAGATAGATAGATAGATAGATAGATAGATAGATAGATAGATAGATAGATAGATAGATAGATAGATAGATAGATAGATAGATAGATAGATAGATAGATAGATAGATAGATAGATAGATAGATAGATAGATAGACAGACAGACAGACAGGCAGGCAGACAGACAGACAGACAGACAGACAGACAGACAGATAGATAGATAGATAGATAGATAGATAGATAGATAGATAGATAGATAGATAGATAGATAGATAGATAGATAGATAGATAGATAGATAGATAGATAGATAGATAGATGGATAGATAGATAGATAGCTAGATAGATAGATAGATAGATAGATAGATAGATAGATAGATAGATAGATAGATAGATAGATAGATAGATAGATAGATAGATAGATAGATAGATAGATAGATAGATAGATAGATAGATAGATAGATAGATAGATAGATAGATAGAACGAACGAACTTTATTTTCAAAGGGTTAAGAATTGGGCACGCAGGCCCGTCTTACATTCTGCCCTTCCTCTCTCTCTCATCATGTATACTAATATCCTTTCATCCTCACATTTACTTTAAGCATTATTAAGGCATTTATCATTATAAAAGTAATATTACATTTGCAATAATCATCATAATTAAAGTGTTTTTAAAATAAAATAAAAATAATAACAAAACCAAAAAAAAAAATAATAATAATGAATTTGAAAAAAAATAAATAAATAAATAAAAATAAATAAATAAATTTAAAATAAAAATAATAAAAATAATAATAAAAACAAGACATAAGAATCGAATTCTTCGTACTGTAAATTTGTGATTTGAGACATATTCAGAGGTATGTTATGAAAACTTGTAAAATGTTCATACGGTGTTCAACTGAATGACTCGGGGACTTTTTTTTTTTTTTTTTTTTAGGTTCATCAAGATGAGGTGGGTAAACAGTTACTTTCCATTTTCCTTTCCATTTCCTTTGCGTCCCAAACTCAAGACCAGAATCAGACTAAGTAGATAGTTAGATAGACATATACGAAAGCAATTAATTTGCCAAGGGTTGAAAATCGGACACAGTCCCCTCTTGCATTCTTCCATCCTCTTGCTCATCTTTTATTACTGTTACTCAACATTCTCCAGCGTACTGAAAGTATTAATTTAAGGACAGTGCAACATTACAAGGAAGTATAACAGCATACATTAACAGTACCTGATCATAAAATTAAGAATATAAGTTATTAAGAATACTGTATAATATTAAGAATAAGTATATTGTAATGAAAACTAGATCATCAGAGCCTCCATACAGTATATTAGATAAAAGTACAACACAATCAGTTAGGGTGGCATATAATCAGCACTCATAAAGTATTTGAACAGTATACGATTGTATGAGTAAGGACTGTGCGTGTTTTTCAGGTCATTGGGAAGATTGTTCCAAAGATGAGCAGATGAGTAAGCCAAACTAGTTTTAAATAGGTCAAGTCTGGGCTTGGGTACCTGTAATTTGTTTAAGCGCTGACTACGTCTGTCATTGTATTTTAAAAGCGGCCAAAGATACTTTGGAGCATTCTGTGACAGGATTTTGTGAATAAATTTCCCTTTGTTAAAGAGGAAGCGCTTCCTGAGGGGTAATATTTGAAGATAATTATATAAATCTATACAATGTGATTGGTGTTTATCAGCAACAAGGCGCATTACGCGTTTTTGAAGCGAGTGGAGCCTTTTTGTGTTGGAGACAGAACAACCATCCCAGATTGTGGAACAATAGTCTAGATGCGTTTGTATATGAGATATGTAGAACATTTTCCTTGCCTCTTCATCCAGGAAATGTTTAATTTTGGCTAATTGGTAAACTTTTTGTGCTGTTTGCTTTGTGAGTGCATGTACATGTGAGTTCCAACTTAGGTGTTGGTCAACAGTGATACCTGTACAGTCATCGGCAAAAAGGTCACATGATGAGTGTTTGAAGTATAGAGGAAGATCATTAATGTATACGGTAAATAGAAGAGGGCCGAGAATAGAGCCCTGAAAAACACCTGTATGGACAACGGTTGGGTTCGACAAGGAATTATTGTAAGAGACTATTTGTTGTCTGTCTGTCTGACAGGAACGATTTAATTAACTTTACCAGCTTAATATTTACTTTCATTGTTTCTAATTTTCTGATTAAAATAAAGTAATCTATCATCTCAAATGCTTTTTTGAAGTCTACAAATATTGCTCCACATATATTATCGTTATTGATGTTTAGGTGCCAATTGTCTATCATCTTTGTTAAGGCTGTGTGGCATGAATGCTTTGGTCTAAACCCCGACTGACTGTCGATTAGCAGGTCGTTATCTACTAGGTGTTGTAGTGTTGTTTTGTGGATGTGTTTTTCCAGTGGTTTGGACAGCGACGATATAAGAGAAATGGGCCTATAGTTACTAAGATTACTACTATCAGATGAACCTGGTTTGAGAAGTGGGTATACTTTAGCGCTTTTAAAGCGGATGGAAAGTAACTCCTTGCGATACATTGATTATATATGTATGTCAGATAGATAGATAGATAGATAGATAGATAGATAGATAGATAGATAGATAGATAGATAGATAGATAGATAGATAGATAGATAGATAGATAGATAGATAGATAGATAGATAGATAGATAGATAGATAGATAGATAGATAGATAGATAGATAGATAGATAGATAGATAGATAGATAGATAGATAGATAGATAGATAGACGGACGGACGGACGGACGGACAAACAGACAGACAGACAGACAGACATGCATCGGATAGATAGATAGATAGATAGATAGATAGATAGATAGATAGATAGATAGATAGATAGATAGATAGATAGATAGATAGATAGATAGATAGATAGATAGATAGATAGATAGATAGATTGATAGATAGATAGATAGATAGATAGATATAGCGAGAGAGAGACTAATATATATATATATATATATATATATATATATATATATATATATATATATATATAGTTGACATTCAAAAATCTGGCCATCGATAATCCGGTTCCTTCAGATTTCCGGCATGAATTTCTGAGCGCATTTTAAAATTTACTGCGTTGGCGCGCCACTGTTTTCTGGAGCAGTTTATGTTTTGATGCAGCTGTTGGGTCTTGCTTGCACGTGTTAACAGGCATTCCTGCTCATTCCTTCTCATTTTATCATTTATTTGCTGCTGTTTAGCCCCATTATGGATTCAGCAAATAAAAGAAGAGGTGTAAAACGTAAACATCGTGCATTGTTGATTGCAGATAAAGTGTACAGGTAGTCATTTTCTGTTAAATATATACAGAATATATAACCATAAAAAATCCGGCATTTTCAAAAATCCGGCACTCCTCAGGTCCGGAGGTTGCCGGATTTTTGAATGTCTACTGTATATATAAATGAGTTAGTAAATGCAGTTTCATTGCCCAGAACACTGCTTCGCTACCCCAGCCAATTAGCCACTCTATGTCACGTGATGAGACTGGCAGTGTGACAAGCTCTCAAGTTGCAGGACAAGATTGATAGCGAGGCGTGTGCAAAAAGAGAAGAGTTTAGCAGAAAAGTGCATAGAAAAACGAGGTGATTGAGGTTCCAGCCGTTGGGCTGTAGAGATGTGTTTCTGAGTGTGTGTATATGGCCCATAAGATATATTCATGAATACAATATTCAGTAGATTGAAAGTATACAACTGTATTTCATATTTCACTATTGAAAGAATTGTTTCATACATATGAGTGACTATTAATATTATTAATCTTGATTGTGTTCTAATTTCCTGACAACATCAATGGGTCTATTGTCAAGTTCGTTATGTTTATTTAAGTTATAAACCGTCACTCAGCAGTTATTACTTTCTTTGAAGAAAGAGATGTGTGCACAAAAGTAAACTAATACGTGTTTGCCAGGCACATAAAGAAAGAACCCTGGACATTAACTCTGAATGAATATTTGATACTTATAAGACAAGTGTGCAAAAGCTACAAACAAAAATAAGCGCGCAACAAATGGGAAGCCAAAATGTGTGCCTTGCAAATTTTTATGACGACAATTAATTATGTGCAACACGTTTATCCATAATAACATTTACATCAATTGATCTTTAAAATGACAGAACATTAAATATATTTTCATATGCACTTTTAAGGCAACGTGTTTTAAGCTATTTTGAAGAACTGTGCTTTATAAAAATAACTTTTCATTCTTGCAAACGAACTTTCTTGCAAACGAACCTTCTGCAAGCAGTGCGGGGAACTGCAGCCACGCCTCGTGACCCTTGACGGCAGCAGGAATTTGGGTCAAGAAACATGCTCGTATTTATTTCTGCCTACGGAATATTTTAATGACAAACGATGTACCTATTTTTCCAAGAACATTGAACGCTTTGAAGGACCAATACGATGTACTAACATTTATAAATTATATAAAAGAAACTTTATGGACCTTATTATTTAAGATTAAATAAAACAGTTCGACCATACCACGGAATAACACAAGTTTACGGTACAGTTTACAGTTTTTATTTTTGGCTCAGCGTTGCCTTGCTGTTTCATGTGACTATTGTAAACAAACGCTTCGCTTTGTTCAGACCGAAAAAGTTTTTTTTCTGCATTTAATAAAGGTTTAATTTTGTTGTAAAAGCTTCTGGATTGTGATAGCGCAGTTCATATAATGTTTTGCTATCATAGCGTACTCCATATTCGCTATTTCTTTTTCTGTTCTATATGTTCAGTGTTGCAATTTTTATTTTAGGTATCATTTTTCTCATTCATCTTCGGAAGTATGATGAAATGTGATCTTCTATAGGTTTATGTGAGGTTTGCATTTCGGGAATTTTAGCCCTTTGACGCATTCATTCAAATATTGATAGTCCTTATCTGCATCGCGAACATTTCATTTTTGTTTAGCTGTGGAATCAAGTATCACGTGTTGTTATTGTGTCGTATCTATGTCACATATTGTCAGTTGTTGTAATAGTGCTTTCTATCCTTCTTCTCTTTAGTTGTGAATGTGACGGTTTTTTTGGTTTTTGTTGTGAATTATTTGTGGTGTCTAATAATTATAATTTGTTTACATTTTAATATAGAATATTTTTTGTTGTCTTATTTTAGTTGATTTTGATTTGTTTTTGTGTGTTTTGTATTTTGAAAATATATCATCATCATCGTCATCATCATCATCATCATCATCATCATCATTGTCATTGACACCATCGCCTTCATTTTTTCATTGTGTATTTGTCTAGATAGACATTGATACACATGGCAACATTTTGTATTTTTTTATAACATGTATTGAGTGCTGCAGTGTTCATTAATAATGTCACCATAATTTAACACATTTTGATTACGTCCTTGGTGGTTTTGTAGGACCTACACACGTAGTGAGGATTGCATTGCTCATCATTAATAATAACACCATATTTTGAACAGAAAGTGGTTTCTGGTAGAAAATTATGTCTTCGTTTCAGGACTTCATAGAAATCGGGATTAAATTTAATAAATCAGGAGCGGAAATAGAGAACTTTGCTACCGTACAACTTGACAGTTACAATGCACGCATTGAAAGACAGAATGAACGTGAATTGAAACTTCGTAATTTAGAACATGATGAGAAGAAAAAGGCACAAGATTTAGATTAGAACAAAAAGATAAATTGGAGCTAATAAAGATGTAAGAGAAAGAAAAAGATCTTGCACAAGCTCTTGCGCTGGAAAAATTAAATATAGACGCTGAACAATAACAATTAAAGATTGAAGCTGAACGGGAATAATTGGTGGCCTTAGAAAAAGAGCAAGAATTGAAGAAAGATAAAGCAATTGAAATTGATAAATTAAGATTAGCTGCTGCAGCTGCACAAAAAGCAACTGATTTGGATATAGAGAAATTGCGTGTTCAGAAAGATTTAGATGTTGCTGTCACCTTAAGGAAAGTGGAGTTGGACGCTCCGAAGGCATCTCCTAGTGCATCAATGACCACATACTGAATACGATTGCCAAATTTCGACTTTCAAAGAGACTGCATAGAAAGCTTCCTACAACGATTTGAAGTCAAGGTCTGTGCGTTGAAGATCCCCAAAGTTCATTCGAGTTCTACGTTATGTGATTTCTTAACAGCGGACGCTCTAAAGGCTTATTTTGCTTTGGACAGCAGTAGTAGAGAAGACTACAATGTTGTCAATGAGACATTGCTGTGTACGTTTCAGCTTACGGAAGCGGAATTCCGTGATAAATTTCATTCCTGTCTGCCTAGCAGGAAAGTTGACTTTAGAGAGTTTATCTCATTCATTAAATTATATTCTAAATGATGGATAGAGTTGTCCGGTATTGATATAACCTTCACTGGCTTACTTGATCTAATGTAACGCGACAAGGTTTTGTCGGCATGTAGCACCGATATTGCCTCATTTTTTTAAGAAAGGAAACCAAAAGACCTTGAGGCAATGGAGATAGTTGGACGACAATATACGACAGCTCATCCAGATAAAGAGGTTCACAAACCAACTAAAACGGACGTACTGCCAGTATGTGTGGCTCGTCATGACAATAGCGACGGTGGTCAGAGACCTCGTTCACAGAGTATGGACAGCAGAGTAAGGCAAGGCTATAGATCCAACTACCGTGAAAAATATAACTTCCCAAGGCAGAAGTCACCAACTAACATCTCACAGAGACGAGACTATGGTTATTCAAACCTAGGTCAGTGGCGGCACAATTATGGCCGTGGTGATGAAATGCATAACAAACGAATGGATCATAGACCCACACAAGACAACGCACCCTACAATGGTGATAGAAATAATGACAGATGTTGGTCATGTGCTAGGAATAGACCTTATAAGAAATACTATGGAAACAAAACTAGAAAAACACAGTGGGCATCATGACAAAAGCAACCATGATAGCAGTAATGCATGTGTAACTACAAAGAAGAATGACCAGAAGGGAGTCGACCATGCCAATGCATGTGGTAGCTCACTTAATGATGAAAATTGCTATGGGTGCAAATCTTTATTCCAACCTGGTTCATCTGCGGACATGCTCTACCCGCTATGCCACCTTGTGAGAACGTGGGACGCCTCACGTTACATACTGGGTTCCTGTATAACAGGCCTGTAAGTGTCCTTCGTGATTCCGGATGTACCACTTCGGAGTACGTAGATGGTTAATTGATGAATCTGCCTTCACTGGTAAAACAGTGAAGTGCATAACATTTGGAGGGAGTATAGAGTGTTACCCAGTGGCAGAAATAGATATAGCCACACCTTTCTTTACAGGTAAGGTAAGGGCATGTGTCCTTGACTAGCAGTATCTGACATAATACTTGGTAACATGCCAGGTATTAAGGATTGTTCTCCAGAGGAGATACATTAATGGATTGAATATCACCCAGTTTTGGCGAATGCTGTAGTTACTAGGGCCCAGCATGCCACTGAATCCAAGGCAGAGCCAGCTACACCATTTAGTGAGAGGGCATCTCTTCGAAATGCTCATAATGGTTCCCCCCAGTCGTTCGCGGGCAAACAGCGCGACGATGTTGCTTTGCAACCATTCTTTGCTCTAGCAGAGAGCAAATATGTCAAGAGGACAAAAATATCCCGTTACTGATTTGAAATTAAAAACTCAGTACTGACTAGATGCTTTTGCAACTATGTTTCAGTCAGGAGGCAGGTAGTTATTCCAAAGAGTTTTAGGCTTATTGTATTGAATACCTCAGAAATTAGGTATCTGAGGAAGGTGGTTGAGGTAACAAGAAGAGACATGGTCTGCAACCAGACGATACGTCAAGGCCTAAAATCCCACCCCCTGCAGACCCAAGTAGAACAGTCCCAACTAAGATGGTTTGGCCATGTCTGCAGAATGGGAGAAGATCGGCTACCACGACAAGCATGGGAAACAAAGTGCCAGGGATCCAAACCCCAGGACGATCCAGAGTCCGCTGGGAGGACAACATTAGACAATCTTTGAAGGACCGAGGACTAGAATGGAACCAGGCCAGGAGGAAGACAACCGATAGGATAGTCTGGCGTTCTCTCTTCTAAACCTCTACACCTCACGGTAGAAGGGGAACGACTAAGTATTAAGTAAGTTTTGAATACTCCCCATGACTCGCTTTCAGCTGGTCAAATGGGTATTAAGCGTACTGTTTCGTGTCACCTCGAATTTTTATTGGCCCTGTGTTAACAAAGACGTAAAGCTATACTGCAGGTCATGCACAACTTTTCAAAAGGTAGCACGTAGGGGCAAGCACCACGCTGCCCCCTTACAAGTTACTGATGTACGATTACGGCCTTTTTTCAAGCTTGCGGTTGACATAGTTAGTCCTATGTCAGTCATGTCTGATAGAGGATATCGATATATCTTAACGGGCATAAACTTATGTACACGTTGGCCTGAGGCTATACCACTGAAGAATATCACCTCTGCAGCTGTAGCTGATGCTTTATTTGTTATCTTTTTGCCGCATATGATTTCCTGAAGAAATCTTATCAGATCGCGGTATTCAATTTATGTCTCAGATGATGAAAGATAGTGAGAACATGCTATCAATTAAGCATTCTTTCACTAGCCCATACCATCCGGAAAGCAATGGCGTTTGCGAGCATTTCAATGGCTAGTTGAAGCAGTTGTTAGGCAAAGTCACCGAAACATGTCCTCGTGACTGGGACCGAATGTCGCCAGCGGTCTTATTTACTTACAGAGAAGTGCCCCATGAGAGCACTGGCTTTTCGCCATTTGAGTTAGTTTATGGTTCCAACGCTAGAGGTCCTGTGCATATACTCAAGGATTTGTTGTTGGGATCAGTGGAGGATACTACTGTCCGCACCAGCTATGAACTGGTCATTGATCTGAGACAACGCCTTGTGGATGCATGTACTTATGCATCAAGTATGATTCGTAATGTCGAGATTGCGCTACAACCAATCTCGAAAATTACGTTCGTTCTTACCAGGAGAACAAGTATGGCTAATTCTTCCAACCAAGAAAAATGAACTGCTAATTTCCTGACAGGGCCCTTTTAAGGTGGTTGAGAAGAAAACTGATGTAGATTATGCCATTGACATAAGGTGCAAAATCAAAACATTTTATATTAATATGATAAAATTGTATGTGAAGCGCCCTGCTGATTTAGAACCTATCTTGGACAGTATTTCTGATGTCCCTGTTCGACACACTTTGTCTGCTGTTGTGAAATCTGATGATTCTAGAGCGAGCGATATCTCTTATAGTTTTCCGCTGCAGCCTCTAAAATCGTCGGAATCTTAGAGAGATGTAACTGTATCAGGTGATTTAGATCATGGTTATCGAGAACAGGCTCTTGCTGTTTTAGAATCTTTCTCTGACGTGCTGACGGAACTTCCAGGTCGCACTGATGTTATCTCTCGTGATATTACATTGAGGGATGATCACCCTATCAAACTCAGACCGTATACTATACCATTACACTACAGATCTCAGGTGGATAGTAAACTTAAGGATATGCTACGCATGGGCATCATTTCTCCTTCTGAATCATGTTACGCTTTTCCTTTTTATTTCATAGTTCTTGGCAAGAACATATCACAGGATTAAAATCTTCATTAATGCTACTTAGAAAGCATGGTTTGACAGTTAGACCTTCAAAGGTTCAGATTGGTTGTCGAGAAATTTCATTTCTTGGTCACTGTGTTGGCAACCACAAGTTATATCCTGATCAGCAAACTGTCAAACGCATATTAGAATTAGATACTGCTCGGACAAAGAAACAAGTTAGGAGCACGTTAGGATTCATTAACTTCTATCACAAGTTCATTCCGAACTTTTCATCAATTTCTTCGGTCCTGTCATCTTTGACTAGAAACGGTGCTCCTAATAAAATTGTTTGGTCCGATACTTGCAGTGGAGCTTTGAACAAAATTAAAACTGTATTTTCCAAGGCACCTATTTTGGTGTTGCCTAATACACCCATACCTCACTCTTTCGACAGGTTAGGGACCAGAGCTATGACGAAAGTCGAAAATCGACAAAAGTCGAAGCATGTCCTTTATTTAGCTTTCAAATGCATTAGGGCCGCCAAAAAACGTAAATAACTAACTATATAACACTTGCGAATGCGTGCAACACCGAGATAAACAGAAATAAACATAAGAATAAAGAAAATACAGTAATAAATTAAAAAAAAAATACGTAAATAACATCTTACCTTAAAATCATTCTTGATCAAGTAGACGATCAATATATACAAGTACAGTATGTACAGTTTTGAATATTGGTAATTTAGGGGGATTCTAGACGTAGAAAATCAGATGGAGAAAACTGAGGAGGTGTAGTGGATTGATGGTATTGTATGATGGTGATATTACTAAGTGTGATGCATGAGGTCAGCTGTGAAGGCTCCTGAGATAAAATGTAGCTGTGAATTGTCAGAAGGCCCTTCTTGCTACCACTACGACCTCACACCTACTTTTTTTACTAATGAATGTGGCTACGTTAAATGTCTAGGGTAATGATATGTAATGTGTTGTGGTAGTTTACATACACACACAGATATTTACTAAGTCTAATAATATTAATAAAATGTTATAATACACTGAACTAACTCAAGTGTGTACAATTTGGATAGTAATTTTCTTTAAATTTATTTGTTCTGAACCAAGGTTTTAATTTGGTCAGAACATATGAAAGGTTTTGCAATTATGAAAGAAATGCATGAATATTACATAATAAATGCAAGGTGTGTACATATGTATGTTACTAGACTAGTTAATATTACTACTGTTTATAGTTGTAATCTATTTGGGAGAACACTTAATGGATGTGCTGTTGGGGTGGCCTCATCACTCCCTGTCTATGGTGACTACACATTGTCCAGTTATTTGATGGAAATGTTATGGGTGTGTTAGGAAATAAGTTGAGTTGGTGAATTCTCAGCAGACCAGACGCTCACGTAGCTTGAAGGTGTAGCTCTGGTGCTGAGATCTGGTGGCCCCACCTCTCCGTGCTTGGGGGCAATATCAGAAGTCTGGTGGCCCCACCTCTCCGTGCTTGGGGGCAATATCAGAAGTCTGGTGGCCCCACCTCTCCGTGCTTGGGGGCAATAATAGGCTGCTCTGACAAAATGTTACTGCACGGGTCCACTCTTGTAATATTCAACAACTCATTTGACACCACATTGGTGCCAACTGAAACTCACAGTTCTGCAATCAAAGTATTAGTCATGTGTCAGAATTCCATCCTCTAACCATTTCTGGACACAACACTACACAACAACAACACCACATAGACGGGTCAGATCTTTCTGACCAAACAACACATCTTACCAAGTTGGTTTCACATAGGATAAGTTCTCCCAGACTACGTATTCTGAAATATGTATATTAGTTTCCTGCCATAGAATAGGATAGGTGATATGTTCCACTGATCTCAACACTTGATCTGTCCTCCATAATCCTTGCTGGAGTTTATGTATTTTATTTGTCTCTAGACCCTGAACTGGGGCGGGGGGTCTAGAGCGAATCCTTACTTGTTGTAAGGGACAGATTATGCTATTGCAGTATCAAATCACTCGAAACCTTAAACAAATATTAACATGTACAAAGAAATAATTTCAGTCTTACCAGAATTATGAATATAGAACACAGTTAAATGCTAGCAAAACTCAGCTGAGCTGCTGGCCTTAGGATGGCGTCCCTCTAAATATTTCAATAGCTTCTGGGAATTACACCACTTAATAATTCACTGTGTCTACTAGGACAACTTATATAATGAATGGCACAAAATGCGCGTCTGAGCGCCGATAATATATTCATCTATGGCCAATCACTGCCTTTTCTTTTTCAAATTCAAATATCCTACCAAAAAGTCATTTCAGTCATACCTCAGTCAAGTATGCCTTATTGTCTGTTGGTCCGTCCGTCTCTACTTGCGTTTCACACAAAAAAAACACTTGTTTTTTGAACCAACTCTGCCTTCCCCTACACAATTTTGCCGTTAAAGTTATTTTTAGCCACAATTCACCATCCCACCCCGTCTCTTCATTCCAACTAGATTTTAGCACTTGCGTCTTCAAGGCCACAATTTTTTGAAAATTAGTGACATGTTTTATTTCAATGCAGACGCTCGCTGATATGAACAACACAGTCTTTTGTCAATATCTTTCTTATTTTCTGTCCGTCTGTATAAATGAAAGCATATTATTTCACTGCTCAAGATGGGCCATCCGGCCAGCTAGGTTTTATATTCCTAACATTATTATTAAGAAAAGTTACTTTTCAAATATTTTCTAGAATCTTCTGGAATGCGTTCATCACTGCATTCAAATAAACGGACTAAGTTATCGCAAAAGCGTCCAAGAAATGACTGTGGCGTATAATATCCAAGGTCCCTTTTGTCGATTTCTTTACTTTATGTCAACTTGGGGAACGTGACTTTTTCCTCCTTTCCCCACCACTTGCGTCTTTTAGCCTTGCTAGTTTCAAGCACGCGTTCAGTCAGATTTTTCCTTTTGATCTCCGTTCTCATCCCGTTCCGTTTTGCCTTCAAGTCTAACAATTTAATTTCCATGGCGGGTGATGACCCGCGGCGTGGGCGATCATGTATTCTAGCAGCTTACGCATTAGTTTTTATCCTTACGTTGTATCATTGGAGATATTTTAACGTTGTATCACGGTTAATTTTGTGACACATCTCCCCACTTGAAAACATGCCTACGGCAAGTTCTAAAACCAGTGATACACATAGATAAAATCTCTCCTTACGCCTGCCATTACTCTAATTGTGATCACAGGGGTGCCGACTGAGGAAATCTGCACCGACATTCAATTTGCCTGGGATATATTGGATACTAAACTGATAAGGTTGAAGCAATAAAGACCACCTCAGCAATCTTGCGTTTTCATGCTTAGCCTGAGATAAGAATACGAGAGGCTGATGGTCCGTCTCGACCACAAAAGTCCTACCATACAGATAGATTTGAAACTTCTTTATGGCCCAGATTAACGCTAAACATTCTTTTTCGCATGTGGAGTATCCTTGTTCCGCCTTATTCAATTTGCGGCTTGCATAAGCGACTGGTTTCAGTTCCCCATCAGGTGAAGATGATCTTTGCAACAAAGCCGCTCCGAGTCCTACATTACTTGCATCGGTTCTTAAAACAAAGTCCTGTGTCAAATCAGGCAGTTTGAGAATAGGCTTGCTAGTGAGTTTTTCCTTTAAGTCTTGGAACGCTAATTCACTTTGCGCAGTCCAATTAATTTTATCTGGAAGTCCCTTGCGAGTCAGATCAGTCAGAGGAGCACAAAGAGAGTTAAAATCTTTGATATATTTTTGATAAAATCCGCATAACGACACGAATGATCGCACATCCTTTTTTGTTTGTGGTCTAGGTGCTCTCTGCAGTTTTTCCAAGTTCTTGGGATCAGGGGTCATGCTACCCTGATATACAGTGTGTCCCAAGAATTCCAACTCTTTGCATCCAATGGAGGAAGTGGAGGGAAACTGCGGTAAGACGTGGAATACGATGGATGGGTTTGAAAAAAAATCGAAAAAAGGTGATTCGTCTTACGAGGACAAAAGACAAAGAAAATAGTCTACGTTACGGCCACAAGGCCTTCGTCAGGAAAGGAAAGAAAGTGAAGGCTAGATAGGACACATAAAAACTAAATAAAATAAAAACTGGGTACTTCCCTGAAGGCAAGAACCGAAATTCTATCAAAATCGCTGTCTGTTTGTAAGCGCGTGGCTGAACAGAAAAATGACTTCCGCCGCCGGATGTACACAATGCATACTAAGAAACTAAAAAACGAAACCGGAAAATAAACTACCCAACGTGATAAAAGTGGGGACTGGAAATAGAAGGGGACAGAATGAGTGGGAGATAAATAAATATGAAATAAAAAAATGTATATGGCATACAAATAGAAGAATAGGATAAGAGTGGAAAGAGTAAAATAGAGCAAGAGAGGAGAGGGTGACCTCAGACAAAGGTGTGAAAAGTGTTGAGACCGGCTGGTTTTAGACACCCCATGCGGTGGATAAGACGGTTCTCAAGCTGTTCTCGGCTGGCAGTGTCAGAGGAGCAGGATCGGATCGCTGTGACCTGGATGTCGATGGGACCATGGTGGTCAGGACCATTGAAGTGTATAGCAACTGGTGTGGACTTTTGCTGAGCGATGTCATTTAAGTGCTGGCTGAATCTGTCCCCAAATCGTTTGCCTGTTTGGCCAATATAAGTTTTGCAGCAACGTTTACATATGATCGTATAAATGACATTGCGCGATTCACACGTGAAGCTACTAGTGATGGTGTACGTAGCCTTAGGAAAGGACACCTTCTGGGTTGATATGACATACTTGCACGTGTTGCATCGTGTCCGACCACAGGGTAGTGTGCCAAAGTGAGTGGCATTCTCCTTTGGGAGACGGCTGTGAACAAGAAGATCCTTCAAGTTCTTGTCACGTCTATATGCCACCAAAGATGCTTCACTGAATACTTTTTGGGTCAGAGGCTCAGCTTGGAGGATAGGGAAGTGGCGGAAAAGGATCTGTTTGACAGTAGTACTGTGAGGGTGATGGGTCAAGATTAATTTGACTCTATCCGAAGTGGATTTATGGTGAGGTTTGAGGGCCTCCAGACGAGAGATGGGGAGCACACGTTGGAGAGCAGAGGTGAGAACATGTTCTGGATAAAGTCTGTTACGGAAGAAATCCAACATCTCATTTGCTCGTAAGTGGAAGTCATCGTCGTCTTGGCATAAACGGCGGAGGCGGAGAAGTTGTGAAAAAGGAAGGGAGTCACGACAGGCCCGAGGATGAGAAGAGGTATACAGGAGGTAGCTGTGGGCATCTGTCGGCTTGTAGTATACTGAGGTATTAAGGCCGGAGGGCGTGATAGAAATAGTAATGTCAAGGAAGTTGACAGATACTGTGGAGACGAGGGAGGTGAACTTGATGGTGGGGTGAAAGTGGTTCACAAAGTCGATGAAGCGGTGTAAATCAGTCTCAGACATATCTGTGAGACCTATGCCATCATCGATATATCTGCCTAGCAGTTAAGTTCGCCTTCCTAAGCCTATTAAATAACATTTCTAGAGCTTCAATGTGTTCTTCAAATGTCTCTGTGGCGACGAGAATATCATCCATGAAATTCGTGATACATGGGTTATTCAGGGGATCCAACAATTTGCGCATCATCCTTGAAAATACACTCGGAGCATTTTTCAGTCCGAATGGTAGCATGTTGAATTCATAATGTCCATCCGAAGTGCTAAAAGCCAAATAAGGTCTCACTTCAGGCTTCACTGGGATCTGGTAATAGCCTTTACTAAGATCCACCTTTGAAAAGTATTTTGCCTTGTTCAGTCTGGCAAATAACTGTTTTGTGTCTGGTAATGGATCCACTTGTCCTTCTGTGACAGCATTCAGTTTCCTGTAATCTATGCACAGTCTGTGTTCCCCAGACGGTTTTCTCAACAATACGACACTAGAGCTAAAAGATGATTCACTGTGTGAAATAATCCCCTCCTTCAACAAATAATCTATTTCTTCCTTCAATGCCTTCTCCTTCGCGAACGGAATAGAATAGGCTCTCATACAGATTGGGTTTGAGTCTACCAGTTTCATGTCATACTGTAGCAAATTTGTATGGCCTGGTTTATCTGTTAATACATCTGTATGTTCCTCCAGAACCTGTTGAACTCTCTCCCTCTGGTTTTTAGTCAGGTGCTTACTGACTTTTACCTGTGGTGCTGTTTCACAAGGATGTAATGGGTATTCATGTGAGGTGAGTGGTTCCTTTTGCATTTGAGTTGCGATAGCTAAGGTCAGTAAGGGGGTGCTTTCCTGGAGTGGTCTGTCCAGATACTTCTTTAACAGGTTTACATGATAAACTTTCTCCTTCCCCTTTTTGTCAATTTTATAGTTTGTTCTAGACACCTTCTCTAGAACCGTATATGGACCTTGCCATCCAATTTGTAATTTATTCTGGCTACCGGGTAGTAGAAGCGGCACCTTCTCTCCCACAGCTAGTTCTCTGTCCTTTGCCTTCCTATTAAAATATGCTGCATGTTTCTTCCTGGCTTGTTTCAAATTATCATTTGCCAGTTTCCATCCAGCTTTCAAACGAGTGGTCAGTTCGTTCACGTATTGATAAGATGAGGTAACAGTCTCTTCCGCCTTCTCATCTGTCCAGGTCCTTAATACCGCTTCTAATGGACTTTTTATTGGCCTCCCAAATAGCAGAGTTGCGGGAGCCATCCCGGTTGAACTATGTGGTACCTCCCGATACGCAAACAATGCGGCGGGCAGGAATTGATCCCACAGATCCGGTTTTTCGTGTGCCAGCTTTCTCAGGATAGAAATGAGAGTCCCGTTTAACCTCTCTACCTGGCCGTTCCCTTGCGGATGGTACGGACTACAATGAAAGTGTCTGGCTTGAAATAGCTTAAAAACTTCTTCCGTTAGTTTCCCCTTGAACTGAGAGCCATTATCCGTCAAGATTTGATGCGGGAATCCTAAGCGGGTAAATATTGTAAGTAGTGCCTCTGCTACATGTTTTGAATCAATTGATGGCAGGGCTACCGCCTCTCCCCACATAGAACAAGTGTCCACCAGAATAAGGATGTAACTGTTCCTCCTCTTGGTCCGAGTGAGAGGTCCCACAATATCCACTGCAACCCTCTCAAAAGGTGTTCCCACTATGGGCATTTCCCCTAGAGTTGCAGGAGCAGTCCAGTGCTTTGGAGCTACCCTTTGACATTCTGGGCAGGATTTGACATATCTTTTTATATCCTCCGTTATCCCTGGCCAGAAGCAATGACAAGCTATACGCTGTCCTGTGGCGCTGATCCCCATGTGACCACTGAAGGGAATCGCATGCCCGAGTTCCATCACTTTATCCCTATATGAAGTGGGAAGAACCAGCTGGTTGTGACCATTTGTTCCAGTTCCGGCCTTCCTGTATAAGAGTTTGTTCTTCATAAAATATTCCCCCTTGCTCGGAGGTGTGTGGCATTTGGGCAATTTTTTTAAAACATGGCTTGAGTGTCCTATCCTCAGCCTGCGCCTTCCTCATCTCCTCTGGATGAGCATTTATAGGTTCACCTTCTTCCTCCTTCTTCTGTGACCTGGTCTGCACTGTCGCCATGATCACAGGTCTCTCGGGATTCCCCAAGAAGACGTATCTACACCCCAATATCAGAGGGTAGATTGGTTCATCTATCACTGCTGCTCTGATTTCTCCTTCCACATAGCGAGTTTTCACCGTTATCCTTGCGATGGGAAGTGTCATGAGTGGTATGTCCTTAGTTGCCCCTTGTATTTCCACTGTTTCTGTGGTATACTGACTTGGGTCCACTAGGCTAGACTTCACAACTGAATCATAATCCAAACCTGTATCATAAAGGCACCTTATGGTGACCCCATTACAAATAACATCCTCACAAACTGGGGGGTGATAAGGTTCCTGCTGTCCCTTAGGATTAACCTTTAATCTTTGAGTCCCCGACTTCATTGCAGCAATGTTTGAAGGTTTCCTTCTACAAAATTCGGTGTTATGGTTATCTTTCTTGCACCATTTACATCATCTTTTTCCTTGGTTAAACGGTTTTCTTTCATTAGATTTTTGGTCATTGAACTGTGAGTTTCTGTCTCGGTAGTCATTTCTTGGCCGTTCAAAGTTTGTCCTACCTTTATTTCCCTGCTCTCTATTATCAAATTTATTAAATTGCTGTGGAGCTTTAAAATTGTCTATGTGCTTCTTTTTAGCACCACTTACCTCTGCCTGGGCTGCCTGATACCTTTCAGCGACATTTAAAACCTCTCCCAATTTCTCTGCACCTTGTTCCATGAGAAATTTTCTCATGTCTGGAGCCATGGACTCTCTCAATTGCTCAATCATGATCATTTCTTTAAGATCTTGGGTCTTCCCCAGAGCAGTCCATTTCTCCAAATAGGTTTCCAGTCTGGCAGAGAATTGGTGGTATGTCTCCCCCAGACAACAGTTTGGCATTTCTAAATTTCTTACGATAAAATTCCCCATTTTTTTCGTACCTCAATAACAAAGCCTGCTTTAACATGTCGTAATTCTCCTGGTCTTCTCTGTTCATTTTTGCGAAGACTTCGTAAGAAGTACCTCTCAGTCCCTGTGATAGCTTTAAACTCCACCTCTCTCTCTCTAACCCATATGTAGTAGCTAATAACTCAAAACGTCCTAGGTACCCCTCTATGTCATCGTCTTTTTCAACAAAATGGTCTAAATGAAACCCCATAGCTGATGTTGAGGCTCCCAGACTGGGCGTAGCATCTGAGGCAAAAGGGCTGGCACCATTTTCAGGAGCCTGGCCTTGTAGCTCCAGCTCCTTTAGTCGTAATTCGTGCTCCCTCTGCAACCTTCTATCTTCTGCCTCCCTTTCCTTTCCAACTGATGTTTCATATCTTCTGCTCCCTTTTCAGCTTTTTTCCAATGATTTTGTTATTTTCCCTTCACACAGCCCGTTTTAACACTATCATTTGAAATTAAACCTCGAATGCTTGGTATGTATTTTCAATGATCGTAATTTCCAAAATTTTATATCTTGGGCAAATAACACCCTAGCTGCCATTTATGGATTTCCTCTGTCACCATCCTTCATTTTTGCCTCAAATGAGATTCAAAGGTCTCCGTTAGAAAAGACTTTTAGTTTTTACCTGGCCCAAACTTTTTTTCAGCAAACCTTTGAAAAGATTTCATAGCTTTAGTTTTAGACCATTTTATTTGGAGACAGTAGATGACACAATACCTTTTTAATTTATTGCTTCTTGCGATTTTCTTGGTGTTGAACTTAAGAATGCTACATCATCTGCGAAATCCAGGTCCCCCAGGAATTTTCCATTTGTCCATTTTATACCCAATTGTTCATTGTGGGTATAGTTTCTCATAACCCAATCAATAGCTATTCCAAAAAGTAGTGGTGACATAATACAGCCTTGTTTTTTCACCCCTGTTTCTACTTAAACCATTCTGTATTCCTTTATTTTGTTCTAACATTCTTGCATTGTCATATAGTGCTTTTTATATTCACATATTTTGTTAAGAACCACTGGCTGTAAGTATCTTCCCTTTGTAGATCTATCAAAGGCTTTTTTGAATTTCGACGAAGGTGATAATGCGATTGCCTTTCCCTTCTTCTTATTTGCTTCTAAACCTTTGGATCAATACAATCGATTTTTTTTTACCCGCTTTTTCTTCTCTTTCTTTTTTGTCCATGCAATTTAAGTCTTTTCTCCTTTTCCAGGTACTGATAAAGAGATCATATGTGTCGCCAGTTAATTTTCTGATAGGATCACCTTTCTTTTAACTTTACAATAATTCTTTCCATTGTTGTGGTGGTTGTTCTTTCTTCCTTTTAACTTTTTCAGAGGTTGTTGTCATTAACTGCTTTAATCATTTCCCCTGAAATTTCGTCAACTCCAGCAGCTTTAAAATTTTTTAATCTTTTAACGGCTTGTTTTGATCTCTCCAATGAAATCCATCGCAAGTTTTTCTTCTGTTTCATTATTAAAATCATTATTAAAACCCATATGTAGTAGCTAATAACTCAAAACGTCCTAGGTACCCCTCTATGTCATCGTCTTTTTCAACAAAATGGTCTAAATGAAACCCCATAGCTGATTTTGAGGCTCCCAGACTGGGCGTAGCATCTGAGGCAAAAGGGCTGGCACCATTTTTTTTAGCTCCAGCTCCCTGAGTCGTAATTCGTGCTCCCTTCTGCAACCTTTCATATCTTCTGCCTCCCTTTCGGCAGTCAACCTTTTTATCTTCTGCTTCTTTCGGCCTTTTTTTCTCTCCCTTTCGCGCAGTCTTTAACCTTTTATCTTCTTCTTTCGGCTTTTTCAATCTGTAGCCTCCCTTTGCTGTCGTTTTTCTTCTGCCTCAATCTGCAGCCTCTTAATTTCTTTTTCAGCGTCTAACCTCTTCTCTTCAGCCAACCTTTCAGACTCTAATTTTCTTTCAGCCTCTTTTTCTAATCTTCTTTCCTCCCGTTCAATATACTTATCACATTCAGCCGTTACATATTGAATTAAAATCTGACCATCCATTCCCATCTCCTTTGCCGTCAGCACAGCAGCTGATCTGAATTTGGCCAGCTCCGCCATACTTTTTAAACAAATCTAGCAATGTGCAAGATAAAATTTCCAACCACTAAAGTACTTCTAATTACTCTAGTCTAAAATAATTCTAATTAATTAATTAACTACCACTGGCTGTGAAGATTCACCAACTTTTATTTTCAGGGACACTTTTAATTTTAAGAGACACTTTTAATTTTTATAATGTGTTCCCCTAATCTAATTCTCCCCCCAGGAGATCTTAATATATTTGATAGGCTAATTATCCCGGACGAGCCCCCAATATATGTAGTGGATTGATGGTATTGTATGATGGTGATATTAGTAAGTGTGATGCATGAGGTCAGCTGTGAAGGCTCCTGAGATAAAATGTAGCTTTGAATTGTCAGAAGGCCCTTCTTGCTACCACTACGACCTCACACCTATCTTTTTTTACTAATGAATGTGGCTACGTTAAATGTCTAGGGTAATGATATGTAATGTGTTGTGGTAGTTTACATACACACACACAGATATTTACTAAGTCTAATAATATTAATAAAATGTTATAATACACTGAACTAACTCAAGTGTGTACAATTTGGATAGTAATTTTCTTTAAATTTATTTGTTCTGAACCAAGGTTTTAATTTGGTCAGAACATATGAAAGGTTTTGCAATTATGAAAGAAATGCATGAATATTACATAATAAATGCAAGGTGTGTACATATGTATGTTACTAGACTAGTTAATATTACTACTGTTTATAGTTGTAATCTATTTGGGAGAACACTTAATGGATGTGCTGTTGGGGTGGCCTCATCACTCCCTGTCTATGGTGACTACACATTGTCCAGTTATTTGATGGAAATGTTATGGGTGTGTTAGGAAATAAGTTGAGTTGGTGAATTCTCAGCAGACCAGACGCTCACGTAGCTTGAAGGTGTAGCTCTGGTGCTGAGATCTGGTGGCCCCACCTCTCCGTGCTTGGGGGCAATATCAGAAGTCTGGTGGCCCCACCTCTCCGTGCTTGGGGGCAATATCAGAAGTCTGGTGGCCCCACCTCTCCGTGCTTGGGGGCAATAATAGGCTGCTCTGACAAAATGTTACTGCACGGGTCCACTCTTGTAATATTCAACAACTCATTTGACACCACATTGGTGCCAACTGAAACTCACAGTTCTGCAATCAAAGTATTAGTCATGTGTCAGAATTCCATCCTCTAACCATTTCTGGACACAACACTACACAACAACAACACCACATAGACGGGTCAGATCTTTCTGACCAAACAACACATCTTACCAAGTTGGTTTCACATAGGATAAGTTCTCCCAGACTACGTATTCTGAAATATGTTCATTAGTTTCCTGCCATAGAATAGGATAGGTGATATGTTCCACTGATCTCAACACTTGATCTGTCCTCCATAATCCTTGCTGGAGTTTATGTATTTTATTTGTCTCTAGACCCTGAACTGGGGCGGGGGGTCTAGAGCGAATCCTTACTTGTTGTAAGGGACAGATTATGCTATTGCAGTATCAAATCACTCGAAACCTTAAACAAATATTAAAATGTACAAAGAAATAATTTCAGTCTTACCAGAATTATGAATATAGAACACAGTTAAATGCTAGCAAAACTCAGCTGAGCTGCTGGCCTTAGGATGGCGTCCCTCTAAATATTTCAATAGCTTCTGGGAATTACACCACTTAATAATTCACTGTGTCTACTAGGACAACTTATAATGAATGGCACAAAATGCGCGTCTGAGCGCCGATAATATATTCATCTATGGCCAATCACTGCCTTTTCTTTTTCAAATTCAAATATCCTACCAAAAAGTCATTTCAGTCATACCTCAGTCAAGTATGCCTTATTGTCTGTTGGTCCGTCCGTCTCTACTTGCGTTTCACAAAAAAACACACTTGTTTTTTGAACCAACTCTGCCTTCCCCTACACAATTTTGCCGTTAAAGTTATTTTTAGCCACAATTCACCATCCCACCCCGTCTCTTCATTCCAACTAGATTTTAGCACTTGCGTCTTCAAGGCCACAATTTTTTTGAAAATTAGTGACATGTTTTATTTCAATGCAGACGCTCGCTGATATGAACAACACAGTCTTTTGTCAATATCTTTCTTATTTTCTGTCCATCTGTATAAATGAAAGCATATTATTTCACTGCTCAAGATGGGCCATCCGGCCAGCTAGGTTTTATATTCCTAACATTATTATTAAGAAAAGTTACTTTTCAAATATTTTCTAGAATCTTCTGGAATGCGTTCATCACTGCATTCAAATAAACGGACTAAGTTATCGCAAAAGCGACCAAGAAATGACTGTGGCGTATAATATCCAAGGTCCCTTTTGTCGATTTCTTTACTTTATGTCAACTTGGGGAACGTGACTTTTTCCTCCTTTCCCCACCACTTGCGTCTTTTAGCCTTGCTAGTTTCAAGGTATGAATCTAGGTATGAAAAGAGAACTAATGAGAGAGGTCAAAGTTCGGCAGCTAAAATACTTTGGCCACATAAAAAGGCATAACACCTTGCAGAAGACCATAACAGAAGGGAGAGTTGAAGGTAAACGTGCAAGGGGAAGACAGCGCTATAAGTGGGAAGATAACATCAAGAGATGGACGGGAAAGAGTCTATCAGAGTGTACCACCAAGACAAGAGACAGAAGACGTTGGAGATCCATTACAGCCAACCTCCGTTGTGGAGATGGCAACTGATGATGATGAGTTTCAAGCACGCGTTCAGTCAGATTTTTCCTTTTGATCTCCGTTCTCATCCCGTTCCGTTTTGCCTTCAAGTCTAACAATTTAATTTCCATGGCGGGTGATGACCCGCGGCGTGGGCGATCATGTATTCTAGCAGCTTACGCATTAGTTTTTATCCTTACGTTGTATCATTGGAGATATTTTAACGTTGTATCACGGTTAATTTTGTGACAGGAGGCTCATCTTCAGAACTGGAGGATTTCAATCTAATTCTTTTAGGAGAAGGGCACTTTGAAGGAGATCTAACAGGGGCTGGGGATGATGTTGATGGCTCGGAATCTGAAGGGTTAGAGGGAGGGGTGACTGAAGTTGGTTGTGGTGGTTGCGTCTTGAAAAAGGAGAGCAATGACGTTTGCCTCATTGATGTCTCCTTCCTTTCCCTAAGAAGTTCTCTGTAACAGGCTATTTGGTGTTCTAACCCAATATGCAATTGCGTCCTCTATTTTGGCGATTCCAACCACCAGTTCTTTGGTGGTCATCTCCTAAAGCCAAGCTGTATCTTCAGGCATGGCTTCCTGTTCATTCAACAGTTTTCTTTGTTCTTCCATCGCCAGTAGATCCTCATCACTTAGAGGCTGATCATGAGACTCAAGTAGCTCTCTAACATCTTCAGCCTCTACTTCCAGTTCAAGCTGCTGGGCCATTTCCACAACATTTGAAGTGATGGCCTCCACTGTTTCTTCAAACCTTTCAAAGACGTCCATTAGGGAAGAAATCAACTTTTTCCAAGCGCCTTTCAGATTGGATTCTTTAACATCGGCCCATGCATCTCTGATAGTTTTGATGGCATCCAGAATACTGAATCCTTTCCAAAATGCTTTTAATTTATTTTGTTTAGGCCCCTCATCAACATCAGCATCTAGTGCAGCTATAGCCTTGGCAAACGTCCGTCTGATATAGAGTAAATGATGAAATTACTCCTTGGTCCATAGGCTGCAGCAAAGAAGTTGTGTTTGGAGGCAGAAACACAACTTTAATTTCTTTGTGAGCCTCAAGCACAATTCTTGGGTGGCTTGGAGCATTATCCAAGAGCAGTAGGATTTTAAAGGGAATATTCTGTTGTTTGCAATAATCCTCAACTGCAAGCTTGAAATTATCAGTGAACCAAGTTGTAAATAATTCACCAGTCATCCAGGCTTTTTTATTGGACTTGAAATGAACTGGAATGAAGACTTTAAATAATTTTTCAGGGCCCTAGGATTCCCAGAATAATAAATGAGCAGAGGCTTTAGCTTGCAGTCACCAGCTGCATTAGCCCCTAGCAACATAGTAAGCTTTTCTTTGGCAGCTTTAAATCCAGGCATTGATTTTTCCTCTTTGGCAATAAAAGTTCTGGATGGCATCTTCTTCCAAAAGAGGCCCGTCTCATCTACGTTGAAGATCTGCTGCTTTGTGTAGCCAACTTCTTCTATAATTTTTTTAAGCTCCACTTGAAAAGCTCCTGCAGCTTTGGTATCTGCGCTAGCTGATTCTCCCTTCACTGCTATATTATGCAAATTTGACTTTTTCTTAAATTTCTCAAACCAGCCCCTGCTAGCTTCAAATGTCTCTTCTGCTGATGTCTCTCCTTGTTCAGCCTTCATTGCATTAAATAAAGTTTGTGCTTTAGCCTGGATAAGATCTTGGCTTAGAGGAATGTTGTGGCTGACTTGGTCTTCAATCCACAAATTTAACACTTTCTCCATCTCACCAATTAAATTGTGCCTCTTTCTAATAAGTTTGGTATGCACTGGCGTAGCGTTTTTAATTTCCTCTAACACTTTAGCTCTGTTCTTTACAATTGTGCTAACTGTAGTGCTTGGTACACTTAGCCTGCGGCCTATTTCAGTATTTAAGATGCCTTGTTCATTAAGCTTGATTAGCTTAAGCTTTTCTTGCAAATTGAGAACCTTATGGGTTCTTTTAACTTTGTCACTACACTTAGGACCCATTATGAATATATTAAAGCACACAAATAAGTAGCACTGTATAGGGCCTAATCACACAAAAAAGTACAGAATGAAAACTGTAAACGAGTCTTATAATCACGATATGAACACTGTCATTAGACTGTTATCACTAAAATAACTATGAACTGTTTACAGTATAATCTCAAAAATAATACAGTATGAATAGTTTTGTTATTTTAATCACAAAAATAAGTAGTATTAATATGTTTAATCACAAATATAAGAGATTCAATGCTGACAATTTAAAAAAAACAGTTCACACCGAACAACTTCTATTCAAAGACTAAATGACGAAAGAAACAAGATGGCGCGCGGTGGTGACGAAATGCGACGAAAGAGCGAAGCGAGCGACGAAATTTGGAAACGTGGTTATAATTGAAAACCGACGAAAGAGCGAAGCGACGAAACTCGAAGCGACGAAAGTCGAGGTATGGGTGTACCACTATGCCATTTCTTCTGAGAACTGATGCTTCCCAGACTGGCATTGGTGGTTGCTTGTTACAGTGGTTCAATTATACTCACGTCCCATGCTTGTATGTAAGCAGGAAGTTGCTACCAGCAAAAACTCGGTATTCCATCAGTGAAAGAAAACTCTTGTCCATCATTTGGTTTATGGGCAAGTTATCACGCTATTTACTTGGCGCACACTTCTACCTCCAGACAGATCACCGACCACTAACATCCCTGGACCAAAAAATTATGACAAATAGTAGATTACACAGATGGTTCTTGCTTATTCAAGAATATAGATATACAATTATCCCCATCAAGGGATCAGAAAACTTTCTGGCAGACCTATTGTCAAGAAATGTAGCTGGAAAGTGACATTGCTTGTGTCAAATGTTGACATTGTCTGATCTTGTTTTGTTTTTCAAGTGATATTCCATTGATGCATTTATTTGACGATTTTCATTGCATTTTATGGAAGATTGGATGACATTTTGTCTAAACTGTTTAGATATATCTGTTTTCATGTCATTTGGTACCATAATTACTATTTAATATATATTATTCTGAGCAGTATGATTTTTCCTTCCTAATATATTAGTAGTTCTTGGGCTAACTATCCACTGTTCTCAAGCGAAAACCCTTGGTTTCCGCTCGGGAACAGGGGTGCAATGTTCGGAGAAAATGCAGTTTGAATGCCCAGAACACCGCTTCGCTACCAAGCCCATTATCCACTCTATGTCACATGATGAGACTGGCAGTGTGACAAGCTCGCAAATTGCAGGAAAGGATTGCTAACGAGGAGTGTGCAAAAAGAGAAGAGAGTTTAGCAGAAAAGTGTATGGAAATACGAGGAGATTGAGGTTCCAGCCGTTGAGCTTTAGAGATGTGTATCTGGGTGTGTGTATATGGCCCATAAGATATATTCATGTATACAATATTCAGTAGATTGAAAGTATACAACTGTATTTCATTTTCATTCTTGAACGGATTGTTTCATACATATGAGTGACTATTAGTATTATTAATCTTGATTGTGTACTAATTTCCTGACCACATCAATGGGTCTATTGTGAAGTTCGTCATGTTTATTAAAGTTATAAACCGTCACTCAGCAGCTTTTACTTTCTTTAGAGAAAGAGATGTGTGCACAAAAGTAAACTAATACTTGTTTGCCAGGCATGTAAAGAAAGAACCCTGGACATTAAATTCACATGAATATTTGATACTTATAAAACAAGCGTGCAAAAGCTACAAGAAAAATAAGTACGCAATATATATATATATATATATATATATATATATATATATATATATATATATATATATATATATATATATATATATATATATATATATATATATATATATATATAGCGTGCTTATTTTTGCTTGTAGCTTTTGCACGCTTGTTTTATATATATATATAAAGACTTATAACATTCATAAGTAAAAGCTCATGAAAAAAATTTTACTAACTAAAACAGAGATTTGTCAATCAAGTGCACTTTCAAACATTCATGACTTAGACATGTGAATGTAGATATTCTTTTTAATTTGATGTAGTTTTTAGTTTTGACAGATCTCCGTTAAGCCTTCCATGCTAAAACACATTCATATCTTAAGCAACTACGACAGAGGTCACTTATAGCTTTTGCAAGATCCAAAAGTAGGTAGCCACGAATAAAATATGAGGTACACCCCTCACGGTACTCAGTCCTAATTCTGGAATCCCTAAAATATGAGTCGTTGCTAGAGACCGAATAACACATGAAGAAGAGAACTGGAGATGTTTCTTAAAGAGATAAAAAAAAGAAAAGGAAGGACCTTCAGCGGACGGCACAAGACAGTAAGACTTGGCATGAATTTGTTAAAGGACTATGCTCCTTTGGGATCTGAAGAATGAATGAAAAAATCTGAGAAAAGAGCTATTACATACAGGTTTTTTTTTTTTTTTTACAAACACGTTAACGCCTCTGTGGTGCCGAGACTCGAAAGGGAAGCAATGAAAAGTAGCGTGGTACCGTACCAGGCATGCTGTAGAAGGCTACTAAGGATGGAGTTGTGCCAGCTAGCTCCCCTACCATCTTTTTAAAAATAGGAAATCCCGATGGTCAAACTGTACAATTATCGATGACATCATAACGTGAAATGAATCTAAGAAATCTCTAGCCTAAATTGCTTAACTATCATCATCATCATCATCATCATCATCAGTTGCCATCTCCACAACGGAGGTTGGCTGTAATGGATCTCCAACGTCTTCTGTCTCTTGTCTTGGTGGTACACTCTGATAGACTCTTTCCCGTCCATCTCTTGATGTTATCTTCCCACTTATAGCGCTGTCTTCCCCTTGCACGTTTACCTTCAACTCTCCCTTCTGTTATGGTCTTCTGCAAGGTGTTATGCCTTTTTATGTGGCCAAAGTATTTTAACTGCCGAACTTTGACCTCCCTCATTAGTTCTCTTTTCATACCTAGATTTTCTAGGACCTTGTTGCTGTCATTTTCGACGGAGTCATCTGTCAAGTTATTTGCTTATGTTTGTATCATAAGTATAATTGTGTCTTTACCTGCGATGTCAGGTTGATTAGGGGTTGTCTTCCCTTGTTTATTCATTCATTGTGTTTGACCTTTAGGGTCAGAGGTTGTCAGTTCGGGCGTAGGCCTATGGGAAGGTTTTTTAAGCGGGAGTGAGATATACTTCCGGGAAGCCGGGAGGTCCTGTTTTTTCTGAAGGGACCAAGAGTCCATTGTTTTTCGGGGAGAATCTTCGAAGTAACTGCTATGGCAGTTTTCCCCAGTGAATCTCTGTGCGTCGGGATGACGACAGAATTCCTTGTGTAGTTCTGAGGATTCATTTACCAGGTAATACCGACCTTTATGCATTATTACGCTTTTCGGTGGCAGAACATGTAAAGGATTACCTAGGGTGAACAGCAGCTCACTGATCCGCCATTTCAGAACTTATATATATATTTGTGCTCGAGGTAGCCATCCAAGACTGTTAGTCTTATATTGTCCAGAAATCCAGTGACGAAGATATATTGTGGGAGCCGCAGATTGGCGGAACTTCCATCTACAATAAGTATTACTGCAGGGTTGATGATAACCTATTTAACAGAAGTACACGGCCGACGTTAGGACGAGGCCTGTGCTTCCGGCTATTATACTACAGCCTGATATGTGCAATTGGCAGGGAGTGCCAAGTTGCACCTGTGTGTCAAGGTAACTAAGGCATCTGACGCGTTTAGTCAGAGACGCCAAGGGCGACGCTACGAACTGTCATTATTGAAGAACTTTGCTATTGACCATGCACGTCTATTCTGATGTTTACCTTTTTGAATGCCAAATGTATACCTATCGATGTCAGGTCATTATGACCTTGTTACACTGACTGTTCCTGTTGATACTATGTGTGTTCCCGTCAATAAATGTCTTGAAAACATGCCTGCAGTGTCAAAGCATCCTTGATTACTGCATGTGAGAGTATGGGTTGCAGGATCTACATCTATACGAGCCTAAACACATTCGCGTCTTCATTCGCACCCACACTCAATTCATCATACGCTCGCACTACACATCTAACAACATGTATACTGTCTTGGGCCAGTGATCACCTCAACAAGAAAAAAAGACAGTTACATTTCTGGTGGACCAGTTACGTGGGCTCTTATGATACATTTCTTGTCGCCAATGTGGCCTAGAAACTTACATTTCTGATGGACCAGACCTGTGGGTTTAAAAAAGAACAGAGCGAGCATTTGACATTATTGTTGACATTTATGGATCCAGAAATTTACATTCCTGGTTGGCTGTTACATGTATGATGTCTCCAGTTTTGTCGAGAAAGTTACAAGAAGGACAAGTACACATTACACTTCTGATCTGTGGGTCTAAGCTACACACGGGACAGCCGTAACACAGCACTAATTCTACACTTGCAAGTTTTGGCTACAACAGGACAGATATAGGTCATCAACGGTTGACACAAATAAACAGTACGAGCATTTATATTATAATGCTACATAAAGCATAACAAGACAAGTACTGAAGTGAACTACTAGGCATTTGCTACGTGGACCATAACTGCATAGAAGGCGGGTTCCTATTGTAAACAGTACTGCGGGTTGTTACACGTTTCATTCAACAACAGACTTTTCTAGGTCAGAGCATTCAAGCTACATTGTTGGAGGTCAAGTGTCTGTAAACAGTACGTGAAATTGTAAACATTCAATGTGCAAGCCCTAATTTGAGAAGGTCATAGTAACTTTGGTTCGTGAATACAACTTTATGTTACAGTGGATTTGACGTTCAGTGCGCGTTTGACATTTCGTTTCTGTGTTCGCAAGGAGCAAGAAATTTATTTTAGTTTCAGCTGTGACTGAACTTGTTCTGCAACACATTGAAATTGATTGCTATATGTTTATGTCACTTCTACTGTTTTTGGTGTATTTTTCTGCGGGTTTTTCGGTTGGTGGGTCTTACGGTAAATATGCCACTTGATCGAGGCTTACTGTAAGCGGTCTGTAGGTGCAAATTTTCTTAATTTGGAAATTTGCTAGTGACAATTGGTCGCTATTGATGTTAGCTGTGATGTAATTGTACTTAACGTTGTTTTTGTAATATTTTGTCTGCTTTTCAGTTTTGATTTTCGATTTGTTTTGTTTGTATTCTGTAGGTCTCTCCTTTCTTGTGTATTTCTCTACACATTTTTGGTTAAAACAGTGTTGCCATTTGTATTGTTTTGTATTTTTGTCTTTGTATTTTTTTTTTTGGTTGTACTACATTACTGTCATGCACAGTCTACATACACATACTTGGTCATGTTTTGATATTATTGATAAGGTAGACTCTTCATATAGAGTTTGTTAAATAATATTATATAAGATATTTATACAAGTTCTTTATAAAAAAGACTTGTGCCCATAGTGAGTGGGATATAAGGGAATTTTTTTTTCCCACAGGTACTCAAGTGATTTTTTGGGTACATTATAAACAAGAGGAACATACAAAGTCTTTGTCTAAGACTAAGACAGTAAAATAAAGTGAAGTGAGTATACAAGTCTATCATTTCAGACTTGTCTCCCATTGAAGTGGGATAAGGTAATTTATTTAATTTTTTTTTTCAGGTTTCTGATCTCATTAGACAGAATGTCTACATTGGATTTCTTCATCCAGCAAGGGTTGACCCTTGGTAAGTCTGGTAAAGAATTGGAAGAATATTCATCTGCTCAATTCGCCATTGCATTAAAGTCAGAAGAAAAGAAACAAAAAGAGGAAATTAAATTGAAAGCAGAAGCTGAACTAAAGAAGCTAGAAGCTGAGAATAGAAGATTAGAACTTGAAGAAAGAAGGTATCAAAGAGAGGCTGAGGAGAGAAAAGCTCAAGCTGCTGCTGAGGAGAGGAAAGCTCAAGCTGCAGCTGATGAAAGAAAATTCCAGATGGAAATGGAAGACAAAAAAATTCAAGCTCAAGCTGCTGCAGAGGAAAAAAAACTTCAAGCTGCTGCAGAGGAAAAAAAACTTCAAGCTGCTGCTGAGGCTGAAATTAGAAAAATGGAACATGAGGAAAGAAAACAGAAGATGGAACTTGATGAAAAAACTCGCAATTTTGGAGTTAGAGAAATTGAAATTGGCGAGTACGGGTGCTCAGCAAACAACTTCGAGTACGACAAAGGAGTTTGTTAGTAGGATTATATTGCCTCATTTCAATCCTTTAAAGGATGACGTAGCAGATTATCTAGATAGATTCCAATTTTTGTGCGATACGCATAACATAAAAAAGGAAAAATATGTTGAACAACTGATGCCATTTTTTACAGGTGACACAGTGACTACTCTTATGACAATAGACGAACATGAGAGGACTAATTATGATGTTGTCAGGGCAGCATTGCTAAAAAAATACCAATTAAAACAAGAAGACTATCGTCTTCGTTTTAGGACAATGTTGCCAGAAAATGGAGTAGATTTCTCTGATTTTGTTACAAAGATACGTCGTACATTTACACGATGGGTTGAGTTGTCTCAGATTGAGAAAACATATGAAGGTCTAATGGACTTATTATTGCGAGATAAGGTTTTGTCATCTGTTAATGATTCTTTTCTTGCATTCCTTCATGAGCGTAAGCCTAAAAACTTAAAAGAAATGGAGGAATACTGTTGTCAGTATGCCACAGCACATCCCCATGCTACAGTTAGCAATTCTAAAGTGAAAGAAGGGTTGCCAGCTGCTTCGGCAACACCATATGGCCCTAATTTCAGAAAAAAATTTCAGGGTGCTCAACAAAATTGGAATAGGGGAAGTAATCAAAATTACACTCAGAAGCGGAGTAATCCAACACATGATGGTTCTTCGTCTATGCAGTGGAGACAAGATGGTAGTTCTCGTAATTTTAGTGGTAATAATTTGAGACACTTTCGTAAAGGCTATCCAAATAATAACTATTCAAATTTTCGAGGTAATCATTCTCGACGTCAAGATTATGACGATGGTGAATTTAGAAACCGGGATTCAAACCGGAATGATGATTACAATAGGCAATATGATAACAATTACAGGGGAAATGATAGTCGAAATAATTACAGGGGAAATGATAGTCAAAATAATTACAGGGGAAATGATAATCGAGGTAGACCTAGGTTTAACAAAAAAAGACCTTACCAACAGGCAAACTCTGCGCAACAAGAGTTTGATGGAGCCTGTAATACAGTAAATGATAGTGGTAACTCTAGGGCTATCACTGGTTGTGCTTTCGATTTTGGGAGAGCAACTGAATGCCCCCAATGCTTAACATTGTTTGACTCATCAACTGTATCTACGCTAAGTTGTGGTCACCCTCTTCCTGCTCTACCTGCTACAGTTGCGCATGATGGGAGAGGATCTCTCATCTTACATAAAGGTCTAATAAATGATAGGCTAGTCTCAGTACTTTTCGATTCGGGATGTACTACCGTCGGGGTTAAGGAGTCTCTAATAGATCCTTGCTGTGCCACTGGAAAAACAATCAAATGTGTTACATTTGGTGGTACTATGGAAAGCTATCCTACTGCTATTATTAGGATTGACACTCCTTTCTTCACAGGAGATGTCCATGCATGTCTTCTTCCTAATCCTATTGCGGATCTTATAATCGGTCGTATTCATGGGGTTAAGGAATGCACCCCGCAACAAATTTCTAGTTGGGAAGAAAAAAAACATTCAAACGGTCAATGCAGTGGTGACAAGAGCTCAAGCTCTTAATCCCCCAACTTCATCTGATAATAGTAATGAAGTTGATAGCCAAGACGAGCACTTGGTGATTTCCCATGACTCGTTTGTTAAACGTCAAGAAGAGGATCCTTCTTTGAAGAAATACTTCCTTCTTGCAAAGAAAGGGGATCCCAATCAAAATACGAATCACAAATCGTATATTACTATGAAGAATGGTATATTGGTACGAATGGTACAACACTCGGACAAGTCTATGCACTCGCAAATTCTTGTGCCTAAGTGTATGAGAGCCTTAATTCTTCGGCATGCACACGATTCTCAGTGTGCGGGACACATGGGTTTTTCCAGAACTAAAACTAGAGTCCTTGCGTCATTCTTTTGGCCATTCGTGAATAAAGACATCCGAATTTATTGCCGATCTTGCAAAGATTTGTCAAGAGGTCAAGTCTAGGGGTCCGAGACATGCTGCTCCTATTCAGGCTGCAGATATTCCGATTCGGCCGTTTCAGAAAATGGCTATAGACATCATTGGTCCGTTCAAAATTAAGTCAGCCAGAGGACACCAATTTATCCTCACTTGCGTGGACATGTGCACGCGTTGGCCAGAGGCTATTCCTCTGAAGAGCATATCAACTGTCGATATCGCTGATGCTCTTTGGCTCGTATTTTCTCGTCTGGGATTCCCCGGAGAAATACTGTCGGATCACGGCACTCAGTTAATTTCGGACGTTATGTCTCAGGTAATGGCTACGCTAGACATTAAAAGGTCTCTCAGTAGTATTTATCATCCAATGTCCAATGGATTGGTAGAACGTCTTAACAGGACACTAAAGAACTTACTTGGCAAATAACGGAGGATCATCCTGAAGATTGGGACAGGGTTTTACCTGCAGTCCTCTTTGCCTATAGAGAGGTTCCCAACGAGCATACAGGGTTTTCTCCTTTCGAACTTGTCTTTGGCGCGCAACCGCGCGGGCCGATGTCCTTGTTACACGATTTGATAACTTCCGATAATATTGACGATGATACACAATCGTCATATGAATATGTTTATAGCTCTTAGAGAAAAGATTATCGAATCGTGCAGGTTAGCAACTTCATCTTCCGAATTTGCGAAAGAAAAAGCTAGGCGATTTGCTAATAAGAAAAGACGCCTACGTCAACTTTGTCCTGGAGACAAAGCATATGTCTTACTGCCCTCAAGAGAGAATAGACTTCTCATTTCTTGGAAGGGTCCATACACTATAGTCTCGAAAATTTCTGATGTCGACTATATTGTCGATGTGGATGGAAGGCATAAAACCTTCCATATAAATATGCTAACAGAGTTTATTGAACGTCCAGACTATTTACAGCCTATTTTCCAGGCGACGGACGACTCTCCAGTTCAACATGGTCACATCTCATCCCTGTCTGTTATACAGGATGAGGAAACTATTTTTTCTGACGTGAACTTACCTCTTCCTACGATTCCACTTACTTCAACGGAATCGTGGAGAGACGTTACAGTCTCTTCCAACTTGTCTTTTGAGGAACAACGTCAAGTATCCTCTACGTTACAATCATATCAGGATGTCCTTACCGACATTCCTGGACACACAGATGTCATAGAACATGACATCATACTTACTGATCGTAATCCGATCAGAGTAAGACCATACCCAATACCTATTCATTTTCAAGCACAAGTCGAGAAAGAATTGGATGAAATGATTCAACTACAAATAATTGAACCATCCACTTCAGCTTATTCTTCGTCGATAGTTATTGTTCGAAAGAAAGACAATAACATACGTCTTTGCGTTGATTATCGCAAATTAAATCAAGTTACGAAGTTCGATGCTGAACCTATGCCGTTATTAGATGATCTACTTATTAGACTTTCTAAAGCTAAATTCTTTACTAAACTAGACTTGTCGAAAGGTTATTGGCAAGTCCCACTGACGGAACACGCCAAACCTCTCACTGCTTTTTCGACACCTAGGGGTCTGTTTCAATGGAATTTTATGCCTTTCGGGCTTATGAACGCCCCAGCGACTTTCGTACGCATGATGCGACGAATTCTATCAGATCGTGCAGATGTCATTGCATATTTAGACGACATCTGTCTTTTCAGCGATACTTGGGAAGAACACTATGTGGGTCTGAAGGAATTGCTATCTACTCTACGTGAGCATAGTTTGACTGCTAAACCCTCTAAAGCTTTTGTTGGGTTTAGTGAAATTTCCTTCCTAGGTCATCGAGTTGGTCATGGTCTGTTGAAGACAGAGGACCAAAACATTTCAAAGATATTAAATATCTCGGTTCCGAAGACAAAAAAGCAAGTGCGTAGTCTCTTGGGATTGATACAATTCTATGGAAGATTCATTGAGAATCTGTCCTCCATTATGGCACCACTTTCAACGTTATTGAAAAAAGGTTCTCCTAATATGGTGCGTTGGTCCCAAGAATGCCAATCTTCATTGGATCAGGTTAAGAATTTGTTCTCATCTCATCCTATCTTAAGACTACCGACGATTGATAAGACTTTTGTCCTTCGTAGTGATGCCTCTTCCACTGGCATTGGAGCGGCACTAATGCAGGAATATTCAGGAACTCTGCATCCTGTAATGTATATTTCTAGGAAGCTGAATGCGGCAGAAAGGAATTACTCGGTTTTGGACCGTGAATTGTTGGCTATGGTTTGGTCCATTCTTAAGCTACAAAGGTTCCTTCTGGGCGCGCATTTCTTTATGGAAACCGACCAAAAAGCTCTTACGGCTATGCAAAGTAAGGATTTGAAGAGCTCGAGATCTACTCGTTATGCAATTGCTCTTCAGCCTTTCCATTTCACGGTGCGAGCTATCCGTGGTTCGGATAATGTGATGGCGGACATATTGTCTAGATGCCCACATGATTCCAGTTAAATCTTGTGTCCTAGTTTTTCCTGATATATTTTCAGACTTAGGTCTGTCCTTAATATCATAATATGTTGTAATACAAATGTATTTGGATGATGTTTAGATAATTTAACAAATTTCATTTTGTCCATCCATCAGTGATATGTTGCTAAAATAGCATTGACATTTGTATATTGCTATGATTATATTATTTAGTAATGTTTGATATATGATTGGTATTGCCAGCAACTTAGGTTTCTTGAATGGTATCCCTTAGTTTGTTTGGCTTAAAGGAAATATTTTCTCCTATGTTGGGAGATGATTTGTACCCTCTTCTATTGTACCTGATATTAGGTTCATTGTTTGCATGAGCACAGAAGTGATACTGGTGCTATCTTGCTCATGAACATATTAAAAAAAAAAAAAAAATTGCATTTTTTTTTTACAGGGGGGTGGTAGTAATGTTGCTGTCATTTTCGACGGAGTCATCTGTCAAGTTATTTGCTTATGTTTGTATCATAAGTATAATTGTGTCTTTACCTGCGATGTCAGGTTGATTAGGGGTTGTCTTCCCTTGTTTATTCATTCATTGTGTTTGACCTTTAGGGTCAGAGGTTGTCAGTTCGGCGTAGGCCTATGGGAAGGTTTTTTAAGCGGGGAGTGAGATATACTTCCGGGAAGCCGGGAGGTCCTGTTTTTCTGAAGGGACCAAGAGTCCATTGTTTTTCGGGGAGAATCTTCGAAGTAACTGCTATGGCAGTTTTCCCCAGTGAATCTCTGTGCGTCGGGATGACGACAGAATTCCTTGTGTAGTTCTGAGGATTCATTTACCAGGTAATACCGACCTTTATGCATTATTACGCTTTTCGGTGGCAGAACATGTAAAGGATTACCTAGGGTGAACAGCAGCTCACTGATCCGCCATTTCAGAACTTATATATATTTGTGCTCGAGGTAGCCATCCAAGACTGTTAGTCTTATATTGTCCAGAAATCCAGTGACGAAGATATATTGTGGGAGCCGCAGATTGGCGGAACTTCTATCTACAATAAGTATTACTGCAGGGTTGATGATAACCTATTTAACAGAAGTACACGGCCGACGTTAGGACGAGGCCTGTGCTTCCGGCTATTATACTACAGCCTGATATGTGCAATTGGCAGGGAGTGCCAAGTTGCACCTGTGTGTCAAGGTAACTAAGGCATCTGACGCGTTTAGTCAGAGACGCCAAGGGCGACGCTACGAACTGTCATTATTGAAGAACTTTGCTATTGACCATGCACGTCTATTCTGATGTTTACCTTTTTGAATGCCAAATGTATACCTATCGATGTCAGGTCAGCATGACCTTGTTACACTGACTGTTCCCGTTGATACTATGTGTGTTCCCGTCAATAAATGTCTTGAAACATGCCTGCAGTGTCAAAGCATCCTTGATTACTGCATGTGAGAGTATGGGTTGCAGGATCTACATCTATACGAGCCTAAACACATTCGCGTCTTCATTCGCACCCACACTCAATTCATCATACGCTCGCACTACACATCTAACAACATGTATACTGTCTTGGGCCAGTGATCACCTCAACAAGAAAAAAAAGACAGTTACAGACCTCCTTATTTGTTTTCATCTCTTTCCATGAGATACGCCCCATTCTTCTATATATCCACATTTCAAGAGCCTCAATTCTTTCTTCCAAATGCTTATTCATCGTCCATGTTTCTGCACCATACAGAAATGCAGAATATATATAACACTTTATGATTCTCAGTTTTAATTTATGAGATAACTGTTTGGATGTCAGTATATGTTTCATGTTGTTGAATGTAGCTTTGGCCATTCCTATTCTCTTCTTGATTTCTGTTTCACATCTGCCATCTTCTGTTATTATATGACCAAGATATACGTAGCTCTTGACTTGTTCCAGGATTTTCCCATTTACGCTTATCTTTAATGTGGGTTTATCGTCTGTTTTGCTAATTAATCATAGTATTTATTTTTAGTTTTCTCAATATTAATGTCGAGTCCATATTCATGACTTATACTGTTCACTTGCTTCACTAGTTCTTGTAACTCCTGTTCGCTTTCAGCTAACAACACGGTATCATCTGCATATCTAAGGTTGTTTATTGATCTTCCACTGATGTTCAGTCCTGGTATTTCCTGTATCTGTTTGAAAATTTTTTCGGTGTATAAATTAAATAGGCAGGGGGACAGCACACAACCTTGTCTGACACCTCTTTTTATGTCTATGTATGGTGAATAATTCCTTCCCGATCTTACTGTGGCAGTTTGCTCCCAATAAAGGTTACTGAGTATTCTTATATCTTTTCCATCAATACCTATGTCTTTGAGGCATTCAATTATTTTCTCATGATGGATTCTGTCAAAAGCCTTCTTATAGTCAATGAAGCACATATACATACTTTTTTGGACCTCTGTATATTTTTCTGCTAATCTTCTTAGGCAAAATATTGCCTCTCTTGTTCCACTGTTCCGTCTAAAACCAAACTGTTCTTCTTGGATTTCGCTGTCTACTTTACTTTTTATTCTTTCCTGTATGATTTTGAGCAGTATCTTAATTGCATGAATCATCAGGCTGATTGTTCTGAAGTCTGAACATTCTGTTGCATTTGGTTTTTTGGGCAATGTTATAAAAACTGATGTCTTCATGTCGTGTGGTAAATATCCTGTATTGTATATATCATTGCATATTTCTGTGATTGTATCTATACCAAAGCTCTCCAGAGCTTCTATCATTTCAATGTTTATGTTATCCATGCCTGCTGATCTTCCTTTTTGTATCATATGAATGGCATTCTCTACTTCTGATCTGAGAATGTGTGGGCCTTCATTAGAATCTGGTGATGGTTTTTTACCTCTGTTGTCCTCGAATAGTTCTTTTACGTATTCTGCCCATCTGTTTGATATGTCTTTCTCATCAAGTAATATTACACCATTTTTGTTCTTGATACAGCTTCCTCCTTGTGCAAACCGCGACCGATTTGATAATTTCTTTATTTCTTCATGCATATCTCTTGTCATGTGCTTCGCTTCCAAGTCTTCTATTTCCTTACATTTTGTTTCTATCCACCGTTCTTTTGCTTCTCTACACATAGTACGTATGTCATTGTCTATTGTTTTATATTCTGGAGTATTTTTTGCTTTCTTTCTTTCTGCCATTTTATTCAAGATGTCATCTGTCATCCAAATTTGATTTTTCTTAGACTCCTTTTTAGGTAAATTTGCATTTGCTGATTGTATGCTTGTTTTTAAGCATTCCCATTTTGCTTAACTATCACAATGCAATAAAAAGCAAGGTCAAGGTATTAGCACACCGTCATGAAAGCATAAATGTAACATCTGCATTATATAAGCTTAAACGTAAGATACTTTTGCACAAACTTGACGGCTTACCCAGGTTGTCTAGTGTTCTACTTCTTTATTTCTTACGAGTGCCTGAAAACATACCTTTATGTTTGTCTAATATTTATTTACTGTTGACAGGCCTCGGGTTTCCCTTACTTATGTGTTATAAATGTTTATACAATACCAAAACCTACCCTCTGTCCTGTACTTACTGTACTTAGTCTTCTATCATTTACTAGACACAGTATTAAGGTCTTTGTCTTGTGTAGTCTGACCTATACTGTATAATAAGGGAACAACAGAAGTGATTGCGTCATTAATAGGCTGGACTGCCCATGGTAAATTTCCGGATGTATTGCGAATCGTACTAGTGACCCGTCAACGAAGCATCAGTTTTTTTGGTGATGCCTAGATGGCAGGGAGGATAGTGTGATTCGCTTGCATAGCTAGGCGGGGTTGTCGCACGGAAGGTCCTGGGTTCGAGTCCTGGGTAAGCCACTCACGTCTGTTGTTTTTCTGTTGTCTAGTGTTCTACTTCTTTATTTCTTACGAGTGCCTGAAAACATACCTTTATGATTGTCTAATATTTATTTACTGAAAATGGATACCAGTAGTTTCGTTATTCCTCTTCGAGAGTTATCTTACAGTTAACCAGAACTAAAGAAGACCCGATGAGATTTCAAAATGTATCAACTACAGATGTTATACAGTTGTGTAGAACATATCAAAGAGTACTGCATCATCGTACTGATTTGCCTGAAGTATTCAAGAAAATGTATAAAAGAATTTCGATAAGAGTGGGTCTTCTTCAAGAAAACGTGATACTGTATGACTTTATAGATGAGGAACTCGAACTCTTGGAGATGGGTTTATAATTATCTCCCTTAGAAAGCGAAGTTAGTGAACTTGAGATTACTGAAATTAGTGAACCAACCTTTCAAGAAACCTTATTGAATATGAAGCAATAGGTATTTAGTGAAGATGAAGATGATGAGTTGCGTGAAGATAGTCCTTCAAAAAGAATGAGGTTAGACGAAGACTTTGAACAAAGTGATTTTGCGACAACTAGTGGGACTGATCATTGTTTGATACCAACTTCATCTCAGTATTTGATTTTGAATGAATCTGAATTATTTGAAGAACTGTTTGTATATCATACTCCAAATGAAAATGAGGAGTTAGTTGAACGCATTACTGATTGACTTGTTGATTATAGAAAGGATCGTAAATTATTTCAATAAAAAGTTGAAAGTGAATTTGTGTATATGACTTAATTATAATATGGTTGAAATGGTTTCTTTTCCAATTTCTGAGAATTGATCAAGTATCTGATTTTACGTTTGATTATTGGTGATAAACTTATAAACAAACACTAAGACGGCCTTATTCAACATGAAGAAAACCTTCGTATCCGAAAAGAACCTGGGTTGTTTTTTTTCCTTGAGGAAAGGTGTTGATACTTATAAAACATTTTATAAATAAAATACAGTGCCCTGCCACAGGGTGGATTAGAGCCAGCTACACCTTCCTGTAGAAATGTGCAGTCGAGAAAACCCCGACAACATAAAAAATTGATGGAAATCATTGAAACTGAGGAAACTTGTTGATAGCATCACAAGGAAGTCCTTCTGGAATCCTCAAGGTAAGGAGTATAGAAGGGGGCTTAAAAATACATTGTCATGAAATATTCTAATCCACATATATAAATTAAAAGGTAAATGTAAAGCCTAACAAATAAATTTAATAAAAGGAAAGAGAAATGGTAAAAGAACAGTGCTGTCACAATGACTGTACTCGAAATCCCCCTTGTTTTCTGCTTCGTCTGCAAATTGTAACGCTTTCACGTTGATAGTAAAAGCCTACTGTATTATTACCCGCTTTCTTCAATGAAACGTGTACTGTATTTCTTGGAACAACCTTGAGATACGCAAGCTGATCAATGACCTAAATTTAATATTTCATTCATTCCATTTTATACACGGCGTAACTAAAAGACAGATAAAGCAGGAGAGAGAGAGAGGGGCGAATGAAGGCAGGAAGCATGCAATACTAAACACGCGTCGCGCGATACACAATTGCTGCCATCACGCGTGTAAGGCCACATGCACTAACTTTTTTTTTCAGACGGACAGTGATAAAAAGCCAATACACATACCAGAGTTAGGTTTTAAAATCCTGAAAAACGCTTATTGGGAATTATGACAATATACTGGTTTACGTTTGAAAACATGACAGTACCCAGACACCACATGGGGGATGGAAGTGAACAGGAGGTGGTAGAAAATGCACATTTTGAACGCAGCCACCTAGCTCCCTTAGATTGAGATATTTGGGTTCCTTAGGGCTTGCTGACACCGAATATGTTAAGTGTTACGCAAATAGTCCAGGAATTAATAAATTATAACCAAAATAAAATAGTGGGGATGCCTGACAGCATGAAATCATTTCTGCTCATAAAATTTTTTTTATAACGTGTTTGAAAAAAAACATTACGTTACGGAAATAGCCTACCATGTTAACTCCTATTTGATTGGAGCGCAACAAATATAAGACTAAACACGATTGGTCGGGCTATAAATACTATCTTGTGTTGTTATGGGAAACGAATAGAAGGGGTACTTTTTTGAAAAGATGTGTAGACATGGTTTCATTGGGTAGAGCTGCGAATATACTCAATTCAGAGCGTCTGTTCATTGCCACATCTTGTAATAAACCTACTAAGAAGCAGTGCGTTGAGCACCAGTGTATATTTTATATAAAATAAAGCCTGGGACATCGGCAGATCGGAGTTGTGCTATATTCATTGCCAGTCAACGAAACTGTTTATTATTCTATGAATTGTGGTAAGCTTGAAATATTCAATATCTTTTTAATGAAAATTGAATGTAAATTGTTAATTTATGATTGTATATATGTGTAGTTCAGTAGCGAACATGATGTAAAGCCTATATTGCTCCAGCCTGAACAGAGGGTGTCGGAGGAAAGTAAAACTGCATGGAATGGCCAAACAGTACACTGACACCTAGATTATTGACTAGAAAGAAATAATGCTGGAATTGTAGAGGCGTAGTAACCATTAGGGAGGGAAATACTGGTATAAAGTATTTCAGATGAAGCTGACAGTTGGCCTAACGCTCTGAACTCAATGTTTGTGATGTATTGTGCTCAGTGTAGAAAGAGAGTATAAATTAGTTATGACGTAGAAGGTACATCCTTCTTGTTTCAGGGACCGTGGTCTTAAAGTTATTGAGCAGCACCTGGTCAGAGCTTTGCTGAAGCCAGAGGTGGACAGCATACTCCTTGGTCCATATAGCAACCAGTGGGGTGGCTCCAGAACTCATTAAAGTAATCGAGCAGAGGAGGCTTTTACTGCAGTCATCACGAAAGATAAGAGAGTGTGGCCATGGAGCTCAACATTATGTACCCCCATCTTAAAATGACACTGTAAAATAAAATTAAGAGGGGAATTTAATTGTTTTAATGCCAGGAACTGAGAACATCTCCAATACTAGTTCCAACAAAGACAAACTATTGAAGTCATGATGACAAATACCAACAGAGCTTGAACAAAACAAAACCAGTATTACCTCAGATTACCACTACACAACTGACACACATAGGATACTATTAATAATATATGTCACTACAAGATTCATATTGATAAATTCTGTACATATAACTTGTAATTAAAATTGATTGTGATTCCTGGTTCCCTTTGTATTTGAATCAGGACACATATACATTCATGACAGCACTGAATACATATTGTTATTTGAAAAGTTATCAGTGACTCCTTTAAGATATCCTCGTAGAGTGTTTTATGTATGTGAGTGTCACAGTGTTGTCAAGTGTGGTGGAATAAATTAAATTGTTTATCTGTCTGTTGTTGTTATGACTTACACTTCATCATACACATACCCTAGACATATAACGTAGTCATCACACTATTCCAGAATAATTCTGACTGAGGTATACATATGTGGCAGCAAGTAAGGTTATCTATAATACACTACTCTTATTAGATATAGATACCTTCACAGCTGATCTCAGTCAGTACACTAAGTCCCCTATAAATATTTATAACATCCCACTTCACCACATATATTGGGGTCTCGCTCTCGGGATTTTGAATCTTTCCCTATTACAAATATTGGGGTAATTCACTTCAGGGAATAATAAGAATTAAAAGGTATCCTTGGGTGAAAATAAATAAGGTTGAGCTCACAGTGCCTGTGTTGTCCTAAGTTAGTTAGTCATAGATAAAATTGTTTAGTTACATATTTTAGACATTTATCTGTTAGACAATGGCCGACTTGGCAAAATTTCGATCTGCTGCTGTACAGACTGCGAAAGAGTTAGGAATGGACGGGCAAATTATGATTTCTTATGTCACTGCGGAATGTGACAAATATATTGAACGGGAAGAAAGAAGATTAGAAAAAGAGGCCGAAAGAAAGTTAGAGGCTGAAAAAGAGATTAAGAGGTTGCAGATTGAGGCTGAGGCTAAGAGGTTGCAGATTGAGGCTGAGGCTAAGAGGTTGCAGATTGAGGCTGAGGCTAAGAAATTGGAAGCAGAAAGAGAAGACAAAAGATTGGCTGCAGAAAGGGAAGAGAATAAATTAGCTGCAGAAAGGGAAGCAGAAGAAAGAAGATTGACTGCAGAGAGGGAAGCAGAAAAGGAGGAGAAGAGATTACAAAGGGAACATGAGTTACGACTAAGGGAGTTTGAGTTTCAAGGCCATGCTCCTGAAAATGGTGCCAGTCCCTTTGCCTCTGATGCTACGGTTACTCAGGGAGCCTCAACCTCAGCTATGAACTTTCATTTAGATCATTTTGTTGAGAAAGACGACGATATAGAGAGCTATCTAAATAGGTATGAACTATTAGCTACCACGTATGGGTTAGAGAGAGAAAGGTGGAGCTTAAAGTTATCTCAGGGACTTCGTGGGGCAGCTTATGAAGTTTTTGAAAAAATGAGCAGAAGTGATCAGGAAAATTATGACATGCTAAAGCAGGCTCTTTTGTTAAGATATGAAAAGAATGCAGAATTTTATAGGAAAAAATTTAGGAATGCTAAACTACTGTCAGGTGAAACCTATCACCAGTTCTCTGCACGAATAGAGACATACTTGGAGAAATGGACTTCTCTGGGGAAAACCCAAGATCTTAAGGAAATGGTCCTTATAGAGCAATTAAGAGAGTCCATGGCTCCAGACCTGAGAAAGTTTCTCATGGAACAAGGTGCAGAGAGGCTGGGTGAGTTGCTAAATGTTGCTGAAAGGTATCAAGCAGCTCAAGCAGAGGTAACAGGTAATAAAAAGAAACAGGTGGATAACTTTAGGGCACCACAGAACTTTAATAAATTTGATCCTAGGGATCAAAACAAAGGTAAGCACCAGTTTGATAGGCCACGGTATGAAAATAAAAATAAAACCCCACAATTCGATGAAAGGAAATATGATGAAAGAAAATCTTTCAACCAAGGAAAAAGGTGGTGTAAAAATTGTCAGATGGACAATCATGACACTGACCGTTGCAGAAGGAAACCTGTGTATATGGCCACCCTTCAGGTCAGGTCGACCTCAAGACAGGAGGAGGATATTATGTTAGATACCACTCCAGAAGAGATGAGGAAGGCACAGGCTGGGGATAAAACACTCAAGCCTTGTTTCAGAAAATTGTCAACTTGTCATACAACTCCAGGCAAGGGAGATTTTTACATGAAAAACAAGTTGATGTATAGGAAGACTGGAGCTAGATCCAAAGGTCAGGGACAGCTGGTACTTCCTAAAAGATATAGGGCAGACTTAATAAGGAGCCTACATGTGAAACCAGATGGGGACCATGAGAAGATAGGTACCATCATTCAAAAGGTGGCTCACAATTATTATTGGCCCAAGCAAGATGGGACATTGAGAATTTTGTAGAAAGGTGTAGCATAGCACATGAGGGAACACCCACAAGTGGGAACATTGATCAGGACCTGGACACGCCACGGGGCAAAATTAGGCCTGATAATAAAAAGAAAAATAGATTTGATAAAGTGGACCAAAGGGAATGGGAAGCCCCTTTTCACGGACAAGCTTCACTTAACTGTTTTACAATGGCCACTATGCGGAGAGTGCAAAAGGATGTCTTACCCCAGGATAAGCCGAAAATCCCTCAATCGGACTTAAACAAACTGGAGGAAGAAGATGTAGAGAGGAAATCTCTCATCAAGAATTTTAAGTGGGGAGACAGCCCCAAGAAAAGAATTGGTAGCGGTCGTTTTGTGCATGAAAATTCTGGGAAGAAAAATCATCACTATAGAGCTTCGAGTGGAAGAGACCATACCGGTGCATGGACAAATAGGTCCACAAAATTAAAGGTCCATATGTAGCTTTGTTAAGAACGTGGACTGATGAAAAGGCAGAGGAAAACATTACATCTTCATACCAATATGTGAATGAGCTGACCACTCGTTTAAAAACTGGCTGGAAACTTGCCAATGAAAATTTGAAACAAGCCAGGAAGAAACATGCTGCCTATTATAACAGGAAGGCGAAAGACAGAGATTTGGCTGTGGGAGAGAAGGTACTGCTTCTTCTCCCCGGGAGTCAGAATAAGTTACAAATTGGATGGCAGGGTCCATATACAGTTCTAGAGAAGGTGTCTAGAACAAATTATAAGATAGATAAGAAGGGGAAAGAAAAAATCTATCATGTGAATCTCCTGAAGAAATATTTGGAAAGAGAACATCAGGAAGAGACACACTTGTTGACCTTGTCCATCGCCATGGAGATGAAAAAGGAACCACTTTCATCATTTGAATATCCATTACACCCCTGTGAGACAGCAGCACAGGTGAAAATCAGTACACATTTAACGAAAACTCAGAAAGAGAGAGTGCAACAGGTTCTAAATAATCATGCAGAGGTGTTAACAGACCGACCAGGGCATACAAACCTATTGGAATATGATATGAAACTGATAGACCCCACACCTGTCTGTATGAAACCATATTCGATTCCGTTTGCTAAGGAGAAAGCTTTGAAGGGAGAGATAGACTATCTGTTGAAGGAAGGAATTATTTCGCACAGTGAATCTTCGTATAGTTCCGGTGTTGTACTCTTAAGGAAGCCCTCTGGAGAACATAGTCTCTGTATAGATTACAGGAGACTGAATGCTATTACAGAAGGACAGGTGGATCCATTGCCGGATACAAATCAGCTGTTTGCCAGACTAAATAAAGCTAAATATTTCTCAAAAGTGGATCTGAGTAAAGGATACTATCAGATTCCAGTAAAGCCTGAGGTTAGACCATACCTAGCTTTTAGTACCTCAGAAGGACACTATGAGTTTAATAGATTGCCATTTGGATTGAAGAATGCGCCTAGTGTCTTCTCTAGAATGATGAGAAAATTATTGGACCCTCTGAATAATCCATGTATAACAAATTTTATGGATGATATCCTCATAGCAACAGAAACATTTGAGGAACACATTGACTCTCTGAACATGCTGTTTAATCGACTTGGGGAAGCAAATTTAACAGCCCGACCAACCAAATGTTGCGTTGGATGTAAAGAATTGGAATTTTTTGGGACACACAGTTTATCAGGGAAACATGACCCCTGACCCAAAGAATTTAGAGAAACTACAGAAAGCCCCGAGACCACAAACCAAGAAGGACGTGAGATCCTTTGTCTCATTATGTGGTTTCTACCAGAAGTATATCAAAAACTTTAATTCCATAGGTGCACCGTTAACTGATTTGACACGTAAAGGACATCCAGATCGCATTACATGGACACCACAATGTGAAATGGCTTACCAGGAATTGAAGGAAAAGCTCACAAGCAAACCTATTTTGAAATTACCTGACTTAAGTCAAGAATTCATAGTAAGGACGGATGTCAGTAATATTGGGTTAGGTGCAACTCTACTACAGAAATCAGATGCATTGGATGGGGAATTAAGCCCAGTGGCATATGCTAGCAGAAAGTTGAATAAAGCTGAAATCAACTAGCGAAAAAGAATGTCTTGCAGTAATATGGGCAATAAAGAAATTCAATATTTATCTGTATGGGAAGGCATTTAAGTTGCAAACGGATCACAAACCTTTATCGTTTCTAGCACAGGCTAGGCATGAGGACTCTAGGTTACTCCGATGGTCCTTACTTTTGGCTCCATATAATTTTAGCATTGAGTATATATCTGGAAAAACCAATTTGGGAGCGGATTTTTTAAGCCGCCATCCGTGTGATGAGAATCCCCGTAAACCCCAGAAATAATAATAAATTTCTCTATGTGTATATAGAATAAAGGACTGACATATAATGTCTGTTTTAAGAGGGGAGATGTCATGAAATATTCTAATCCACATATATAAATTAAAAGGTAAATGTAAAGCCTAACAAATAAATTTAATAAAAGGAAAGAGAAATGGTAAAAGAACAGTGCTGTCACAATGACTGTACTCGAAATCCCCCTTGTTTTCTGCTTCGTCTGCAAATTGTAACGCTTTCACGTTGATAGTAAAAGCCTACTGTATTATTACCCGCTTTCTTCAATGAAACGTGTACTGTATTTCTTGGAACAACCTTGAGATACGCAAGCTGATCAATGACCTAAATTTAATATTTCATTCATTCCATTTTATACACGGCGTAACTAAAAGACAGATAAAGCAGGAGAGAGAGAGAGGGGCGAATGAAGGCAGGAAGCATGCAATACTAAACACGCGTCGCGCGATACACAATTGCTGCCATCACGCGTGTAAGGCCACATGCACTAACTTTTTTTTTTCAGACGGACAGTGATAAAAAGCCAATACACATACCAGAGTTAGGTTTTAAAATCCTGAAAAACGCTTATTGGGAATTATGACAATATACTGGTTTACGTTTGAAAACATGACAGTACCCAGACACCACATGGGGGATGGAAGTGAACAGGAGGTGGTAGAAAATGCACATTTTGAACGCAGCCACCTAGCTCCCTTAGATTGAGATATTTCGGTTCCTTAGGGCTTGCTGACACCGAATATGTTAAGTGTTACGCAAATAGTCCAGGAATTAATAAATTATAACCAAAATAAAATAGTGGGGATGCCTGACAGCATGAAATCATTTCTGCTCATAAAATTTTTTTTATAACGTGTTTGAAAAAACATTACGTTACGGAAATAGCCTACCATGTTAACTCCTATTTGATTGGAGCGCAACAAATATAAGACTAAACACGATTGGTCGGGCTATAAATACTATCTTGTGTTGTTATGGGAAACGAATAGAAGGGGTACTTTTTTTGAAAAGATGTGTAGACATGGTTTCATTGGGTAGAGCTGCGAATATACTCAATTCAGAGCGTCTGTTCATTGCCACATCTTGTAATAAACCTACTAAGAAGCAGTGCGTTGAGCACCAGTGTATATTTTATATAAAATAAAGCCTGGGACATCGGCAGATCGGAGTTGTGCTATATTCATTGCCAGTCAACGAAACTGTTTATTATTCTATGAATTGTGGTAAGCTTGAAATATTCAATATCTTTTTAATGAAAATTGAATGTAAATTGTTAATTTATGCCTGTATATATGTGTAGTTCAGTAGCGAACATGATGTAAAGCCTATATTGCTCCAGCCTGAACAGAGGGTGTCGGAGGAAAGTAAAACTGCATGGAATGGCCAAACAGTACACTGACACCTAAATTATTGACTAGAAAGAAATAATGCTGGAATTCTAGAGGCGTAGTAACCATTAGGGAGGGAAATACTGGTATAAAGTATTTCAGATGAAGCTGACAGTTGGCCTAACGCTCTGAACTCAATGTTTGTGATGTATTGTGCTCAGTGTAGAAAGAGAGTATAAATTAGTTATGGCGTAGAAGGTACATCCTTCTTGTTTCAGGGACCGTGGTCTTAAAGTTATTGAGCAGCACCTGGTCAGAGCTTTGCTGAAGCCAGAGGTGGACAGCATACTCCTTGGTCCATATAGCAACCAGTGGGGTGGCTCCAGAACTCATTAAAGTAATCGAGCAGAGGAGGCTTTTACTGCAGTCATCACGAAAGATAAGAGAGTGTGGCCATGGAGCTCAACATTATGTACCCCCATCTTAAAATGACACTGTAAAATAAAATTAAGAGGGGAATTTAATTGTTTTAATGCCAGGAACTGAGAACATCTCCAATACTAGTTCCAACAAAGACAAACTATTGAAGTCATGATGACAAATACCAACAGAGCTTGAACAAAACAAAACCAGTATTACCTCAGATTACCACTACACAACTGACACACATAGGATACTATTAATAATATATGTCATTACAAGATTCATATTGATAAATTCTGTACATATAACTTGTAATTAAAATTGATTGTGATTCCTGGTTCCCTTTGTATTTGAATCAGGACACATATACATTCATGACAGCACTGAATACATATTGTTATTTGAAAAGTTATCAGTGACTCCTTTAAGATATCCTCGTAGAGTGTTTTATGTATGTGAGTGTCACAGTGTTGTCAAGTGTTGTGGAATAAATTAAATTGTTTATCTGTCTGTTGTTGTTATGACTTACACTTCATCATACACATACCCTAGACATATAACGTAGTCATCACACTATTCCAGAATAATTCTGACTGAGGTATACATATGTGGCAGCAAGTAAGGTTATCTATAATACACTACTCTTATTAGATATAGATACCTTCACAGCTGATCTCAGTCAGTACACTAAGTCCCCTATAAATATTTATAACATCCCACTTCACCACATACATAGATAAGAAATATGGAGAGTGGCTTAATAAGGGAAAAACATGATACTGAAAGAAATTTAACTAATAACATATAATAGAAAGGCTGTGAGAACGTGTGTTGAAGCTCTATGCTCAATTGGGAACTTGAGATTAAAAGTGATGATAATGTTAACGACCTAGAAAACTAGGACTCAGCGTAGCTTAAAGGGAAATCATATGAAAGAATGTAAACAGAGTGGGATAAATCGAGAAGTTGGCATTGAGATTGATGATTGTCATATGAGCACTGGGTGATCGGGGAGAGAATACAATTACACGACGGAGATGTCAAGAGAAAATGTTCAGCTTGTCGATACAATTGTCTCCCCTTTCATTTTGCGTTGGGGTTGATTACGTTGTTTTTTTTATTTTACTTTTTATCCTGTTTTGTTTATTTATTTCTATCTGGCTTTCGTGTTATATCCTACTTTCTTTCGTTCATTAACCACAAATGTTACTGTTCCCTCTTTCAATGAGAAAATAAAGATAGGTTTGTTTTGAAACAGAGAAGGTTCTCGACAGTTTGAATTCATGGCATGGAAAGAAGTCCAACAGATTTGATAAATAGTACTGCAAATAGGAAGTTCTGTTATATAAAGGTATGCCACAATATATATATATATATATATATATATATATATATATATATATATATATATATATATATATATATATATATATATATATATAAGAAATTATGTGAGGACAGCAAACCATAAGTCGGAAGAGTTCAGGACCACCACTGGTGTAAGACAAGGTGATATCCTATCACCTTACCTCTTCATACTCCTTATGGACGATGTCATCAAGGCATGTAAGGAGAGAACAAGAAAGTATTCAGTGGGGTACTGGAAGATGAGACAGGTCTATATTTCGGAGCTGGCATTTGCTGATGATGTTGACCCGATTGCTAAATCAGAGGCACATCTCCAATCCAACCTGCAAGTCTGGAAGGAAGAGCTGGAGAAGAGAGGGATGGTCATAAGCAGCTCTAAAACAAAATCCATGGTGATATCACGAGAAGAAAGAAAACATCAGATTAAGCTAGGAGAACAGGTCCTGGAGCAGGTCGACCACTTTAAATACCTCGGAGCTATTATAGACCGAAAGGGAGGCATCAAAGAAGAGTTGCCCACTCGAAAAGCAGCAGCTGGGAGACTTTTTCAGGCCATAAATCGAGGATTCCTCAGCAAGAGAGAGGTTGGTAAGAAAACGAAGATGGCTGTATACCGCTCCACCTATGTCCCAGTCTTGACATATGGATGCGAGTCATGGGCAATGACTACAACCCATAAAAGCCAGATCCAAACCTCAGAAATGAGGTATCTGAGGAAGGTGGTTGAAGTAACAAGAAGAGACATGGTACGCAACCAGACGATACGTCAAGGCCTTAAATCCTACCCCCTGCAGACCCAAGTAGAACAGTCCCAATTAAGATGGTTTGGCCATGTCTGCAGAATGGGAGAAGATCGGATACCACGACAAGCATGGGAAACAAAGAGCCAAGGATCCAGACCCCGAGGACGACCCAGAGTCCGCTGGGAGGACAACATTAGACAATCTTTGAAGGATCGAGGACTAGAATGGAACCAGGCCAGGAGGAAGACAGCCGATAGGATAGTCTGGCGCTCTCTCTTCCAAACCTCTACACCTCACGGTAGAAAGGGAACGACGAAGTAAGTAAGTAAGTATATATATATATATATATATATATATATATATATATATATATATATATATATATATATATATATATATATATACTAGCTGTAAGTATCCGGTGTTACCCGGGTTTTTTTCTAGTAACGGTTTTTGTAACTTCTGAAAATTTACATACGTTACAATTAATATATTTCACTTCATAGTTTACGTTTATTCTAAACAAAAAATAATTTCACACAGAAAAGAAAAAAAAATATCGGATGCATTCAAAACTCATAATGCCTTCTTTTATTTAAGTTTAGGTCTCACAGATTGTATCCCTTTTGGGTGAAACCAGTAATTGAAATTATGATTGTGACTAATTGCTGCCAATTTCAGATCAGAGTGTTTCATTCAAACTAAAAATGTACTGCTGAATTAAGCAGTATTATTAAGGAAGCATTATCCATGAACTTTGAATGCATCCGATAATTTATTTTTCTGAATGCAATTTCTTTAATACGTAAGTTATTTTTAGCACACACACAAAATTAATACAGTTTTAATTATTAACTGTACACGTTTGGTTTCAATGAAAATCTAAATAGATTTCAAACTAAAAGTGTAAAATTGATATTTTAAACTATAGTATTTTTCCTTTTATTTCCGCTGTACTTGTTCTTCGGTGATTAATGTCCAAGTTTCATACGCCTACAAAATTACATAGACGATCGATGTCTGCATTAGTTTCATCTTGATTTTATGAATTAGATTTTGTCTCTTCAGACCGGCTTCGGCCTGGTTAGAACTGCACACTCTGAAGACATTATCTGTAAAATGCTACAGCTTGAAGAGCTATTACATAACCGCGATGCTTACTTTTATTTAAGTGCGTGCCAATATTTTTTTTAATAAACTTTCCTCGTTTGGCGAGGTGTGCCTGTTCAACGTAGACATGGTCAATCGGTTATATTAGGGCACATGCCCGATTATAAATGACCTTGCGGTTTGTTTCAATGTGCCTTTATTTTTTATATAAAATGTCTCGTTTTGGCGAAGCGCGCCCCGTTAAACTTAGACCCAGAGTCCGTTGTTTATATTAGGGCGCATGTCCAAACCGAAAAGACATTGCAGCCTGTTTCGGTGATATGACTGATGTGTCTACATTTACCTATCATTGGTTATAATATACAGTTCTTCTATAATTAGAATCCGTGTTGTAAAATCAATTTCATTAGATTTACATAATAAAATAAACGGAAATGCTTCATCAAACTGAACTCTTTTCTATGTTTTATTTTATTTTCACTGAAAGTATAAGTGTAAAATTAATAATTTTAAATTGCGTTGTAAAATAAAAGAAAGTGAAGCTGCTAATTACCAAAAGTGATTAATGTTTTTATCAATTGAATTATTTTTCTTGAATTTCCCTAATCATGTGAATTTAAGTTATTTCCCTTCATTACGCGGACTAAATGCGATTAGAATATTTTAATTTCCCTAATCATGTGAATTTAAGTTACTTCCCTTGATTACGCGGACTAAATGCGATGAGAATATTTTAATTTCCCTAATCATGTGAATTTAAGTTCTTTCCCTTGATTACGGACTAAATGCGATAAGAATATTTTAATTTCCCTAATCATGTGAATTTAAGTTACTTCCCTTGATTACGCGGACTAAATGCTATGAGAATATTTTAATTTCCGTAATCATGTAAATTTAAGTTCTTTCCCTTGATTACGGACTAAATGCGATGAGAATATTTTAATTTCCCTAATCATGTGAATTTAAGTTCTTTCCCTTGATTACGGACTAAATGCGATAAGAATATTTTAATTTCCCTAATCATGTGAATTTAAGTTCTTTCCCTTGATTACGGACTAAATGCGATGAGAATATTTTAATAATTTTTTTTCCCGTCAAAACTTAAACGTTTTTTTTTTTTTTACCAAATAACTTGACAGCGTTCCCTGCTAGATCATAAAGAGTAACTCTACTAAATTTCAAGAAGAAATGTTAAGGCATGCTTATATATATATTCTTCTTCTCTGCTTACTGCGCCAGCCATTATAGTTGATCATGAACCACAACAACTTGCTGTCGTCGTTACTGTTTATCAGTTCAGTTTCAGACTTATTTCCATGCCATGATGTCAAATTGTCCTATATCTTCTCTCGCTGTCATCCTCTATTTCTTTGTTTTCTTTCTTTTCTGTTATCACAATAAATTCCTGCCTTCTCATAATTTGCCCAAATAAAGTGGACCGCTTTCTTCTAATATGAGTAAGAAGCTTTCTGAGAGCAGGACCACTTTCAGGACATTCTCATTACTCTGTTTAAGTCCAAAAAGTTCTTTACATTCTTATGTAAAGCCACATCTTATTGACCTCTTTTCTCTCACACTCATATTTCATTTGTCGTTAACTATAATTTCCGTCTGTCATGGTGTAAGAGGCCACTAACATGAAGCTGTGCTAGGAGCAGGCAACGTCTTATTTACTTACTACGTCGGTCCTCTTCTACCCAGTAGTGATGAGGTTTTCCAGAGATAACGCCATACTGCCTTCCATTTGGGTTGGCTCCAATCTAGTCCTAGGTCCTTCAGATATTATCTAACGTTGTCCTCACATCAAACTCTGGGTCGTCCTGGAGGTCTAGATCCCTGGCTCTGCTTCTTCTTCTTCTTTGATCCTTAGCCCCTGACTGACACGGCAGTCAGTGGCCATCTCGCCTAGTGGCGTCTTGGTTTTCAATATTTGTCATATTAGCTGATCTTCTTCCATTCTGCATAAACGGCCAAACTATCGTACTTGGGACTGTTCCACATGGGTCTTCGTGGGCTTGGTTTTGAGGCCATGACATATCGTCTGGTTATGAACCATGACTCTTCTTGTTACTTCAACCACCTTCCTCAGATACCTCATGTCTGTAGTTTGGAGCTGGCTTTTGTGGGTTGTAGTCATTTCTCATGACTCGCATCCATACGTCAAGACTGGAACATAGATGGAGAGGCATACAGCCTTCTTCGTATTCTTGCTAATTTCTCTTTTACTGATGAATCATCCATTTTTCCATGAAAACGTCTCCTAGCTGCTGCTCTTCGGGTAGCCAACTCTTCGTTGGAGGCAGCGTCATTACAACCAATTGCTACAGGACCCAATGTTAAAAGAACACATGGATGCGTAAAACAAGCTGTCTGCAAAGTGACTTTCTGCAGTTGTGGATCCATGCTACGTAAGGAGCGAATAAGGATATGATAATTATGAAAATGACAAACATACTTACATTTATAAATACGTGCGTACGTACGTACGTGCGTGCATGCGTGTGTGCTTGCGTGCGTACCTCACGGCTGTTTGTGCCCTATACAAGAGCGCTGTTTTAGTTTCGGTGACCGGAATTCTGATACCGGGTATAAAATTTTGTGTGCACCGTAAAAGACTATTTAAGTTTTTGGCGGGGAAAATCAGCTGATGTGTGAGTAAAATCAGTAAAATATAAATCATTACACACTCGTTCTGGATAAACACAGCGCTAAAATTCTTTTGTGTACTATAACTTTGTTCTGTGTTCTATTTTTGATTGCATTTTTATTTGTTTAAAATTAGTTTTGACGGAGTTACAGACTTTTGAAAACAGCGTCATCGTTTAAGGAAATTCATAAAATAAGTAATCTTTTTATTAATTTAATATCTAAAAATCGGCCCATTCGTTTGAGTTTATAATTACAAAGACTTCTCGAAGGGAAGCTAAAGATTATTTCCACATACTTTTTTTTTTTGGTTTCATATCTTGAGAATGTGTGGTAGTCAGTTTTGTGAGTGTGGCATTACAAGAACAAGCATATTGTCACCAGATTTTATAGCATTTAAATCCCTTTAAACGCATTCCAGATACCCACAAATCTTAAATAAGGTAGTAAAAAAATAACTTTTTGTAAAGCACCATCTGTTTTTGCATTTTCATTCATTTATAATGATATTTAGCTACGTATATAAGCGTCAGAAAACATGTAAAGCTATAGATAGATTACTTCCACATAATTTGATCTATCTTTCAAGTCTTGTTAATCTTCTATTTATAATATGAATTTTTTTTTAATTGTGTGTGAGATAAGGACTGTTCCATTGGTGTTCTTTGGTAGACAATCCTGTGCACACGACGGCTGCCAGCGAATTCTAAGTAACTGTTTGTATATCTTCTTTCATTCAAAGTTACAATGCAGGTAGTAAATTTAGAGAAACCAAATTCTAAATCTAATACCATCCTTTTATCAATGGCTAGAGTCAGAGATACATATGATAATTTAGAAATATTTATGAATGGCATGAAAGCTCAGATAGAGTCACTAAAATATTTAGAGTGAGATGGTAAACAAGTTGTTGTTTTCTTATTCGGGGATTATTTCCTTGTTTTGCTGGAGACACCACAGACATGGGTATATTCCTTGAGCTCAAGACAAACCAAATATTTTCATCAAAGACATCCAGAGAGCATACAACTTGCAAACCAAGAAGTTTGGCCATGTTGATAAGAGATTACAACAGATATATGAAATATGGGAAAGAGAATAAAAGGCAAGTGGCACATTATCATAATTGTTTACACAAACCAATGTTAGAGATTGAAATTGAAAATGTAGCTCCTCCTTACCTTCATATTTTATTAGGCATTGTTTTGAAACACCACAGACTTCTAGAACAGGTAGCTGATACAATAGACGCAAAGATATTTGAGAATTCGCAAGAGATACATGCAAACATTAGTACTTTTAAGAACTTGAAGAGATTTAGTAGGAACTCGAAATAGGCAGAAGAATTAGGAGCTAAAATTGAATTTTTCAGGTAGGTATTGAACTTTGTGAGGATAAGGAGGAGACAGATAATTTTAAAGTTAGACTTGAAAATGCACAAGATGCGCTGGCCAAACTTCAGTTTCAAGATCTGTGTACTAGGTCTGGTCCAGTTTGCTCACACATGGACAAGGTACTAGCCAAACACAAAATCATACAACAGGCTTATAATAGCAGAGCATTTATAGGGAATCACTGCCACAGATATCTCACACAAAAAGTTTATAAAGATCTTACAAGAGCAATCATTACACAAACACTGAAAATTACAGACAAACAAGATATAACTAACATAGCTTTTATTGCCCAAGAACAATTCAACTCACTGAAAGAAGCATTTGAGAAAGTACACAACAAAATATCACACAGTAAACCAATTAGTAAAGAATCAATAACAGCATCGATAGAGACTTATATGTCTTTGTTCAGAAAGCTATTCCCTAGTAAGACAATTCATAAACAGCACATATTAGAAAAAACATTGCGCAGACTGGATCAGAACTCATGATGTATGATTGAGATAATTGTTAGCTCTCATGTTCTGGGGACAATTGGGTGTGTTATTTTAAGGTTATAAATGTGGACATGCAATTTAAACTTTCAATAATTAATGTTTGACGCATGAAACCAAAACAAAACTTTGATATCCATTTTCTGCAGGTTTTCTACTTTTGATTTCTGTAATTTGTTATGCATGTTGATTGTGACCGTTTTAGTGTAAATTGAATTAGAAACAAACCATAACAAAATGTATAAAAAAACCGTAAATTTTACACTATTTCAGACTATTATATCTTCTGTTCTAATTGTGATAAAATGTTTGTTCTTGTTCTAAAATTTACTCTAACATTTCTAGTCTAGCTTTACGCAAAATTAAAGCCGGTATTTATAATAATAAAGTAGCATAAAAGCAATTCAAACATATTTTGGGGACAATTGGGTGTGTTATTTTAAGGTAATAAATGTGGACTTGCAATTTAAACTTTCAATAATTAATGTTTGACGCATGAAACCAAAACAAATCTTTGATATCCATTTTCTGCAGGTTTTCTACTTTTGATTTCTGTAATTTGTTATGCATGTTGATTGTGACCGATTTAGTGAAAATTGCATTATAAACAAACCATAACAAAATATAAAAAAAAACGTAAATTTTACACTATTTCAGACTATTATATCTTCTGTTCTAAATGTGATAAAATGTTTGTTGTTGTTCTAAAATTTACTCTAACATTTCTAGTCTAGCTTTACGCAAAATTAAAGCCGGTATTTATAATAAAAAAGTAGCCTAAAAGCATTAATTAAGCCCTATCAAAAGTAAACATCGCCACATGTTTTTCCCATTAGGAAGCTGACCACGTGACCTCTGTCAAGTGGGCTATAAATAGCGCGGTCGGGGAAAAAGGGGAAATAACTAAAAGATCGCTCGCAAACAGCCGTGACCTACGTACATACATACATATATACATACATATTATTACAAAAGACACAACACATACATATGTGTGTGTGTGTGTGTATATATATATATATAGATACACAACTCCCTTCTGTGAAGATTTCATTTATATCCTAGACTTGTATGCTCTGCCGTATGCCAAGCTGCAGACGATGTAACCACATTATGGCGGGACAAGAGAATCCTGTGCGTGGAGTTGGGTACAAATTGCGTCTTCACCGGAAATTAAGGGCCAAGATTTCCCAAAGTGCATCGTACAGCGCCCTTGTGGCTGACTAGTATAAATGGATATTAAGTTTTGGGCTAAATATTTGTACAGAGATTGTTCCAATATTAAATTTTCGTTGGTAAAAGATGGGTGGGGTAGTATCGGCGGCTACATTCAGACTTAATGAAATGATACTTTCACGACAAATGAAATTGGCGGTTGAGAATCGACAGAAAAATATGGGAGTAACGAAACATGAGAACGTAACGTGGCTAGCAGATATAAATATCCGAGTCTGTATCTTGTTGGGTATTTCCTCAAGTGTAGTCTACTTTCGTTTTCTGCATTTATTCTCGTGATCTTTATCTTTATTCTGTGAATTTTCAAACCAAATTGATATTATCTCTCTCCCGGTTGTCTAATTTGTCTAATTTTCTTATTTTTATTAACAGTACAGAAGGTAACCAATGTGGAACTGATGACAGTAACCCGACAAGTGCCAGGTATGAGAACAACATATGAGAAGAAGACGCTGGCGATGAATAGGACACACACTGAGGAAACCCGTAGTTACAAAGCAGTAATTGTTCCTGAGCCCTCCCCACCTCCCTCCCCTCGTAACAGAGACAGAGAAAGACCATAAAACACATGGAGAAGAGAACTGAAGACAACAATGAAAATGATGAGGAAAACGTGGGAAGAGCTTGAGCTAATAGCACGTGACATGATGCCTTGACATGTGGTTGTAGAATGCCTATGCTCCTTGGGAAGTGGAAGAGTATTGACTGATTGATTGATAGAAGGGCACAATCTTCAGCATTATATAACGTTGAGTTGATTTGTTACAGTCTACTAAATTCCAATGCTGGAGGTTGGCGCTGTTGTTTTCATAATCCAATGTGTGTATATGTAAACATAAAGCTTCTATATTGCAGCGAGATATGGACAACCTTTACTAAGCAAGATAGAATGCTCAATACCTTCCATCTACGGTCTCTACGCCACAGCCTTGGTATTTCATGACACATGTCCACGTACTTGCCTTCAAAATGTATACACTGCTTAGATATCGCAGACTACGCTGCATCCCCAAAGATATTTTCTAGGGGCAACTGGCAGTTGGTAAAAGAATAGCCGGGCGACTGCAGCTGGGGTTCATAGATGTGGGGCAAGAGAAACATGATGGCACTGGACATAAATCCAGCAACTTGGGAGGATGAAGGTGACAATCGCGCCAAGTGGCGCCACCTCAGGTTGGGCAAAAAGAAGCTTTCACAACAAGCAGCAGAGAAAAGAACATGTCAAGTAAAAAACAGCTGAGGGCTAGCAACCCAGGTGTGCATTCCCATAGTCACTTGTTCCCAAGAACAACATCGGATGGAAGATGCCTCTTAAAATTGAAGTTTAGAATAGCCCAGGCATAAGCAGCATCTTATCAAATGAAATGCATTTTCTGCAACAACTCTTTGTCAATTGTCATGTGAAATTCTAATCCACATATATAAATTAAAACGTAAATGTAAAGCCTAACAAATAAATTTAATAAAAGGAAAGAAGAATGGTAAAGAACAGTGCTGTCACACTGACTGTACTCGAAATTACCCTTGTTTTCTCCTTCGTCTGCAAATTGTAACGTTTCACGTTGATAGTAAAAGCCTACTGCTTCAATACCCGCTTTCTACGATAAAACGTGTACTGCCTTTCTAAGAAAAACCTTGAGATACGCAAGCTGACCTATATTTAATATTCCATTCATGTCATTTTATACACTAAGTTACCATAAACGAAAGACAGATGGACTAAGGATAGAAAGAAAGGGAGGGGCTGAAAGCCGGAACGCAGGCAATACTACCACAGTCTCGCGATACACAATTAATGCCACCCCTAACACGCGTGTAAGGCCACAAGCACTAACTTTTTTTCAAATCGACAGTGATAAAAAACACTACCTATACGAGAGTTAGGTTTTAAAAACTTACAAAACGCTTATTAGGAAACATGACATTCTACTGTTTTATGTCTGAAATCCTGACATTAGTATGACAGTACAGCAGACACCATAAAGTTTGGAAGTGAGGAGGTGGCAACAGCACGACTATCCTAGAAGAAAATGCATATTTTGAACGCAGCCACTTAGCTCCTTTAAATTTGTATATTTGGGTTCCTTAGGACTTGCTGACAAAGAATATGTTAAGTGTTACGCAAATAGTCTAGGAATTAACAAATTATAGCCAAAAGAAATAGTGAGGGTGTCAGACAACCCCAAAATCAGAATCGCTCAGTGGCAGATTTTAAAACCACCATTGTACGGGAAAGAGGTCCCCATGTTAAATCCTATTTGATTGGATAGAAGTAAATGTAAGGCTAAACACGATTAGTCGGGCTATAAATACTATCTTTTGTTGTTATGGGGAGACGGAAGGAAGGGTACTTTTTTTTGAAAAGCTGTGTAAACATGGCACGATTGGTTAGACCCGCCAATATAGTCAATCAGAGGCGTCAGGTCAGCACCACATTTTCAAATAAACTTACTAAAGAACCAGTGCGTTGAGCGCCAGTGCATATTTTTCTAAATAAAAGCCTGGGACATCGGCAGATCGAAATTGTGCTATATTCATTGCCAGTCACCGTAACTGTGTATTATTCCATGAATTGTGGTAAGCTTGAAATATTTGATATCTTTTTAATGAAAATTGAATGTAAATTGATAATTTATGTCTGTATATATGTGTGGTTCAGTAGCGAACATGAGGTAAAGCCTATATAGTGCTCCAACCTGAACAGAAGGTGTCGGAGGAAAGTAAAACTACATGGAATTGCCAAACAGTACACTGACACCTATCTTATTGACTAGACAGAAATAATGCTGGAATTGCAGAGGCGTAGTAACCATTAGGGAGGAGTATACTGGTGAAAATTGTTTCAGATGAAGATAGCAGTTGGCCTACCGCTCTGAAATCAGTGTTTGTTATGTATTGTGTTCAGTCTGGAAATTTATTATAAATTAGTTCTGAAATAGGAGGTACAACCTTCTTGTTTCAGGGACCGTGGTCCTAAAGTTATTGAGCAGCACCTGGTCTGAGCTTTGCTGAACCTAGTGGCTGACAGCATACTCCTGGGTCCAGAGAGTGACCAGTAAGGTGTCTCCAGAACACAGGGAGGCTATCGAACAGAGGAGTCTTTCCTGCCGCCATCACGAAAGATAAGCGTCTGTGGCCAGAGGAGCTCAACATTATCCCCCCCCCCCCCCCTCAAAATCTGACTTTATAATAAAACAGAGGGAAAATACAGTGTTTAAATTGATAGGAACTGTGAACTTTTCCCCATACTATTTCCAAGATAAACAAACACTTGAAGTCATGATGACAAATAACAACATAGCTTGAAATAACAAAACCAGTATTACCTCCTATTACTACTACACAACTGACACACATAGGATAATATTAATAAAATATGTCACTACAAGGTTCATATTGATAAATTCTGTACATATAAATTGTAATTACAATTGATTGTGATTCCTGGTTCACTTTGTAGTTGAATCAGGACATATATATTAGTGAAAGTAATTAATACATATTTATATTTGAAACTTTACCAGTGACTCATTTAAGATAGTCTTATAGAGTGTTAAATGTGTGTGAGTGTCACAGTGTTGTCAAGTGTGGTGGAATAAATTAAATTGTTTATCTGTCTGTTGTTGTTGTGACTTACACTTCATCATATACATACCCTAGACATTTAACGTAGTCATCACAATATTCCAGAATAATTCTGACTGAGGTATAATGTGGTAGCAAGTAAGGTTATCTGCAAAACACTACACCTATTAGATACAGATACCTTCACAGCTGATCTCAGTCAGTACACTAAGTCCCCTATAAATATTTATAACATCCCACTTTACCACATATATTGGGGTCTCGCTCCCGGGATATTGAACTTTCTCCTATTATATATATTGGGAATAATAAAGAATTAAAAAGGTATCCTTGGGTGGAAATAAATAAGGATGAGCTCTCAGTGCCTGTAGTGTCCTTAGATAATTATTGAAAGATTGAATTGTTTACATTTGCATGTTAGACAATGGCCGACTTGGCAAAATTTCGATCTGATGCTGTACAGACTGCGAAAGAGTTAGGAATGGACGGGCAAATTATGATTGCTTATGTCACTGCTGAATGTGACAAATATATTGAACGGGAAGAAAGAAGATTAGAAAAAGAGGCCGAAAGAAAGTTAGAGGCTGAGGCTAAGAGGTTGCAGATTGAGGCTGAGGCTAAGAGGTTGCAGATTGAGGCTGACAAAGAGGCTAAAGCATTGGAAGCCGAGGAAAGAAGACAGGCTGCAGAAAGGGAAGACAAGCGATTAGCTGCAGAAAGGGAAGCAGAAAAGGAGGAGAAGAGATTACAAAGGGAACATGAGTTACGACTAAGGGAGTTTGAGTTTCAAGGCCATGCTCCTGAAAATGGTGCCAGTCCCTTTACCTCTGATGCCACTGCTAGTCAGGGAGCCTCAACCACAGCTATGAATTTTCATTTAGATCATTTTGTTGAGAAAGACGATGATATAGAGAGCTACCTAAATAGGTATGAACTATTAGCTACCACGTATGGGTTAGAGAGAGAAAGGTGGAGCTTAAAGTTATCTCAAGGGCTTTGTGGGGCAGCTTATGAAGTTTTTGCCAAAATGAACAGAGGTGATCAGGAAAATTATGACATGCTAAAGCAGGCTCTTTTGTTAAGATATGAAAAGAACGCAGAATTTTATAGGAAAAAATTTAGGAATGCTAAACTACTGTCAGGTGAAACCTATCACCAGTTCTCTGCACGAATAGAGACATACTTGGAGAAATGGACTTCTCTGGGGAAAACCCAAGATCTTAAGGAAATGATCCTTATAGAACAATTAAGAGAGTCCATGGCTCCAGACAAAGAAAGTTTCTCATGGAACAAGGTGCAGAGAGGCTGGGTGAGTTGCTAAATGTTGCTGAAAGGTATCAAGCGGCTCAGGCAGAGGTATCAGGTAATAAAAAGAAACAGGTAGAAAATTCTAGGGCACCACAGAACTTTAATAAATTTGATCCTAGAGATCAAAACAAAGGTAAGCACCAGTTTGATAGGCCACGGTATGACAATAAAAATAAAACCCCACAATTCGATGAAAGGAAATATGATGAAAGAAAATCTTTCAACCAAGGGAAAAGGTGGTGTAAAAATTGTAAGATGAACAATCATGACACTGACCATTGTAGAAGGAAACCTCCTCATTGTGCTGCTATGACATCTGGAAAAAAGGAAAAAAAGGTCAAACCTGCAGAACTACAGGAACCATACCACCCCCCAGTGTGTGAAGATGTCATCTGTAATGGTGTCACTATAAGGTGTTTATATGATACCGGTTTAGATTACGATTCCGTTGTGAGTTCTCACCTGGTGCAGGCCGATCAATACACCACAGAAACAGTGGAGATTCAAACTGCAACCAAGGATGTAGCTACCATGACACTTCCCGTCGCCCGGATAAAGGTGAAAACGCGATATGTGGAAGGAATCATAAAAGCAGCAGTGATAAATGAGCCAATCTACCCTCTGATATTGGGGTGTAGATATGTCTTCTTGGGGAATCCCAAGAGACCTGTGATATTGGCAACAGTGCAGACCAGATCACAGTCTAAAAAGGAGGAGGATAATCCAATAAATACTCATCCAGATGAGATTGTCGTGAAATATTCTAATCCACATATATAAATTATCAAGTAAATATAAAGCCTAATAAATACATATAATAAAGAAAGGAAGAAGAATGGTAAAGAACAGTGCTGTCACAATGACTGTACTCGAAATCCCCCTTGTTTTCTACTTCGTCGGCAAATTGTAACGCCTTCACGTTGATAGTAAAAGCCTACTGTATTATTACCCGCTTTCTTCAATGAAACGTGTGCTGTATTTCTTGGAAAAACAGTGAGATACGCAAGCTGAACAATGACCTAATTTTAATATTTCATTCATTCCATTTTATACACGGCGTAACTAAAGACAGATGGACTAAAGGATAGAGAGAAGGGAGAGGCATAAAGCCGAACACGTGCAACACTAAACACGCGTCGCGCGATACACAATTACTACTATCACGCGTGTAAGGCCACATGCACTAACTTTATTTCAAATCGACAGTGATAAAATTCACTACCCTTCCCAGAGTTAGGTTTTAAAAAACCTGGAAAACGCTTATTAGAAAAGATAACATTAGATGGGTTTACGTTTGAAAACATTACAGTACCCAGACAGCACATCTTCGAAACAGGAGGTAGAAGAAATTGCATATTTTGAACGCAGCCACGTAGCTCTTTTAAATTTGTATATTTGGGTTCCTTAGGGCTTGCTGACAAAGAATATGTAAAACGTTACGCAAATAGTCTAGGAATTAACAAGTTATAGCCAAAATAAAATGATGGTGCTGTCAGACAACACCCAAAATCAGAATCGCTCAGTGGTAGATTTTTTTAAACCACCATTGTACGGGAAATGGGCCACAAGTTACATTTGAACTGATTGGCTGGAATGATATGTAAGGCTAAACACGATTAGTCGGACTATAAATGCTATCCTTGGTTGTTAGGGGAGACGTAGGAAGGTAAAATTTTTTCAAACACTTGTCGAAACGTGGCTCCATTGGCCAGACTCGCTGATATAATCACTTAGGAGCGTTAGTTCGAGACCACTAGTTCAAATAAGCTTGATAAAGCAACAGTGCGTTGAAGCCAGCTCATATTTTTGCTAAATAAAAGCCTGGAACATAAGCAGATGGGAATTTGTGCCAGTATTTGTGCCAGAATTCATTGCTAGTCAACGTATCTGTGTTTATTTCCATAAATTGTGGTAAGCTTGAAACATTCAGTATCTTTTAATGAAAATTGAATGTGAATTGTTAATTTATGCCTGTATATATGTGTAGTTCAGTAGCAAACATGAGGAAAAGCCTATAATGCTCCAGCCTGAACAGAAGGTGTCGGAGGAAAGTAAAACTGCATGGAATGGCCAAACAGTACACTGACACCTAGATGATTGACTAGAAAGAAATAATGCTGGAATTGCAGAGGCGTAGTAACCATTAGGGAGGGAAATACTGGTATAAAATATTTCAGATGAAGCTGACAGTTGGCCTAACGCTCTGAACTCAATGTTTGTGATGTATTGTGCTCAGTGTAGAACTAGAGTATCAATTAGTTATGAAGTAGAGGGTACGTCCTTCTTGTTTTCAGGGACCGTGGTCTTGATGGTATTGAGCAGCACCTGGTCAGAGCTTTGCTGAATCCAGAGTCGGACAGCATACTCCTTGGTCCATTTAGCTATCAGTGAGGTGTCTCCAGAGCCCAGGGGAGAAATCGAGCAGAGGAGTCTTTTCCTGCCGCCATCACGCAAGATAAGCTGATGTGGCCAGCTGAGCTCAACATTATGTACCCCCATCTTAAAATGACCTTGTAAAAATAACATTAAGAGGGGAATTTAATTGTTTTAATATCAGGAACTGAGAACATCTCCAATACTAGTTCCAATAAAGACAAACTATTGAAGTCATGATGACAAATACCAACAGAGCTTGAACAAAACAAAACCAGTATTACCTCATATTACTACTACACAACTGACACACATAGGATACTTTTAATAATATATGTCACTACAATATTCATATTGATAAATTCTGTACATATAACTTGTAATTAAAATTGATTGTGATTCCTGGTTCCCTTTGTATTTGAATCAGGACACATATACCTTCATGACAGCAATGAATACATATTGTTATTTGAAAAGTTATCAGTGACTCCTTTAAGATATCCTTTAGAGTGTTATATGTATGTGAGTGTCACAGTGTTGTCAAGTGTGGTGGAATAAATTAAATTGTTTATCTGTCTGTTGTTGTTATGACTTACACTTCATCATACACATACCCTAGACATACAACGTAGTCATCACACTATTCCAGAATAATTCTGACTGAGATATATATATATATGTGGCAGCAAGTAAGGTTATCTATAATACACTACTCTTATTAGATATAGATACCTTCACAGCTGATCTCAGTCAGTACACTAAGTCCCCTATAAATATTTATAACATCCCACTTCACCACATATATTGGGGTCTCGCTCTTGGGATTTTGAATCTTTACCTATTAAAAATAGTGGGGGTAATTCACTTCAGGGAATATAAGAATTAAAAGGTATCCTTGGGTGGAATTAAATAAGGTTGAGCTCACGGTGCCTGTGTTGTCCATTAGATATATATTTAGAGATTGAATTGTTAGTTAGACATTTTATAAACTTACCTGATAGACAATGGCGGACCTGGCCAAATTTCGATCTGCTGCTGTTCAGACTGCAAAAGAGTTAGGATTAGATGGGCAAGTTATGGTTGCCTATGTCACTACGGAATGTGACAAATTTATTGAACGCGAAGAAAGAAGGTTTGAAGCCGAAAGAAAGTTAGAGGCTGAAAGGGAAATTAAGAAGTTACAATTTGAGGCTGAGGCTGAGACTAAGAGGTTGCAGATTGAGGCTGAGGCTAAGAAATTGGAAGCAGAAGAAAGAAGATTGACTGCAGAAAGGGAAGAGAAGAAATTAGCTGCAGAAAGGGAAGAGAAGAAATTAGCTGCAGAAAGGGAAGCAGAAGAAAGAAGATTGACTGCAGAGAGGGAAGCAGAAAAGGAGGAGAAGAGATTACAAAGGGAACATGAGTTACGACTAAGGGAGTTTGAGTTTCAGGGCCATGCTCCTGAAAATGGGGCCAGTCCCTTTGCCTCTGATGCCACTGCTAGCCAAGGAGCCTCAACCTCAGCTATGAATTTTCATTTAGATCATTTTGTTGAGAAAGACGATGATATAGAGAGCTACCTAAATAGGTATGAACTATTAGCTACCACGTATGGGTTAGAGAGAGAAAGGTGGAGCTTAAAGTTATCTCAAGGACTTCGTGGGGCAGCTTATGAAGTTTTTGCAAAAATGAGCAGAGGTGATCAGGAAAATTATGACATGCTAAAGCAGGCTCTTTTGTTAAGATATGAAAAGAATGCAGAATTTTATAGGAAAAAATTTAGGAATGCTAAACTACTGTCAGGTGAAACCTATCACCAGTTCTCTGCACGAATAGAGACATACTTGGAGAAATGGACTTCTCTGGGGAAAACCCAAGATCTTAAGGAAATGGTCCTTATAGAGCAACTAAGAGAGTCCATGGCTCCAGACCTGAGAAAGTTTCTCATGGAACAAGGTGCAGAGAGGCTGGATGAGTTGTTAAATGTTGCTGAAAGGTATCAAGCAGCTCAAGCAGAGGTAACAGGTAATAAAAAGAAACAAGTGGATAACTTTAGGGCACCACAGAACTTTAATAAATTTGATCCTAGGGATCAAAACAAAGGTAAGCACCAGTTTGATAGGCCACAGTATGAAAATAAAAATAAAACCCCACAATTCGATGAAAGGAAATATGATGAAAGAAAATCTTTCAACCAAGGAAAAAGGTGGTGTAAAAATTGTAAGATGAACAATCATGACACTGACCATTGTAGAAGGAAACCTCCTCATTTTGCTGCTATGACATCGGGGAAAAAGGAAAAGAAGGGCAAACCTGAAGAATTACAGGAACCATACCACCCCCCAGTGTGTGAAGATGTCATCTGTAATGGTGTCACTATAAGATGTTTATATGATACCGGTTTAGATTACGATTCCGTTGTGAGTTCTCACCTGGTGCAGGCCGATCAATACACCACAGAAACAGTGGAGATTCAAACTGCAACCAGGGATGTAGCTACCATGACACTTCCTGTCGCCCGAATAAAAGTGAAAACGCGATATGTGGAAGGAATCATAAAAGCAGCAGTGATAAATGAGCCAATCTACCCTCTGATATTGGGGTGTAGATATGTCTTCTTGGGGAATCCCAAGAGACCTGTGATATTGGCAACAGTGCAGACCAGATCACAGTCAAAAAAAGAGGAGGATAATCCAATAAATACTCATCCAGATGAGATGAGGAAGGCACAGGCTGAGGACAAAACACTCAAGCCATGTTTCAAGAAGTTGCCCAAATCTCATACACCTCCAGGCAAGGGAGAGTTTTATATGAAGAACAAACTGATATATAGGAAGGCTGGATCTGAATCCAATGGTCACGGACAGCTGGTCCTTCCCACTTCATATAGGACTAAAGTGTTGGAACTAGGGCATGCGATTCCCTTCAGTGGTCATATGGGAATCAGCGCAACAGGACAGCGAATAGCTTGTCACTATTTCTGGCCAGGAATAACTGAAGATATCAAACGATATGTAAAATCCTGTCCAGAGTGCCAACGAGTAGCACCTAAACATTGGACTGCACCAGCAACTCTGGGGGAAATGCCCATAGTGGGAACACCCTTTGAGAGAGTTGCCGTGGATCTTGTGGGACCTCTCACCCGAACCAAGAGAAGGAACAGCTACATTCTGACTCTGGTGGACACTTGTTCTATGTGGGGAGAGGCAGTAGCCCTGTCATCGATTGATTCTAAACATGTGGCAGAGGCATTGCTCACAATTTTCACAAGGTTAGGCTTTCCCAATCAAATCTTGACTGATAATGGCTCTCAGTTCAAGGGGAAACTAACTGAAGAAGTTTTCAGGATCTTCCAGGCCAAACACTTCCATTGTAGTGTGTATCATCCCCAAGGGAACGGCCAAGTGGAAAGATTTAACGGCACATTGATGTCGATCCTGAGAAAGTTGGCACACGAAAAACCAGATACATGGGACCAGTACCTGCACGCCGCCCTCTTTGCTTATAGGGAGGTACCCCATAGTTCAACCGGTATGGCCCCGGCAACATTATTGTTTGGAAGGCCAATAAAAGGTCCACTCGAAGCTTTGTTAAGAACGTGGACTGATGAAAAGGCAGAGGAAAACATTACATCTTCATACCAATATGTGAATGAGCTGACCACTCGTTTAAAAACTGGCTGGAAACTTGCCAATGAAAATTTGAAACAAGCCAGGAAGAAACATGCTGCCTATTATAACAGGAAGGCGAAAGACAGAAATTTGGCTGTGGGAGAGAAAGTACTGCTTCTTTTGCCCGGGAGTCAGAATAAGTTACAGATTGGATGGCAAGGTCCATATACAGTTCTAGAGAAGGTGTCTAGAACAAATTATAAGATAGATAAGAAGGGGGAAAGAAAAAATCTATCATGTGAATCTCCTGAAGAAATATTTGGAAAGAGAACATCAGGAAGAGACACACTTGTTGACCTTGTCCATCGCCATGGAGATGAAAAAGGAACCACTTTCATCATTTGAATATCCATTACACCCCTGTGAGACAGCAGCACAGGTGAAAATCAGTACACATTTAACGAAAACTCAGAAAGAGAGAGTGCAACAGGTTCTAAATAATCATGCAGAGGTGTTAACAGACCGACCAGGGCATACAAACCTATTGGAATATGATATGAAACTGATAGACCCCACACCTGTCTGTATGAAACCATATTCGATTCCGTTTGCTAAGGAGAAAGCTTTGAAGGAAGAGATAGACTATCTATTGAAGGAAGGAATTATTTCACACAGTGAATCTTCGTATAGTTCCGGTGTTGTACTCTTAAGGAAGCCCTCTGGAGAACATAGACTCTGTATAGATTACAGGAGACTGAATGCTATTACAGAAGGACAGGTGGATCCATTGCCGGATACAAATCAGCTGTTTGCCAGACTAAATAAAGCTAAATATTTCTCAAAAGTGGATCTGAGTAAAGGATACTATCAGATTCCAGTAAAACCTGAGGTTAGACCATACCTAGCTTTTAGTACCTCAGAAGGACACTATGAGTTTAATAGATTGCCATTTGGATTGAAGAATGCGCCTAGTGTCTTCTCTAGAATGATGAGAAAATTATTGGACCCTCTGAATAATCCATGTATAACAAATTTCATGGATGATATCCTGATAGCAACAGAAACATTTGAGGAACACATTGACTCTCTGAACATGCTGTTTAATCGACTTAGGGAGGCAAATTTAACAGCCCGACCAACCAAATGTTGCGTTGGATGTAAAGAATTGGAATTTTTGGGACACACAGTTTATCAGGGAAACATGACCCCTGACCCAAAGAATTTAGAGAAACTACAGAAAGCCCCGAGACCACAAACCAAGAAGGACGTGAGATCCTTTGTCTCATTATGTGGTTTCTACCAGAAGTATATCAAAAACTTTAATTCCATATGTGCACCGTTAACTGATTTGACACGTAAAGGACATCCAGATCGCATCACATGGACACCACAATGTGAAATGACTTACCAAGAATTGAAGGAAAGCTCACAAGTAAACCCATTTTGAAATTACCTGACTTAAGTCAAGAATTCATAGTAAGGACGGATGCAAGTAATATTGGGTTAGGTGCAACTCTACTACAGAAATCAGATGCATTGGATGGGGAATTAAGCCCAGTGGCATATGCTAGCAGAAAATTGAATAAAGCTGAAATCAATTACTCAACTAGCGAAAAAGAATGTCTTGCAGTAATATGGGCAATAAAGAAATTCAATATTTATCTGTATGGGAAGGCCTTTAAGTTGCAAACAGACCACAAACCTTTATCGTTTCTAGCACAGGCTAGGCATGAGAACTCTAGGTTACTCCGATGGTCTTTACTTTTGGCTCCATATAATTTTAGCATTGAGTATATATCTGGAAAAAACAAATTTGGGAGCGGATTTTTTAAGCCGCCATCCGTGTGATGAGAATCACCGTAAACCCCAGAAATAATAATAAATTTCTCTATGTGTATATAGAATAAAGGACTGACATATAATGTCTGTTTTAAGAGGGGAGGTGTCGTGAAATATTCTAATCCACATATATAAATTATCAAGTAAATATAAAGCCTAATAAATACATATAATAAAGAAAGGAAGAAGAATGGTAAAGAACAGTGCTGTCACAATGACTGTACTCGAAATCCCCCTTGTTTTCTACTTCGTCGGCAAATTGTAACGCCTTCACGTTGATAGTAAAAGCCTACTGTATTATTACCCGCTTTCTTCAATGAAACGTGTGCTGTATTTCTTGGAAAAACAGTGAGATACGCAAGCTGAACAATGACCTAATTTTAATATTTCATTCATTCCATTTTATACACGGCGTAACTAAAGACAGATGGACTAAAGGATAGAGAGAAGGGAGAGGCATAAAGCCGAACACGTGCAACACTAAACACGCGTCGCGCGATACACAATTACTACTATCACGCGTGTAAGGCCACATGCACTAACTTTATTTCAAATCGACAGTGATAAAATTCACTACCCTTCCCAGAGTTAGGTTTTAAAAAACCTGGAAAACGCTTATTAGAAAAGATAACATTAGATGGGTTTACGTTTGAAAACATTACAGTACCCAGACAGCACATCTTCGAAACAGGAGGTAGAAGAAATTGCATATTTTGAACGCAGCCACGTAGCTCTTTTAAATTTGTATATTTGGGTTCCTTAGGGCTTGCTGACAAAGAATATGTAAAACGTTACGCAAATAGTCTAGGAATTAACAAGTTATAGCCAAAATAAAATGATGGTGCTGTCAGACAACACCCAAAATCAGAATCGCTCAGTGGTAGATTTTTTTAAACCACCATTGTACGGGAAATGGGCCACAAGTTACATTTGAACTGATTGGCTGGAATGATATGTAAGGCTAAACACGATTAGTCGGACTATAAATGCTATCCTTGGTTGTTAGGGGAGACGTAGGAAGGTAAAATTTTTTCAAACACTTGTCGAAACGTGGCTCCATTGGCCAGACTCGCTGATATAATCACTTAGGAGCGTTAGTTCGAGACCACTAGTTCAAATAAGCTTGATAAAGCAACAGTGCGTTGAAGCCAGCTCATATTTTTGCTAAATAAAAGCCTGGAACATAAGCAGATGGGAATTTGTGCCAGTATTTGTGCCAGAATTCATTGCTAGTCAACGTATCTGTGTTTATTTCCATAAATTGTGGTAAGCTTGAAACATTCAGTATCTTTTAATGAAAATTGAATGTGAATTGTTAATTTATGCCTGTATATATGTGTAGTTCAGTAGCAAACATGAGGAAAAGCCTATAATGCTCCAGCCTGAACAGAAGGTGTCGGAGGAAAGTAAAACTGCATGGAATGGCCAAACAGTACACTGACACCTAGATGATTGACTAGAAAGAAATAATGCTTGAATTGCAGAGGCGTAGTAACCATTAGGGAGGGAAATACTGGTATAAAATATTTCAGATGAAGCTGACAGTTGGCCTAACGCTCTGAACTCAATGTTTGTGATGTATTGTGCTCAGTGTAGAACTAGAGTATCAATTAGTTATGAAGTAGAGGGTACGTCCTTCTTGTTTTCAGGGACCGTGGTCTTGATGGTATTGAGCAGCACCTGGTCAGAGCTTTGCTGAATCCAGAGTCGGACAGCATACTCCTTGGTCCATTTAGCTATCAGTGAGGTGTCTCCAGAGCCCAGGGGAGAAATCGAGCAGAGGAGTCTTTTCCTGCCGCCATCACGCAAGATAAGCTGATGTGGCCAGCTGAGCTCAACATTATGTACCCCCATCTTAAAATGACCTTGTAAAAATAACATTAAGAGGGGAATTTAATTGTTTTAATATCAGGAACTGAGAACATCTCCAATACTAGTTCCAATAAAGACAAACTATTGAAGTCATGATGACAAATACCAACAGAGCTTGAACAAAACAAAACCAGTATTACCTCATATTACTACTACACAACTGACACACATAGGATACTTTTAATAATATATGTCACTACAATATTCATATTGATAAATTCTGTACATATAACTTGTAATTAAAATTGATTGTGATTCCTGGTTCCCTTTGTATTTGAATCAGGACACATATACCTTCATGACAGCAATGAATACATATTGTTATTTGAAAAGTTATCAGTGACTCCTTTAAGATATCCTTTAGAGTGTTATATGTATGTGAGTGTCACAGTGTTGTCAAGTGTGGTGGAATAAATTAAATTGTTTATCTGTCTGTTGTTGTTATGACTTACACTTCATCATACACATACCCTAGACATACAACGTAGTCATCACACTATTCCAGAATAATTCTGACTGAGATATATATATATGTGGCAGCAAGTAAGGTTATCTATAATACACTACTCTTATTAGATATAGATACCTTCACAGCTGATCTCAGTCAGTACACTAAGTCCCCTATAAATATTTATAACATCCCACTTCACCACAGAGATGAGGAAGGCACAGGCGGAGGACAAAACACTCAAGCCGTGTTTCAAGAAGTTGCCCAAAACCCATACACCTCCAAGCAAGGGAGAGTTTTATATGAAGAACAAGCTGATATATAGGAAGGCTGGATCTGAATCCAATGGTCACGGACAGCTGGTCCTTCCCACTTCATATAGGACTAAAGTGTTGGAACTAGGGCATGCGATTCCCTTCAGTGGTCTTATGGGGATCAGCGCAACAGGACAGCGTATAGCTTGTCACTATTTCTGGCCAGGGATAACTGAAGATATCAAACGATATGTAAAATCCTCTCCAGAGTGCCAACGAGTAGCACCTAAACATTGGACTGCACCAGCAACTCTGGGGGAAATGCCCATAGTGGGAACACCCTTTGAGAGAGTTGCCGTGGATCTTGTGGGACCTCTCACCCGAACCAAGAGAAGGAACAGCTACATTCTGACTCTGGTGGACACTTGTTCTATGTGGGGAGAGGCGGTAGCCCTGTCATCGATTGATTCTAAACATGTGGCAGAGGCATTGCTCACAATTTTTACAAGGTTAGGCTTTCCCAATCAAATCTTAACTGATAATGGCTCTCAGTTCAAGGGGAAACTAACAGAAGAAGTTTTCAGGATCTTCCAGGCCAAACACTTCCATTGTAGTGTGTACCACCCCCAAGGGAACGGCCAAGTGGAAAGATTTAATGGCACGTTGATGTCAATCCTGAGAAAGTTGGCACACGAAAAACCAGATACATGGGACCAGTACCTGCACGCCGCCCTCTTTGCTTATCGGGAGGTACCCCATAGTTCAACCGGTATGGCCCCGGCAACATTATTGTTTGGAAGGCCAATAAAAGGTCCACTCGAAGCTCTGTTAAGAACGTGGACTGACGAAAAGGCAGAGGAAAATATTACATCCTCATACCAATATGTGAATGAGCTGACCACTCGTTTAAAAACTGGCTGGAAACTTGCCAATGAAAATTTGAAACAAGCCAGGAAGAAACAAGCTGCCTATTATAACAGGAAAGCTAAAGACAGAGATTTGGATGTGGGAGAGAAGGTACTGCTTCTTCTACCCGGTAGCCAGAATAAGTTACAAATTGGATGGCAAGGTCCATATACAGTTCTAGAGAAGGTGTCTAGAACAAATTATAAGATAGATAAGAAGGGGAAAGAAATAATCTATCATGTGAATCTCCTGAAGAAATATTTGGAAAGAGAACATCAGGAAGAGACACACTTGTTGACCTTGTCCATTGCCATGGAGATGAAAAAGGAACCACTTTCATCATTTGAATATCCATTACATCCCTGTGAGACAGCGGCACAGGTGAAAATCAGTACACATTTAACGAAAAATCAGAAAGAGAGAGTGCAACAGGTTCTAGATAATCATAAAGAGGTGTTAACAGACCGACCAGGGCATACAAACCTATTGGAATATGATATGAAACTGATGGACCCCACACCTGTCTGTATGAAACCCTATTCGATTCCTTTTGCTAAGGAGAAAGATTTGAAGGAAGAGATAGACTATTTGTTGAAGGAAGGAATTATTTCGCACAGTGAATCTTCATATAGTTCCAGTGTTGTACTCTTAAGAAAACCCTCTGAAGAACATAGACTCTGTATAGATTACAGGAGACTGAATGCTATTACAGAAGGACAGGTGGATCCATTGCCGGATACAAATCAGTTGTTTGCCAGGCTAAATAAAGCTAAATATTTCTCAAAAGTGGATCTGAGTAAAGGATACTATCAGATTCCAGTAAAGCCTGAGGTTAGACCATACCTAGCTTTTAGTACCTCAGAAGGACACCATGAGTTTAATAGATTGCCATTTGGATTGAAGAATGCGCCTAGTGTCTTCTCTAGAATGATGAGAAAATTATTGGACCCTCTGAATAATCCATGTATCACAAATTTAATGGATGATATCCTTATAGCAACAGAAACATTTGAGGAACACATTGACTCTCTGAACATGCTGTTTAATCGACTTAGGGAAGCGAATTTAACAGCCCGACCAACCAAATGTTGCGTTGGATGTAAAGAATTGGAATTCTTGGGACACACAGTTTATCAGGGAAACATGACCCCTGACCCAAAGAATTTAGAGAAACTAAAGAAAGCCTCGAGACCACAAACCAAGAAAGACGTGAGATCCTTTGTCTCATTATGTGGTTTCTACCAAAAGTATATCAAAAACTTTAATTCCATATGTGCACCGTTAACTGATTTGACACGTAAAGGACATCCAGATCGAATTACATGGACACCCCAATGTGAAATGGCTTACCAAGAATTGAAGGAAAAGCTCACAAGTAAACCTATTTTGAAATTACCTGACTTAAGTCAAGAATTCATAGTAAGGACGGATGCCAGTAATATTGGGTTAGGTGCGACTCTGCTACAGAAATCAGATACATTGGATGGGGAATTAAGCCCAGTGGCATATGCTAGCAGAAAGTTGAATAAAGCTGAAACCAATTACTCAACTAGCGAAAAGGAATGTCTTGCAGTAATATGGGCGATAAAGAAATTCAATATTTATCTGTACGGGAAGGCATTTAAGTTGCAAACGGATCACAAACCCTTGTCGTTTCTAGCGCAGGCTAGACATGAAAACTCTAGATTACTCCGTTGATCATTACTGATGCAGCCATTTGAGTTTAGCATAGAGTATATAAGTGGAAAAACAAATCTGGGAGCGGATTTTTTAAGCCGCCATCCGTGTGATGAGAATCACCCTAAACTCCAGGAAAAATACTAAATTTCTCTATGTGTATATAGAATTATAGACTGACATATAACGTCTGTTTTAATTGGGGAGAATTTGTCGTGTGAAATTCTAATCCACATATATAAATTAAAACGTAAATGTAAAGCCTAACAAATAAATTTAATAAAAGGAAAGAAGAATGGTAAAGAACAATGCTGTCACACTGACTGTACTCGAAATTTTCCTTGTTTTCTCCTTCGTCTGCAAATTGTAACGTTTCACGTTGATAGTAAAAGCCTACTGCTTCAATACCCGCTTTCTACGATAAAACGTGTACTGCCTTTCTAAGAAAAACCTTGAGATATGCAAGCTGACCTATATTTAATATCCCATTCATGTCATTTTATACACTAAGTTACCATAAACGAAAGACAGATGGACTAAGGATAGAAAGAAAGGGAGGGGCTGAAAACCGGAACGCAGGCAATACTACCACAGTCTCGCGATACACAATTAATGCCACCCCTAACACGCGTGTAAGGCCACAAGCACTAACTTTTTTTCAAATCGACAGTGATAAAAAACACTACCCATACGAGAGTTAGGTTTTAAAAACTTACAAAACGCTTATTAGGAAACATGACATTCTACTGTTTTATGTCTGAAATCCTGACATTAGTATGACAGTACAGCAGACACCATAAAGTTTGGAAGTGAGGAGGTGGCAACAGCACGACTATCCTAGAAGAAAATGCATATTTTGAACGCAGCCACTTAGCTCCTTTAAATTTGTATATTTGGGTTCCTTAGGACTTGCTGACAAAGAATATGTTAAGTGTTACGCAAATAGTCTAGGAATTAACAAATTATAGCCAAAAGAAATAGTGAGGGTGTCAGACAACCCCAAAATCAGAATCGCTCAGTGGCAGATTTTAAAACCACCATTGTACGGGAAAGAGGTCCCCATGTTAAATCCTATTTGATTGGATAGAAGTAAATGTAAGGCTAAACACGATTAGTCGGGCTATAAATACTATCTTTTGTTGTTAGGGGAGACGGAAGGAAGGGTACTTTTTTTTGAAAAGCTGTGTAAACATGGCACGATTGGTTAGACCCGCCAATATAGTCAATCAGAGGCGTCAGGTCAGCACCACATTTTCAAATAAACTTACTAAAGAACCAGTGCGTTGAGCGCCAGTGCATATTTTTCTAAATAAAAGCCTGGGACATCGGCAGATCGAAATTGTGCTATATTCATTGCCAGTCAACGTAACTGTGTATTATTCCATGAATTGTGGTAAGCTTGAAATATTTGATATCTTTTTAATGAAAATTGAATGTAAATTGATAATTTATGTCTGTATATATGTGTGGTTCAGTAGCGAACATGAGGTAAAGCCTATATAGTGCTCCAACCTGAACAGAAGGTGTCGGAGGAAAGTAAAACTACATGGAATTGCCAAATAGTACACTGACACCTATCTTATTGACTAGACAGAAATAATGCTGGAATTGCAGAGGCGTAGTAACCATTAGGGAGGAGTATACTGGTGAAAATTGTTTCAGATGAAGATAGCAGTTGGCCTACAGCTCTGAAATCAGTGTTTGTTATGTATTGTGTTCAGTCTGGAAATTTATTATAAATTAGTTCTGAAATAGGAGGTACAACCTTCTTGTTTCAGGGACCGTGGTCCTAAAGTTATTGAGCAGCACCTGGTCTGAGCTTTGCTGAACCTAGAGGCTGACAGCATACTCCTGGGTCCAGATAGTGACCAGTGAGGTGTCTCCAGAACACAGGGAGGCTATCGAGCAGAGGAGTCTTTCCTGCCGCCATCACGAAAGATAAGCGTCTGTGGCCAGAGGAGATCAACATTATGCCCCCCCCCCCCCCCTCAAAATCTGACTTTATAATAAAACAGAGGGAAAATACAGTGTTTAAATTGATAGGAACTGTGAACTTTTCCCCATACTATTTCCAAGATAAACAAACACTTGAAGTCATGATGACAAATAACAACATAGCTTGAAAAAACAAAACCAGTATTACCTCATATTACTACTACACAACTGACACACATAGGATAATATTAATAAAATATGTCACTACAAGGTTCATATTGATAAATTCTGTACATATAAATTGTAATTACAATTGATTGTGATTCCTGGTTCACTTTGTAGTTGAATCAGGACATATATATTAGTGAAAGTAATTAATACATATTTATATTTGAAACTTTACCAGTGACTCATTTAAGATAGTCTTATAGAGTGTTAAATGTGTGTGAGTGTCACAGTGTTGTCAAGTGTGGTGGAATAAATTAAATTGTTTATCTGTCTGTTGTTGTTGTGACTTACACTTCATCATATACATACCCTAGACATTTAACGTAGTCATCACAATATTCCAGAATAATTCTGACTGAGGTATAATGTGGTAGCAAGTAAGGTTATCTGCAAAACACTACACCTATTAGATACAGATACCTTCACAGCTGATATCAGTCAGTACACTAAGTCCCCTATAAATATTTATAACATCCCACTTTACCACATCAAGGCAAGTAAGAAAAAGGGTTTTTCCAGTGTTATATACAACCGATCCTGAGATGTGGAAGTTAGTCATTCATTCATAACCCTCCACTCCCAAAAGAGCATAGGCCTTCAACAAACACCTGCCAAGTCCTCCTGTCACGTGCCATCATCTCACGTTCTTTCCACGTTCTCCTCATCATTTTCACCTCTGTTTCCAGCTCTCTTCTCCATGTGCTTCTTGGTCTACCTCTGCCTCTCTTGCCCTGGGGGTTCCAGAACAAGGACTGCCTTGTAATGCTTGTAGCCGTGGGTCACAGGCATCAATTAATCTTAATAGCCGTGGGTCACAGGCATCAATTAATCTTATATGTTGCAGGGGTGCAGTGTAGAACTGGTCCTACAAGTTCCAATTAATCTTTTATGTGGCCGTGGGGTTATTGTATTCTTCTATTTGATTATTTTCTCATTCCAAGTTAGATATTTGACTGGCTTGAAGTCCGACAGAGATTAAAGTTTCTTGGTTTATGTTGTGGGGTGCCAGTCCGTTCGTTTCTCTATTGTTGTTAAGTTTTGGATAATGATAGTGGTGTACCTTTTGCAAATACTAAGTTCCTACATTATCCAACATGTAAGGAATTATTCAACAGCCAGATCAGGTCAACTTGCATTTTATTTAGAACAGAAAATTGCATGTAATGTATCAACAGTAATGGTTACAAAATCTGATCAGTCATTTGATTCAAGCTATCCCAAAATGTTCGTTGTGGCCTTTATATTTTTCATCACCTTTTCAAATCCATAGAGGCGATTAATATTCAATCTTATCGTCAATATCCTTGGTTTAATCATTTATAATTTTGCCAGGGTTGCACAGGTTACCACCTGTAGTTTTCCTTTTTATTATCTTTGCAGTTTTGGGATTTCTTTCAGGAATCCTTCAATTCTTCGTTAATTGCATCATTGCGACCTTTTATAAAAAAATATCAGACGAGCTGGGCTGAAAATTAAAAAGGCGATACAAGACTTTGGTCTACTTACATGAAGAAACCAGCAAGATAACATTTGATTGAACCAATGTTCAAGACTCACTTACAAAACACATATGTATGCCGTGTCTGACTTCTACTAACACTGCCGCTCGAATCTTGCCGGCAGCTGACCTCACAGTGCGTTGGTTAGTTGGCTGTTTTCTATTGGTTAATACATTTTTCTACTTCCTTTTCATTGGTCAATCTATCATTTTATTACACAGGGAGCAGGGCTGTCTGTGTACGTCACTGAAATTACGATAGTAACTCCCGCCAAAGTTTAGGCGTGGGTTATGTCAAAGTTGAACTAGTTACCACATCACCTCTCTATACCCTGCTCTCAGTTGTGACGTGTATTTTCTTTTCTTTTGTTTTATTTTTACAAAATAATCTTACTTGTTTATTTATCATACTAGTGAATGATGGTTTTATTATTTATTATCACTAGACACTAGCACGAATAAATGCTCAGGTGGTCGGTCATACGGCCATATGCTATCAACAGGTTTCCTCAGTGTGTGTCCTATCCATCGCCATCGTCTTCTTCGCATCTCTTGTTCCACTGGCACTTCTCTAGTTCTTGTCCTCAGTTCCACGTTGGTAACCTTGTCATACCATTTTAATCCCTCTGTTCTACGCAAGCACCCATTTATGAAAGTCTGTAGCTTTTTTGGTTGTTGTCTTTGTTGTTCTCCGTGTCTCAGAGCCATACAATAGGACCGACTTCACATTTGAGTTACAGATTCTTATTTTCGTGTTGGATCTGATTTCTCTTGATCTCCATATATTTCCCAATACAATGAAAGCTCCTCTTGCTTTTTGTATTCTTAGTTTGATATCACTGTCAAGTTAGTCAAGGATAATTAGTAAACAAGTAGTAATAGCACTAGAAACAACAGAGATTTGGTTTTACAGAAGAATTTTAAAAATAATATGGACAGTTAAAATAAGTCATGATGATTTCCTGAAAGAGGCTAATTCTCAATTAAAGCTTATTCTTCATGCCACAAGAAAGCAATCCACTTTCTGTGGGCATGTTATGAGAAGAAGGAAGCTAAAGTAAATCATGACAACTGAAAGATAGAATGAAAAAGAGATAGAGCACGAAACAGAGAGAAGATTCTAGACTGTTTGACATCATGGTATGGACAGAAGTCAACAACAGAATTGATCAATATTACTGTTAACAAGAAATTGTGGAGAGTAATGATCACCAACGCCACCGGGCATCGTACTTGATGATGATGAATGTATATATGCATACACGTAAACGAACAAGCGCTACAACTGCCATTGAAGGAAACCCAAGCTACCATCTACTATAATTTTCGTGCCCTCGTCACGTCCTCGGCGCGAAAGCCGCCACGCAGAGCGCTCATTAAGACAACTCACGTCGCGCCGATCGGTTTGATTCGGCCACAAATGCCCAGGTTTTAATCTGCGTTTGAGATTGTATCAGCTGAGGGAAAGGGTGCACGCTCTCCAGAGAAAATATTGAAACTCGCGAAATGTAAATATCATTTAGCATAGATGAGATTAAGAAGGATAATACACCGGAAAACGACCGTTAAATAACAAAAGATAGCAATTACAGAACGGGTGGAGAGGGAAGTGAGGATGGTGATGGATATAAACAAATAGACAGACAGACGGACGGGCGGACGGAAGACAGACAGACAGACAGATAGATAGAACAGACAGACAGACAGACAGTCAGACAGATAGATAGATAGATAGATAGATAGATAGATAGATAGATAGATAGATAGATAGATAGATAGATAGATAGATAGATAGATAGATAGATAGATAGATAGATAGATAGATAGATAGATAGATAGATAGATAGATAGATAGATGCATAGATGCATAGATGCATAGATGCATGCATGCATGCATGCATGCATACATGCATACATGCATACATGCATGCATGCATACATACATACATACATGCATACATGCATACATACATACATACATACATACATACATACATACATACATACATACATACATACATACATACATACATACATACATACATACATACATACATACATACATACATACATACATACATACATACATACATACATACATACATACATACATACATACATACATACATACATACATACATACATACATACATACATACATACATACATACATACATACATACATACATACATACATACATATGTGACAGCGCCATCTTGAGGTCTGTCGTTCTAGGCGCTGGCCCCATCTGGGCAGTCATATTGTCTCTGTGGTTTAGTGCCTGTTGATCACGTTATCTTCAAGCAGATTTATTACAAGGCCATAATAAGCCTACGAATTAGTTGTGTTTTTGCTCTAGTTGTGTAAATCTGTGGTTTCATGCGTTCTGGAGCAATAATCGCGTGTGTTATCTGTGTGGCGCAGATTAATCCGCGTAGCGCGCAGTAAATTGAGTGGTTAGGCCAGGGCTTATAAAAAGGGGTAGCAAGCGGCGAAACCGGTCTATGTTTGAGAGAGCCGCCCAGTGAGAACAGACTAAGAAGACACACAAGAGCCAAGCTGTAAATGCCTTGAGCACGTGAGTTAATTTAAATTAGCATTAGTTTTCTAGGATTCTGAAATTATATCGATGTGGCTATTTTAATGTTTAATGGGACAGATAGGTAGATAGATGTGAGAGTTTAAGAGCGATTATTTCATTCTTCAGAAAGGCTATTCCACTGGAAATTTAGATAAGATTAACGATCGCAAGATAGTAGCCTCGTGGTGATAAAAGGCGGCGATAGCGAGTCTGATTAAACACGCTCCGCGTGGTAAACCTATAATATGTTATGCCGAGCGACACGTTGTGTATTTAGTCCCAGTTTGGCTTAAGTCGAGAATAATTATATTGTATTCTTTATGTAAGAGTAATTTAGTGTATTTCACGTTTATTGATAATTCTACTGTATATTTAATGGGTTACTGTGAGGTGAGAATATGTATTTAGATTTCTGGAGAGCGCGAGGCCACTCCTTTGTTGAGACAGGTGTTTCTCTGTTTGCTCCTGGTGGAGCATGGAAACACCAATGCGGCTGGTGTCCACCACAAGCCAACAGAAGCATTTGTATGCTATTACAGTGGTTGTTCCTGTAATAATGTGTTTCATGCGATGAGATTCCCAGCCGCACGAGTCGTCACATACGACATGCTTCAGAATGCAGTAACGAATATTGAGATAGACCAGTTGTGAGGTGGTGGTTAATTCTCATTATTGAGATTATTTGTTGTACATGTATTGAAGAATATTATTTTATGCCCAGTTGATTATTATTGTTGTGTGAACAATGGTTTGTGAGAGCACGTGGGCGTACCAGATGTATATTTCTCTTCTCCGCTCCTGAGGGAGCATGGGGCCACCGGTGTGGTTTGCCTCAGCATGAAGCATTCAGATGCTCTTGCAGTAGTGGTTTCGGTAGCAACCTATGTTACCCGGTGCGATTGCCAGCCTCATGCACAACACCATACTAGTCGCATTGGGCGACACGCATGAGTGTGTGAGATAGTTGATGATGTCAGGTGGGCGCATGTTTTCTGTATGGTAAGTGTTATTATCCATGCTATTGATGTTCACTTAGACGTTGTTTTATTTATTATTTTTCAGACAGTCTATGAACACTGACTGGGTGTTTGTTGGATTGTTTGTTTGGTGTTCGGTTCTGTTCGGTAGAATTAAATGTTGATCTGCATAAGGCTTTGGGTTGCTTGAATTGTTAAGTCTGCTGCTGAGAGGGTTGCAAGCAACCAATAATTGCAACCCCTGTCAAACGATCCTTTATAAATTTTCTTAGTGCACGGGTCTTGGGTGTGAGGTACCCCTAGCGCCCCTGTCATACATACATACATACATACATACATACATACATACATACATACATACATACATACATACATACATACATACATACATACATACATACATACATACATACATACATACATACATACATACAATACATACATACATACATACATACATACATACATACATACATACATACATACATACATACATACATACATACATACATACATACATACATACATACATACATACATACATACATACATACATACATACATACATACATACATACATACATACATACATACATACATACATACATACATACATACATACATACATACATACATACATACATACATACATACATACATACATACATACATACATACATACATACATACATACATACATACATACATACATACATACATACATACATACATACATACATACATACATACATACATACATACATACATACATACATACATACATACATACATACATACATACATACATACATACATACATACATACATACATACATACATACATACATACATACATACATACATACATACATACATACATACATACATACATACATACATACATACATACATACATACATACATACATACATACATACATACATACATACATACATACATACATACATACATACATACATACATACATACATACATACATACATACATACATACATACATACATACATACATACATTTGTAGTTGCACCAATATACACTTACGACAGTGAAACTGATGACAAGAACTATACAAGTGCCAGGGTGGAACTGATGACAAGAATCAGACTAGTGCCAGTGTGCAACTGATGACAAGAACCAGACAAGTGCCAGTGTGGATGTCGTAAAGTAGGTCTATCTTTATCACTCTGTATCTTTTACAACATCTTTCTTATGTTATTTTCTCTCTCATTTTACTCTTTCATCATTGTTAAAGTAATATGTCTTAATCATAGCTTATACTTAAGCGTAATTTAACACTCCTTTGATTTATTTCCCCACCTTGCACTATCTGTCGAAATGCACATTGCCTGGTTAGAATCTTGGTCAAACACCTGGCTACATTAGACGAGTGTTGTTTACTTTGGGAGACGCCTGGCTTGGCAATAGAGAGAAGTCTTTTTAGGGCTAATCCGCTTTTAAACAACACAACGGTTACAACCTTGCGAAACAATAACCGGCACGACAAACGACTTGGGACGCACACATGAATGATTGTTGCCAGATGGTAAACTTCGAGAGCCAGCATACTCATTACCTAGCGAGATAAGGAACAAGGAGATTATGTAAACCGTCTCACGACAATGCGCCCCACCATAGCACGCACATCACGCGAAGCAAACAAAGGACAGAAGGCTTTGTGACAGAGGGCGGGTAATATCTGTATCGGGCGGCCAATCCATAACCACAGTTTGTCTCGCAAAACGAACCCGTAGAACGGAATTGAAGATTTGGTTGCGAGAGCCCACCAACTTTAGCGATTGACGTGGATTTCGTACAGCACATCATCATAATGCAAGATGGGCACCTCGCTATTGGATTGAAGGCGGAGTCAGACCAACAGGCAACGACATCTGACACATTGAGCAACCCGAAATATAACGAGATGTTTGCCAGAACGGCAGCACAGTTTTAAAAATCGCGGCACATAAGTTATCCCTATCGTACAGCCTGCGCACAGCTGTTCTAATATTTCATTCCTGTGTGGATATTTGATTCATATATGTGGAGCGTAATTTTTTAGTATTCTTAAGGGAAAAGGAGGTTAGTATATCTTTTAAAAATTATTCATTAATTAAGACTTACTTGTGCATTTAACCTCATAGCTAAATGTGCGAAAGACTGTTTTCCATGACTCCTATTCGTAAATGGTTAAGCAAATCAAATATTTGTCCTCTATGGTAATCTGAAGTAATGTATAGGTATATACCTTTATCTAGATTGTTAGACCATAATTACAGACTTACATGAGAACACTTTCATGCGCAATACATTTAACACTTATCGTGTGCGGCTCATGTCATTCATCTTTACCAGTGAATTAAAAACAGAGTGATCAGTAGTGAGGAATAAGATAAATGAAATTCAACCATTGATATTTAGATATGAACTTTTAGAAGCCACTTTATGAGTCAACAGTCCAGCAGAAGTCTGAGTCTGCAGATTACGTGTTTGGCGTCTAACCAGAAAGAAGCTAGCAATGTGTATGTCTAGATAGCAGAAATCCCAAGATAGGACATCCTACACTTGCTAAGTTACAATGAACTCTCGCCCGCATTTTGTAAACGTTGTTGGCGCAGCATTTTATTCACCTGCTTATAAAGTGCTCACAAGCTGATTCCATATACAAATATCAGGCTCAGCTCACTCGAAAGCTTACAACATTTAGTTAAGCTTAAGCACGCACAAGTTGATTCTCATAATTATGTCAAGTTCAACTCACTCAAAAACGTGTTTTATGAATCAGGAGTACATACTCACATGTTGATCAGTATACCTACCATGATCACTTAGTCACAAGTTGATTCGCCAAGATATCAAGCTCAAATTACCAAGTTCAGCTACTCACTATGTCAGTACATGAAGTGAAGTCATCAACTTTCATCATATATTGCACGATGCAAATTCACTCTGACTAGCTTCATTGCACGAAACTCACTTGTTACCAGAAGATTATTTCGCGAAGAGCTACAGTCTAGCCAGTGCTTTTCAGAGATCAGACAGCAGATATTTTTCTTAGACAATGTGTGACGGACAACTCAGCTGTCCCTGAAAGTGTTGGATGATAGGACCCTCGTATAACATCAGTACCCCTGAATATTGGTGTAACTTTTCATCAACGGCGAATTCTCTCCACGTGGGCTCATTAGCAATGCAGCATTTCCACGTGGATTGTCAACACGTTGGATCATTAATATGTAGACTGCTATCTTCCGTGCATTTTAGAGATCGCATGGCCTTTAATGGGAGGTTCAATCACGCCCACTCCTGTTTCTAGAGCGATTATAAGCAAGCATTGCGCTACACCTTTTCGTTCGTGCCTGCCTTAAAGGCGTTGCCAGGATCAAACGTACTAGCGGCATGAGATCTAAGGGATCTCAGAACGGACGATGAAGTTTCCTGCTGCTAGATAACACGGCAGCGTGAACCAGAGTGGACGAAGCAAGCTTCTTGCAGACATTTCACATCTCTGTGTCAATCAGAGAACGCTCGAAAGCCTGAGACGAACGGGGGAAACGCCGGGCGGCTAGAATCTCGATTTTCTCCGGAGATCATAAAAAGTGAGAAAATCTCACACGACCCCTTTAAGTTCCATTCCAGTTAGATATATACAGACCTTTGAGAAATGCAATTTTATCACACGTTTGCCAGACATTGACAGAAGCACTAGCATAGTGAAATCTTGTTTGATTCCCTCTGGATTTTCAACTTATTGCAGTGAATTCTATTCTGTGCTAAACGGTATAATATATTTGTTTTAAAGTGATCAGTGGTCTAGTTCATTCATCTTATTTCACTGGATTTTGTGATTAATTTAAAGCTATTAAGTTAAACTTATCTCAAATAGTTCCAGTTGAAAATTTAATGATATATCTATTATATTATTTCCAAAGATGATAGATACTTAAATGCTTAAAGTAACATTTAAAGACGCGATTGAATTTATATGATTAAAGACGCGAGTGTATAAATAGTTAACTGTAAATTTATCGCGCTTCAGAATGTTATTTGATTTTTCGGTATGATTACATGTTTTATCTTTCATATAGGGTGTATCACAACCTTTGCGATCCCAGCAAGAAAAACCTGGTATAGAGTCTTCCAGACTCAGTTCTTAAACCCCTCCAGAACTTGTTGAGACTGTTTAAATTTTAATCTTTGAGGCGATCCTATGTTGGGGATTCCGCTATCTAAATTATAAGAAAGAAAGCACACCCAAAGACAAATTTAACACATCATCAAGCAAATTAAGTTGTAACTGGAAGAAGAACAATTGCCAGAGCTTTTTATTAGTTTACTGCTACTGAGAGAGAGTACATATTTACCTGAACTGTGACTGTGCCTAGTTTTTCCTCACTGGATTTAAACCATACCGCACTGGTCAGTTGTTGTCATCTCGTTTAAGAAGTTTCACCACCAGCGGCGAAATCTAAGCAAACCACACCCCATTCTCACCTGTATCTAACTGTGACAGTGCCATCCCATAGACTCTTCTTATAGAATAAAACACAAGAACACTTAGGCTTCACGTCCGGCGATAAGTGAGAATATTTGCTACCAGCCAACCTCGCTACATCTGGGGCTGGACATCGAAGTAACAGACACTTTCACATGTCAAGTGTTCATTGATGGTTTTTGTATAATTCTATGGAGTGCCTGATTCCAAGATCGGTAAGTCTGTGTGAGAGTTTGTGTGTTGGCCAGCACGAGCGCGCATGACTGAATGAGTTTTATGTGCAACTATTTTAATTGCTGTACCTGGTAGACACTTTGTTATTTTATTCCTCGTATTGTTCACTTTATAAGCGGGATTTCTTAACTCCGTTATTTCCCCTTCCTAAACTGATTAGTAGAAGGAAAACCAGTTAAGGATAATAGGACTAGTTTCCTAATCCCTCTTTTCAGGATAGATTAATCCACTGTTGGGTTAACTTATCTATTTCTGTTAACTACCTGTCATTTGGACTGGGGTCCTTTTCATTTGTCTGTACAAGAGGGAAGGGAATATGGGATATCAATCTTCCTTCCCCCCCCCCCCCCAATCCCCTCTTGTCATTTGTATTTTATTTCTGTAAACTATGATTTTTGCCTGTCAAATGATTAATGTTGTGATTTGATTCTTAGTGATAAATAAACAGTATAAAACTTCTAGTATTGTGTTGGAAAGCCCAAGCCCACAATTACCCCATATCTGTTATATTCGTAGTTTGTATTCACGTGCGTCTGTGTGTTTGAAGCACCAAATCGGTGTGAGCGCAAGTGTGTGTCTGGAAACTGGCAAATAATTGTTTGCCCAGGAGAGTTTGAGGAGAAGATTGAGAGGAACGATTGTCGTAAAAGAGTCTGTCCTTACTCTCCCCAGCACTCTGTGAATCAACTATTCACTTTCTAACCCTTATCTATCACAGAGCCTTCACCATCACTCTACACTCTAAACGGGACCCCTAGTTCATAGAATTCTCTCACATAAATTTACGACACAATGGTCAACGGTTTATCAGCGCTAGATAGAGATTTACAAATATTGAAGTGCAGTATATCTTCCAATTTCTCACTTTTACAAAGGTTTTCATCAGTGTAGCGTAGTCCTGAACCAATATATAATGGCAATTAACGAGAGCCTACCTTGCCTACCTATATCAAAATATGTCAACAAATGTTTTGACCAATCGCTGCACGAGCTGAAACCAGTAGCCAGAACCGTAGGCTGCAGGCTAGCTGGATGAAATCTGTGCAAACGGTAATGTGTACTTGTGACTTCAGGCCAAAGGATAGGGTATGTCCCTCGGAACAGTGAGCACAATAAAATAACAGGAATCTTAAACTTTCATTAGATACATGAATTTAAGTTGTAGAAGCATGGACACAGGAGTTATGACTGAGTGATTACAGGCAGTAATAACTTAGAGCGAAGGCTGGTTTCCCCGGTTTCAACTGTGATTGCAAACGCTACAAGGGAGGCAGAAAAAGGTTAGCTTGTTTAAATGGTAGGGCCTAATTGGCCGGTTTAAACAAGACCTGGATGGAAGGAATCGGTTGGGAAAAACCGGAAGAATAAATTATTGGAGTTTTGTAAGATCGACAGATCGGGCAGAAAGCGGTTGTTTTACTGAAATTTTGGTAAACATAAACTGACCCAGCCAGCCAATGGAATTGCTTGTCTTCCGTTCGCCCGCTACCTGTAATAAAAAGGGAAACAAATCTGGAATATTTCTCTTGAACCGCCAGAACCAAATTCGTCAGAGGACAGAATCAGATTCTACCCCAGCTCCTTCGCCATTTGCCAGTGAAGCAGACTGCATGGGTTTATTAAAAGCTTGTTGAATCTGAGATTGTGGGTAAGAGAATTAAGTCATAATATGTATAATATTAATTACTAGTAGGTAATGGAAGTGATTTTGTGTGTAAATCTCATTGTGTGATTCGTAGAAGGAAAGCTGCTTTGTGCTGTATAAATTATGTTCGACATTAAAACTAAGACCGGACGGAATGAGGGTTGTTAGTTTCAGAAGCTTTTAAAGCCTTTTCTGATTGCTGGACTGGCCAATACTATCAGGAAATAGTAAAAGAGGAAAGATTGTAAAATTAATGTATTCACCACTCACCATAAGGCCTACGCAGTTTAGTGATGTCAATTATGGACATATTAGGAAAGTGTGTGTGTTGTAATGCTGTGTTATATTATTGCATAAAACTTATTTAGACACTCAACACTCACCATAAGGCCTATGCAGTTTGGTGATGTCGGTCATGGACATATTACGAAAGTATGTGCTGTAATGTTGTTATATTATTACATAAACCTATTTGTCACTGACTGAGTCTACCTTTACTGTGTGTTGTAATATTGTGTTATATTATTGCATAAACCTATTTGTCACTGACTGAGTCTACCTTTCCTGTGTTATCATCACTTATTCTGAACTGCCTCACTAATCTACAATCTGGGTAGGAGGATTTTAGAGCCAGATGATATGTAAGACCTATTACATTTCAGGTCAGAGGTATCCTGTCACTCATCTTGTTAGCAGAGAAGAACATTGGTGTTGTACCTAGCGGTGTAGGATTTGAACAAGCACCCTGTACCTACATCAGTTGGAAGAGTGGGGACCCTCAGTGTTGGGCTTCTCCATCTTATATTCTGGCTTCAAGGAAAAGGCGGAAGTAAAGAAGTTAAGTCCTATTAGACAAGTGTAAAGTTTGCTTGCACACACTGTTACTGTAAAATGTCAGTCTGTAAAGAAGTATCAGTTGTATACTGTAAACCTTCTGTAAAGTGTGGTGTGTTCTCTTTCTTCTGTAAAGCTCCACTATCAATCACTGTAGCATGTTGTTTGTGGTGCCACTACTGTATGTGTCCATGGTAGTGTACAGAGTTGTCGAGATCAGGCATGCTCCAGTCTACCCAGCTGTAAATGGGTAACTCACCCTAGTCCTAAGTTAGGGAAGGCAAAGGCAGCTGTAAACAGTAGTTTCCCTCTAAGGCTCCAGGGGAAGCAGGCCCTAAACTTGGTCACTTCAACCGACGCAGGATGGTGTAGATATGGGTAGAAGTGTAGAGTGTGTTTACCGCGAATGGTGTACTGTTCGTGTTCTGACCAATCTAAACACTCATTCACTTGTGTCTACAAGGCACCAATGCAGACTGCTGGAATCTTTGTTTACACAGTTTATTTGGACGCTCACACTGGGACATAACGAGTAAATCATGGGTATGTTGACATATCAATTTGCAGGCATACATAGTAGATCCTATGTCATGGCACATTCATAAATAATAGGTAGTACATCAATGGCCGCATCCCCTATCTGACTAAGCGCGTCAGTGAAGGCGGATCGGTAAGTAACTAAAGTTGCTTTATATTCACAGTTTATCATATTGTGAAACCACGATAAGGGGTTTCTATCCAAATTGAGATCTCCTTGCCACTGTCCGAATAATAAGATACATGCCCCGTTCTTTAGACAGTGATCCAAAAAATGCGAAGACAGGAATGTAACATGGCCGCCTACCTGAGTTGTCGCTCACTCGCTCACAGGAGGATATATATATAAGCCAAAGTTAATTTGCAATACATATGCATAATTTCATAAAGTTCCTCCACACAGATCTACGTAATCCAGTTACCTCACGTAGACATAATTACAGTATGGAGCCTGTCATCTCCGTCGATACAAACTTGACCCTAGCGTTGCGAAGCACAAAATTCCCGCTAGGCCTAACCGACCTGAGATCATCAAAACAGGGACTGGAATTACCTGGAGTCCGAATCATACATGGTACCGTACATTAGGAAAGTCTCTAACACAACTCTAGTAGAGACACAATCTCCTATAGAAGAAAAACTACTTCGTAAATCATTTTTACTGAAGAATATACCAGCCCTGGAAAAATGCGTACCCGCCATTGTCACGGTACATCGGAACTCATCACGACTAGACAAGACACTCCTACTTCCGCTAGAGCTGTGTAACAAGAATATAGTCCTGCCTACCCATCCAAAATATACAATATAGGACTGATTCTACTTGTACTAATAATATGTAATACATATGAATTCAGGCCATAAACATAATAAGCAAATTAATCTATTTTCTGGCCCTAAGAAATAGGTACAGACAAGGGTGTCATATCCATGCGCCGAATTAATATCAAGAACGATTACTCCTATAATCAACAGGGTAAAACAATTATGGATTATCTAGCCTTCCCCATAGACAGCATTTTCATACACAAATGAATGAATGTCTATATCTTTTCCATATTAAATAGCCATATCGATTTTTGTAATATGTGCGTCAAAATATGCACGCAACAGATTACCACACCCCTCGGGAAAAAAAAAATGGTACATTTTTTTTTTTGAAATACATCTAGGAGCAACATACAATAGGCTCACAACGCACCCATAACAATGCGCAGATGATAAGCATAAGTTTTCTGACCTTAGAGAAAGTATTTCTCTAAGTATAAATATTTCCAGAGAGGTGTCACCAACGCATACTACAATATTAGCAATGACACAATTTGTACATTAGTTTATACATAAATTTCATCTAAGATATCTTAACATCATGATCATCAAAGACGAAAAAACATTGAAAAATCAGCGGTGAATAAATATCAATGAACCGCTAAGTAGTGTTACAATCAATATATATGATATTACATATGTGTACACATTTCAACATAGGAACAACTGTATCAAAGTTGTATAACAGTTATGAATCATGTGGGCATCTAGACAAAATATCTGCCATCACATTTTCTGACCCACGGATAGCTCGCACCGAAAAATGAAATGGCTGCAGAGCAATCGCGTAACGCGTTGATCTCGCGCTCTTCAGATTTTTACTCTGAATAGCCGTAAGAGCTTTCTGGTCAGTTTCCACAATGAAATGCGCGCCAAGAAGAAATCTTTGCAGTTTAAGGATTGACCAAACCATAGCCAATAATTCACGGTCTAGGACCGAGTAATTCTTCTCTGCGGCATTTAATTTCCGAGAAATATACATCACAGGATGCAGAGTTCCGGAGTACTCTTGCATTAGTGCTGCTCCAATCCCGGTGGATGAAGCGTCACTACGAAGAATAAATGTCTTATCCTTAGAAGGCAATACTAGGATAGGTGAAGTAGAAAACATAGTTTTAACCTTATCCAAAGAGGATTGACATTCTTGAGTCCAGTGGACTACATTAGGAGACCCTTTCTTTAGCAAGGAAGAAAGAGGTGACATAATGGAGGACAGATTCGGAATGAATCGTCCATAAAATTGTATTAGACCTAAGAGACTTCGTACTTGCTTTTTAGTCTTAGAAATAGAAATGTTAAGTATCTTACTTGTATTATGGTCTTCTGTTTTTAGGAACCCATGACCAACACGGTGTCCTAAGAAAGATATTTCGCTAAAACCAATACATGCTTTCGATGGTTTCGCTGTCAGGTTATGCTCGCGTAAGATAGACAATAGTTCATTTATCCCATTATAGTGATCGTTCCAAGTATCACTGAAAAGACAGATGTCATCAAGATACGCAATGACATCTGAGCGATGAGATAGGATTCGACGCATCATGCGTACGAATGTTGCAGGGGCGTTCATAAGACCGAAAGGCATGAAATTCCATTGGAATAGACCCCTAGGCGTCGAAAAAGCAGTAAACGGTTTGGCGTGTTCGGATAATGGAACTTGCCAATATCCCTTAGACAAATCGAGTTTAGTAAAGAAATGAGAATTCGATAGTCTCGTAAGTAGCTCTTCTAGTAAAGGCATAGGTTCAGCATCAAATTTCGTCACTTGGTTCAATTTGCGATAATCCACGCAAAGACGTATGTTATTGTCTTTTTTTCGTACAATAACCATCGGCGAAGAATATGCTGATGTGGATGGTTCAATAATTTTTAACTCTATCATCTCATCCAACTCTTTCTCTACCTGTGCTTGAAAATGTATCGGAATAGGATACGGTCTGACTCTTATAGGACTATGGTCAGTAAGAATAATGTCATGTTGAATGACATCAGTTTGACCAGGAATGTCAGTAAGGACATCCTGAAATTGTTCTAACATAGTAGAAACTTGTTTCTGCTCTCCTGGAGATAATTCTGGAGAAATTGCAACATCTTTCCATGATTCATTAGAGTGAAGAGGAATCATTGGAAAAGGTAAATTTACATCCGAGAAACTCGTTTCCTCATCCTGTATTACTGACAGAGATGAGTACTGTCCATGTTGGACTGGAAAATCGTCCGTTGCCTGGAAAACAGGTTGTAAATAATCAGGACGTTCATGGAATTCCGTGAGCATGTTGATGTGGAAGGTTTTACGCTTCCCATCAATATCGACGATATAGTCAACGTCGGAAACTTTTGATATTATATCGTACGGACCTTTCCAAGAAATAAGAAGTCTATTTTCCCTACAAGGTAGCAAGACGAATGCTTTGTCACCTGGACAAAGTTGTCGCAAGCATCTCTTTTTATTGGCAAATTCCCTTGCCTTCTGTTTCGCAAATTCAGAAGAAGCAGTTGCCAATTTGCATGCTTCAATAATCTTGTGTCTAAGTGCGATGACATATTCATAAGAGGATTTTGTGTCATCGACAATATTATCAGCAGTTATAAGATCATGAAGTAAGGACATAGGACCTCGCGGTTTCGCGCCAAAGACAAGTTCAAAGGGAGAAAATCCTGTATGTTCGTTGGCGACCTCTCTATATGCAAAGAGAGCCGCGGGTAAAACCCTATCCCAATCCTGAGGATGATCTTCTGTTATCTTACCTAGTAGGTTTTTCAGAGTTCTATTCAGACGTTCCACCATCCCATTGGACATAGGATGATAAATACTACTCAGCGATCTCTCTATCTTAAGAGTCGACATTACTTGAGACATGGTATCCGATATGAGTTGGGTACCATGGTCGGATAATATTTCTGCTGGAAATCCCAGACGAGAAAATATTAACCAAAGAGCATCTGCGACATCAGCAGTAGTTATGCTCTTTAGAGGAACAGCCTCCGGCCAACGTGTGCACATATCAACACACGTCAAAATAAATTGGTGTCCTCTAGCAGACTTTATCTTAAATGGACCAATGATGTCTATCGCCATTTTTTGAAATGGTCGAATGGGAATGTCTGCAGCCTGAATAGGTGCATCATGGCGTGGACCTCTGGATTTAATCTCTTGACATACTTTACAAGATCGACAATAGATTCGTATGTCCTTATTCACAGCAGGCCAAAAGAAAGATTCAAGAACTCTAGCTTTAGTACGGGAAAAACCCATATGTCCAGCACACTGCGAATCATGAGCGTGCTGTAAGATTTTAACTCTCATATTTTTAGGCACAAGGATTTGAGAATGAATGGACTTAGCGGAGTCTTGTACCATACGTACAAGTACGCCATTCTTCATCGTAATCCATGATTTACGATTTGTATCCTTATTCGGATCACCTTTTGTTGCCAGAGTAAAGAATTTCTTTAGAGTAGGATCATCTTCCTGCTGTTTTATAAAGGAATCATGGGAAATCTCCAAGGGATCATCTTGGATCTGCGCATCATTATCTTCAGAATGTGAAGATTGCGGCATATTAAGAGCTTGAGCCCTAGTGATTACTGCATTAGCAGATTGCATATTAACATTTTCCCAATTAGAAATTTGCTGTGGAGTGCATTCTTTCACTCCATGAATGCGACCGATGATAAGATCAGCGATCGGATTCGGCAAGAGACATGCTTGCACCTCTCCTGTAAAGAAAGGCGTAGCAATATTGATAATGGCAGTGGAGTACTTCTCCAATGTGCCACCAAATGTTACACATTTGACTATATTGCCTGTAGCTCGAGAAGGATTTACGAGTGATTGCCTCACTCCGATGGTAGTGCACCCCGAATCGAAAAGAATTGATACCGGAGTACCATCTATTAGGCCCCTATTAAAGACAAGAGCACCCCTTCCATTATGCGCGATTGACGCATGGAGCGCGGGAAGCGGGTGACCGCAGCTTAAAGTAGAAACTGTGGTTGGATCGAATAATGTTTTGCATTGCGAACACTCAGATGCTCTAGCAAAATCGAAAGCGGAATTTGCTACACTGTTGGAGTCTTTTTTATCATTATTCTGATTATCGGTGTCGTGGAACTCCTGTTGTGCAGAGTTAGCCTGGTAATAAGATTTACCATGTCTTTTGTGTTGTGATCTACCTCGGTTATAATTGTCTCTATAATTATTATTGCCTCTGTTATAACCCCTATTTGGGTTTGAATCATAATATTCATGATCATAATCATCATGCTCATTATATTGAGTATCCCTGTAATATTGGTTTTTTTTGTCTCCATGAAGCACTTGGGTAGTTCCTATAGCTACTCCCTTTCCGAGAATTTCTAAAATTATGGGTACCCCTCGCGTGTCGAGGACTATCAGCCCGATTCCAGTTCTTCGAAGAAGAACCCTGATTTGAGTGGTTATCTTGGTTTTGATACTTATTCCAATTAACCTTTTTATCAAATTTATTTTTAGCTCCTTGGAATTTGTGTGAGTAATTCTGATTATATTCTGTTGCCGAAGCAACTGGCATACTCTCTTTAATGTTAGAGTTACTAAGAATCATGTCAGGGTGTGCCGTGGCATACTGGTCACAATATTCTTCCATTTGCTTTAATGTACTAGGTTTACGCTCATGTAAGAACTCTAGGAATGATTTATTTACCGAAGACATGACCTTGTCTCTTAGCAATAAATCCGTAAGACCATCAAATGTTTTCTCTGTTTTGGATAATTCAATCCATCGTGAAAGTGTAATTCGTGCTTTTGAGATGAATTCTGAGAATTCTACACCTACCTCAGGTCTCATTGTTTTAAACAAAAGACGATAACCTTCCTCAGACAGCTGATATCTCTTCATCAAAGCTGCCCTAACAGCATCATAATTATCCTTGTCGGCCTCTTCGACGAAATATAACTTACTCAGAGACTCCCCTTTTAGATTTTCAGACAACTGATTCACATACTGTGATTTGTCAACATTATGAGCTCGACAAGCCCGTTCAAATCTATCAAGCCAGAATGCTATATCATCACTGGCAGAGTTGAACGCTGGTACCTTGACCTTGTACACAAAGGGTTTACCATTACCACTAGATGCCTGATTAACATTACTCATACTTGTCAATTTTAATTTCTCTAACTCAAATTCATGTTCTCTTATTGCTTTTCTCTCTTCAGCTTCTCTATCTAATCTTCTCTGTTCTGCAGCAGCTTCTAATTTCTTCTGTTCTGCAGCAACTTCTAATTTTTTTTGTTCAGCTGCAGCAGCAGCTTCTAATTTCTTCTGTTCTGCATCAAATCTCCTTTCCTCCACTTGCATCTGCAATTTCTTTAGTTCAGCAGCAGTATCAGCTTCTTTTTCTAATCTTTTTTCTTCAGCTAGAGCTTTCCTCTCTTCTGCAGCTAATGCTTTGTCATATTGAGCAACAGCCCATTGTTCTAAGTCTTTCCCAGTCTTATCAAGGGATTTTCCTTGTGCTATAAAGTAATCTAATGTAGACATTTTGTCTTCTTAAATCAGAAACCTGAAAAAGTAAATAAATTACCTTATTTCACTTTAATGGGATACAAGTCTATACCATAGACTTAGTCTTAGTGAAAACTTGTATGGTTTATAATACCCAATGATAACTTGAGTACCTGTGGACAACAATAACTGTATCTCAAATACTGTGGGAGACAAGCCTTACAAAGGTCTTGTATACCCTAATGTAATCAATGATCACTTGAGTACCTGTGGAAAATAATATTTCCCTTTACCAATCACTTTGGGAGACAAGCCTTATAAAGGTCTTGTACATTTTGTTTTATAACAATAACAATCATAAAGTACTGATCTGTACTATAATATAAGTGTATTCCACTATACCTCATATGTCATATGTCAACTAAAGACATTACAAAGGACAAACAAGAAAAGACAATCTGAAAACATTTGCAGAGATCAAATTAAATTAAATAGGAGAAATGAAAAAAATGATCACAGAATCCGTGATGATAACTGCAATAAGATAACAAGACAAATAACGCCACAGTGTATAAACATAAGGGTGTAAAGAAATCAAAAATAGAAAAGATGAGACCTACAATTATACAAACAAATCAAACAAAACTAAGGAACACAAAATTATTAACAAAAACAACGAAGAAAAGAACACCTCATCACAACTAACAGAAATAGCAGCAAATTGTTGCTAACAAATTTCCAATTAAGAAAATGTGTACCTATAGAATACTAGTACCAGACCAATGTCACTCGGCATACCTTGTACTAGTCACACAGAACATAAACTAATTTAATACATAACAAATAACATAAATGCATATATAATATAATATATGTGTTGTGGATAGAATGTGTTGCAAAGTATGCTCAGATTTAATAAATTAGACTACCACTTTATTGAGTAATAGATTTGCTTTCTAACTATTACACTGTCCAATTTTTTTGAGCACATTAGAAGATCCACCGATGAAATTTGCACTTTATGTTCAACAATGCTCTTCTATTACAGCAGGATAAACAATCACTGGTTTAGAACACTGACTGTACTGTGCCAAATGTCAACAAGTGCTGTCCCAGATATTGCTACACTTGTCAGAACAGGTCAAGCTGACATTGATTGTATAGCTGTCCTATTGGTATTGATGTGGTCAAACAAATGTTCTTGTAACTGTAAAATGTGATTCTCAACACAAGACTGCGTAGGCTGGACCCAGGGATCTGGCTCACCACTGTAAAGTTTGCTTGCACACACTGTTACTGTAAAATGTCAGTCTGTAAAGAAGTATCAGTTGTATACTGTAAACCTTCTGTAAAGTGTGGTGTGTTCTCTTTCTTCTGTAAAGCTCCACTATCAATCACTGTAGCATGTTGTTTGTGGTGCCACTACTGTATGTGTCCATGGTAGTGTACAGAGTTGTCGAGATCAGGCATGCTCCAGTCTACCCAGCTGTAAATGGGTAACTCACCCTAGTCCTAAGTTAGGGAAGGCAAAGGCAGCTGTAAACAGTAGTTTCCCTCTAAGGCTCCAGGGGAAGCAGGCCCTAAACTTAGTCACTTCAACCGACGCAGGATGGTGTAGATATGGGTAGAAGTGTAGAGTGTGTTTACCGCGAATGGTGTACTGTTCGTGTTCTGACCAATCTAAACACTCATTCACTTGTGTCTACAAGGCACCAATGCAGACTGCTGGAATCTTTGTTTACACAGTTTATTTGGACGCTCACACTGGGACATAACGAGTAAATCATGGGTATGTTGACATATCAATTTGCAGGCATACATAGTAGATCCTATGTCATGGCACATTCATAAATAATAGGTAGTACATCAATGGCCGCATCCCCTATCTGACTAAGCGCGTCAGTGAAGGCGGATCGGTAAGTAACTAAAGTTGCTTTATATTCACAGTTTATCATATTGTGAAACCACGATAAGGGGTTTCTATCCAAATTGAGATCTCCTTGCCACTGTCCGAATAATAAGATACATGCCCCGTTCTTTAGACAGTGATCCAAAAAATGCGAAGACAGGAATGTAACATGGCCGCCTACCTGAGTTGTCGCTCACTCGCCCACAGGAGGATATATATATATAAGCCAAAGTTAATTTGCAATACATATGCATAATTTCATAAAGTTCCTCCACACAGATCTACCGTAATCCAGTTACCTCACGTAGACATAATTACAGTATGGAGCCTGTCATCTCCGTCGATACAAACTTGACCCTAGCGTTGCGAAGCACAAAATTCCCGCTAGGCCTAACCGACATGAGATCATCAAAACAGGGACTGGAATTACCTGGAGTCCGAATCATACATGGTACCGTACATTAGGAAAGTCTCTAACACAACTCTAGTAGAGACACAATCTCCTATAGAAGAAAAACTACTTCGTAAATCATTTTTACTGAAGAATATACCAGCCCTGGAAAAATGCGTACCCGCCATTGTCACGGTACATCGGAACTCATCACGACTAGACAAGACAACTCCTACTTCCGCTAGAGCTGTGTAACAAGAATATAGTCCTGCCTACCCATCCAAAATATACAATATAGGACTGATTCTACTTGTACTAATAATATGTAATACATATGAATTCAGGCCATAAACATAATAAGCAAATTAATCTATTTTCTGGCCCCAAGAAATAGGTACAGACAAGGGTGTCATATCCATGCGCCGAATTAATATCAAGAACGATTACTCCTATAATCAACAGGGTAAAACAATTATGGATTATCTAGCCTTCCCCATAGACAGCATTTTCATACACAAATGAATGAATGTCTATATCTTTTCCATATTAAATACCCATATCGATTTTTGTAATATGTGCGTCAAAATATGCACGCAACAACAAGACTGACTCGCAGAGATTTGGCGTACCATACCCGGTCATAGTAGTAGTGATGAAAACCGTGATGATTAAATTAGTCTGGAATCAATATAGACTTTAGTCAGAGTGACAGTTTTCAAAAGCTACATAACCTAGAAATATTGTGAAGTCAAGTGATATCAGTAACAGTGAAGTCATTATGACAGTTGTCAATATCTACTCCCCTAATACTGAAGATAAACTCAAGTACCATCATTAACATTGGTTCCGGAGGATTAGTTGCACTAAAACTTTTCATAACAAGGGAGCCTTAACAACTAGGAAAAGACTGTTTTTAGTGATTGACTTTTATTTGGTGTAGATACATGCAAATTCCTTAGTGTGTTTTTTATTTTTAGGGTTTGTGTTTACACAAACAAAACTAAACAGATGACTGTACATAAATAAAATTAAGAAGTTGTAGTGCACTGTTTTTATTACTTTATGTCAGCTTTGAATTACTTTGAATTTAATTAATTCCCCTAGATACTATAACAGCCCATAGGTATAACTCTGAGAGTGGCACCATAGAAGTCTGGTACTGAATATTACTATCTCGGCCAGAAATTCTTTACAGCCTGACTTTATACCTATGAACTCTATACACCATTGCTCTTTTCTGAGAATGGGGTATTTCTTTTAAGACCAGACTCTTCTCTGGCAACTATCCTAGTATCACCTGATACACCTTGTTGTCTTATACTTCATAAATTAAGGAACCTCTCGCGACAATCAGTACGTCCTAGTCTTGGAGATAAACCCACACAACATACCATACATCTAAATTAGACAGTTTATGCATAACTGTGTATCAACATACAGTGGAGGAGCATTGAGAGATTCATAGACTGTGTTAATTGGACATCAGTGTGGTAACACTTAATAAATCACAACATCATTTCACTATTCACATTGTTTCATTCTCCTATTTAACTAACTACATTATTTATATCTCATTTATGTGCGAATTGTCTTTCAACATCGTCACTCTTTATTTTCTACTAACCCTTTATGAATAAATATATAATTAATAAATCCAATAACCGTTTTGATCATTATCTAGTTCGTTAATGTATCACTTGTTCTGTCGGTTTTAAATATTTACATATAGGTACAATTCTTCATTTAGATGAGGGCTCTTTCTTTATCGAGAATCTAAGGGCAGAAGGTAAGGCTGTGAGGAAATAGAACACTTTCCATAATTTTCTAGAAAAGACTATCTAGTGGAGAGCATTCGCATTCTCTTCTTCTTGTTCTAATCTCAAATAGGTTTCTTTCTTTCTTAACGAGGCAAATCCTGTAGACCTTCTTGATAACATTCAATAGGCCATCCCCAGCGATAACAACTGTTGTAGTTGCACCAATATACACTTACGACAGTGGAACTGATGCCAAGAATCATAGAAGTGCTAATGTGGAACTGATGACAAGAACCAGGCTAATGCCAGTGTGGAACTGATGACAAGAACCAGACAGGTGTCAGTGGTGAACTGGTGACAAGAACCTGACAAGTGTCAGTGGTGAACTGGTGACAAGAACCAGACAAGTGCCAGTGTGAAACTGATGACAAGAGGCAGACAAGTACCAGTGTAGAACTGTTGGCAAGAACCAGATAAGTGTCATTGTGGAACTGATGACATGAACCAGACTAGTTCCAGTGAGAAACTGATGACAAGAACCAGACAAGTGTCAGTGAGGAACTGGTGACAAGAACCAGACTAGTGCCAGTGTGGAACTGGTGACAAGAACCAGACAAGTGTCAGTGGGGAACTGGTGACAAGAATCAGACTAGTGCCAGTGTGGAACTGATGACACGAACCAGACAAGTGTCATTGTGGAACTGATGACAAGAACCAGACAAGTGTCAATGGAACTAGATACGAGAAGAAGACGCTGGCGATGATAGGACGCACATTGGGGAAACATGTGGATAGCATTACAAGTAGTCTTTCTTCTGGAGTCCAAAGTGTAAGAGAAATAGAGAACGAAAAAAAAAACACACGGAAAAGAGAAGTGGGTACCTAAATGAAAGGAATGATGAAGTCATAGAAAGATCTAGAACTGGTGAAACAGGAGAATTGGCAAGAGTTTGTTAAAGCCTTATAGGAAGCCACGGTAGCGCAGTTGTTAGTGCACTGGCTTCCTAGCTCGGTGGTCCACGATTCAATCCCCAGTTGAGGTGGTATTTTTTTATCACGCAAACGGCTCCGGGCACGACCCAGCCTCATGAATTGGGTACCAGGGCAATTCTGGTAAGGTTAAGGCAGCAGGCGTGATGCTAACCACATCAACCCTAGAATGCCAATAGTCAAGAAAATATGGGCCTAACACCATATTCCCAATATGCCTCAATGGGCATGTAACGGGATCCTTTACCTTCCCCTTTTCCTTATGCTCCTGGGGGAACTGCAGGTCAATGATTGTGATTAGTGTCCACCTTTTCGGTTCTTATTATTGTCTTGTTTCATTTAATTCAGTCGCCATCATCATCCATACTTTTTTACTCCCCATAAAACAGAGGGTAGGTAAAGGTAAAGGATCCCGTTACACGCCCATTGAGGCATATTGGGAATATGGTGTTAGGCCCATATTTTCTTGACCATCGGCACACTAGGGGTGATGTGGTCAGCATCACGCCGGCCGCCTGGACCATCCCAGAAGTTGCTCTGGTACCCAATTGGGGCTGGGTCGACCCAGGAGCCGTTTGCGACCTAAAAAAATCCCACCTCAACTGGGAATCGAACCATAGACCACTGAGCTAGGAAGCCAGTGATAAAACAGAGATCCTCAACAAAAACATTCCAAGTCAACAAGGTCCTGTGCCATTATGTCAGCTCTTTTCGTGCCTCATGTTTGACACCAGTTTTCTTCTCTACGTTTTAGTCTCCCTCTATTTCTCTCATTCTATTTCTTATTTCAGTACAGGAACTTCCATGTAATGCTATCACTGGCTATCTTAATGTACATCCTATGCAAAGCCCACTGGCTTCCTAGCTCGTTGATCCATGGTTCGATCCCCAGTTGAGGTGGGATTTTTTTAGACTGTAAACGGCACCGGGGTCGACCCAGCCTCATAAATTGAGTACCAGAACAACTCTGGGAAGGTTAAGGCGGCCAGCGTGATGCTGACCACATCACCCATAGTGTACCGATGGTCAAGAAAATACGGGCCTAACACCGTACTCCCAATATACCTCAATAGGCGTGTAATGGGATCCTTTACCTTTTTTACCCTTTTATGCCAAGCCAGCGTTGTCTTCTGTCGTAGATTTTTCGATAGGAGTATTAAGACTTGGGTTGGTCCCTTCTGAATAGGTTGGAATGAGTGATAGTCACAGTGAGAATTGGAAATAAAAACATAGACTTCCACGAGTGAGGTGGTAGAATAGTGATAGATGCTGTCTCTGAGAACGGAAAATCTTCTCTCTCTCTCACCTATCTTCTACGACAGATCTAAAGTAGTCAGACAGTCTAAACACAGATATATATATTACATATATTTCTATCTAATCACGGGCACGCACATACACGTGGCGACAGTTAAACACACAGACGTGGGAAATCTATAACAATGGATATATATATATATTTTTAGAACGAGCTGACCAACGCACTGATTAGTTCAAGAGAGATTTTTATTATTATCATAAAAAAAAAAATCTTCTCACAACACCAAAGAAATACATCAAGGAGAAACATATACAAATAGTCATAAAATTTAAGAAAAAAATGCTACAAGGATGATAGCCCGTTAGAATCTTACTCTAGGTTTAGCCCACAGCCCCGTTAAGAGAACAGATGATGGCCCAAAGAGTTATAGATACATAGGGTTGAGTCTAAGAGGTTTCTTTCTTTCTCGTAAATGTATGAACAGAGTTGGATAATCTGATTTAGCCTAAGAAAAAGAAACTCTAGCATTTGTAACAAATTCTGCAGATTTAAAAAATTTAAGAAAGCAAATGGGTGACAATAATACACCGGTAAAATAACACTCTGGCCTGTGTACTCTCATTCATTCAGCCATGGCCTTGCTCACACATATATACTCACAACTTTGCTCGCTGCCTCTGGGAACATAATAATTCTAGGACCTTCGCACAGACCCGAAAAATGCAGTCATCGACCAAGAAACCCCCAGTTCCAAAAGACGTACTGAACTCTCTGTCTCAGGGAACGATTCCTTGGGTGTTCTAATTTTTTTCCGAATGTCTGATTAAGTCACATAAAATTTGTCCAGGCACGAAAGTTAGCAGAGCACAATGTCATTAGCTTTGGATTCTAGGATTTAAGGAATGTCAGATCGGTGTCTTCTTTCAGGCAGGTACTATATTTGGTCACCACAATACTAGTCACAATCTCTGTCGGAATGTTAATGTTATTCTTGTAATATTCTCGCCGCCAGGCAGCATGTACATTTAAATTTGTGGAGCAATATGAACTGGCTCAAAAGCCCAATATATATTTCTAGTCTTTAGAAACCGTTAGTGGGATTGCTATTACTGTCTCTCTCTGATGGCATATGCACTGTCAGACCAGTGTTACTTGACACAAAAACCCACGTGGTTAAAGATAGGAACTGTCTATGCTTCACACAAATATGTCTCTTTACTAAACGCTGGCAAGTTGGGTACCACCGTTTCACTAAATAAAATGGAAAGAACACATATCAAATAATTTACATATATGTACTCAATATAACTTTACATTTTAAACGGCAAGCCTACAACTTGACTTATTATTTAAAACTTCCCGTGAAGTAAGTTATATAAAAATCGATCATCAGGAATTAGGAATATCTGCGTATTCCGTCAATATTCACTGATGTCGCATCTAGCGTTTATCAGTTAGTTTAGAAAAATATGATCTCGTCTGATTACTTAGCAGTAAAATTAACTTCATTATAGCTACATTATTGTTTAATGCTAGAAATTATAATTTATACTGCTTTCCACTGAAACACGTCACTAGAAAATAATACAGACTTTATAAATTTGGCACTCTGCGCAAAATCTTGTAAAATGAAATCGGCGATTTAACACTTTATCACTTCACAAAATACTAGAGATCTATTATATATAATATTTTACCTCAAACACAGAAGTACTAAGAACTTAAACCACTTCGACCAAACTAAAGGCCATCTCTATTAACAGAGATTATTTAGAAATCGAACGAAGGCTAGTACTGTCTTTACTGCGAAGTTACTGAGTGAAATGAAATAAAGTTTCAAACTTGGTTTAATATTTTAAACCGGACAAAGGATGAACTATTATTTCGTAGAACGAAATGCTCTCCCCTTTCCGGCTTTAACGATACGTTTAACACCTAACATGTCGTAACTGCCACCTACTGACCAAGATGTACGCGTGTCAGTTTCAAATCCCCCGACCATATGTCTGCTCTACGCCGTATAGGTGACAGTTTTAACGCCTACCTAAGCGCTCAGCCCGGAAAACCCGCGCGTGACAGGTGAAAATGTAGACGTAAAGTCTGCTCTATGTCCAGCGAAACGAATTTTTCGCACATTCACGTCTACCTGCGCGACTGACATCTGATGCAATAAGGTTACTAGTCAGTATGAGAAAGAAAAACGATGATGGGAAAGAAATATATTTTTCGCAACGAATGCGAAAAATACAGGAAAAAGGCAAAGACTGATAATAAAAATGGAGAATACGGGTGACAGAAAAAGAGGAAGATCTAGGCAATTTAATGATCAAAACCTACGTGACATCTTCTCACGTTGTTTTGTTCCAGTGTTGTTAAGTATTCAGTCGAATCTGTTTTTCCCTTTTGGCCGTTTCATTTTTATTTATTTTTTTCATTCCTCTCTGCGCATTTGAAATCTTTCCACACACCATTTTCATGTCCTTCCTTCCTCTCTCACCATGGTCCTCAAACCCGAAATATAAATAAATATTCGTTCGTCCTCTTTTCTCTCAAACTCTTTCAGGGGCGTGGCTCCGCAATATTTTCCCTCGAGAAGAGAAACTTCCACAAAGACAGCAACTGGACATTTTAATGAATAAATTTGCATAGTTACTAGTCGTGTGCAAGTTTAATAGTTGAGTTAAGCTCTGTGCAGTCATTGAATAAAACTGCGGATGCGTGGACATAATGTGTGCGTGTGTGTGATTGTATATACAGCATATCGTCTTCCTCTTACACTTTCAGGGGATTGGAGTGGCTAAGAGGTATGGCGTCCGCCTGGAGTTCTTGAGGTACCGGGTTCCATTCCCGGTTGAGGGAATACAATTTATGGAAATGTTTTTTTTTTTTCAGAACCAGTAGTCATAATGTTGTCATACTCCCCCCTGGTCTCCTGGGTAGTGAGATCGGATGCCTAGCTTCTCGGATAAGGGCGAAAAAATAGGAGGTCCCGTGTGCAAGTTGCGCACGTTAAAAATCTCACGGCAGTTGGAAATCGTAAAGAGTAGACTTATCAAGCCGCTGTCCTGGCAAATAATTTAAAAATTAGAAACCAACCCACCACAAACATATTTATAGAATATGTGATTCCTATACATACACACTGGGATTCTTACCGGTGCTACGGAGTTCATGTGTGACAGTACGGACTGTTACGTCGGATTAACACTAAGGTGCTGCCACTTAATTATAGTTAGGGTAAGAATACTTAGCAAGATTAAACACTAAGTATTTGAGCGTGTCTAGTTAGTGTAATAGCACTAGTCACAAATCCTATGAGTGATTTAATTAAAGTGTTCAGGAATGACGTCATCCATATTTTCGACGATCATGCAGCCTAAAACATAAACACAGTTACGAGTCTCCAAAGGAATCACCTGGGTTATGTTCCTATTCTGTAATCACCATCTCTGGCAGTCGCCAGTAAAACAACAGATGAACATTGATAAAAGATTCCACCCCATTCTCACCCTGTCACACTAGACTTGATTTGTCACCGTGACCAAGCCCGGTCACATCTAACTTGATTTGGTGCAGTTCCCGTCCACTCCCCCGGCCACATAACTTGATTTGGTGCCCGTGACCAGCTCGTAACTGTTTTTTTATGATGGATTCACCCATTCAACAGCTAGAGCATCAGGTATACTTGTTACAACAGCAAAATCAACTGCTTCAACAGCAATTGTCACAACAACAGGCAGCGAGTAAAACTTTACCTGATTCTCCGGATACTTCATCCAACACATTACAGTCCATTGCAAATACGCTCAGCTCCGTAACACAGAGTGCCAATTACCAAAACATTAATAACATTGTCAAGCCGTTTCACGGTGATGCTTCTCACTTTAGACAATGGCTTGTTGATATTGACAAGTTTGTGTCTTTGATCCCCTCGGCAACCGATGAGGACCGAAAGCGTGTTGCATTCTTCTCCTCCCAGTCATTGGTAACTGATTTCTTACGCCGTCGTGCACAACTTTTCCCTACAGAAACTTATGCTTCACTGAAGAAGGCAATGGTCAGTCGCTATTCATCCATAACGGATTGTCAGCACGCGTGGACTCTTCTTCGTAGGGTACACCAGGACAGACAGGAACCTGTACAATTTTATGCAGACAGACTGTTAAACTTGGCTGAAGATGCCTTCATTGATTCGTCTTCCACATCTGCAGATATTGATCGGCAGCTTGTTGGTATTTTCATTGATGGTTTGTCATCCGACGCACTTAAGTTGCATCTGATCCGCAAGGATCCTCAGACAGTCACAGATGCAATACAACAGGCCATCACAGAGGACAACGTGAAGAAACGCTTTACCTACCGTCTTGGTCGCGAGCCTCGTCTTGAACACCAATATTATGACGAACCGATGGACGTTAGCCATTGCCGCCACACTTGGCAGCAACCTTCAAGGTCACCAATGCCTTGTAATAATGCTTCCAATTATCAGTACCAGCCTCGACGCCTTCACCATCCACCAGCGCCACAGGTCCATCAAATAGCTTCAATAATATGTTACACTTGTGGGCAAAGGGGACACGTCTCGCGCAGCTGTTTTCAGCGGCTACAAAGCAGTCCACAGCCTCACAGTAATCCCGTGCCACAACCATTACATTATCAGAACAGACAGCAGCGACCACGCCAACCTTCTTGGCTTCCTACCAATCATGTGCCCTCCCCCCAAGGTTCTCCGCGTTCCTTTTTACGTGGACAGTCCCGTCCTGCACCCCTAATGAATCAGGTAAACCCTTGGGTTGCCCACTAGTTAAGACCATACCGGGTAACTTGAACACATCCTCACATCGGTCTTTACAGACTAAATGTTTACTTTCCTCCCCACCTTCGGTGTCTTCCTCCTCTCTTTCTTATGTCTCTCCTCCTTTTGTCACTCCGGATCCTTCATCATGTCTTATCTCCATCAACACGAAAAGCTACCGTGCTCTTGTTGATACTGGCGCAACTGTTAGCCTCATCCGTGAACAGTTGTTTCGTCAGATTCGTCGGCACGTAACATTTTTTCCTTCCTCTACTCCTTTGGCCTCCGTTACTGGCCAACCTTTACGTTCCATTGGAACTGCTATGATAAGCCTCAAGATTGGTTCTCAATATGTTGTCCATCCATTCATTATTACAAGAGGCATGTCCCGTAACTTTATTCTCGGCCGTGACTTTCTTCTTCGTCATCACGCCCGAATCTATTTTGACTTGCGACAGATTCGCGTCAATGGTGAATACATCCCTCTTCAGGATGATATTCACATTGCATCCTTTGTCCGCCTCACTGCTCCTATTACCTTAAAGCCTCACTCTTTGACTATCGCTACTGGTCGGGTCAAACGATCCGACTATGTCTCATCTGGCCATTCTGACATAGTGGAACCATTACCGGGTATTGACATCATTGATGACCCCTGCATCAATGTTGTTGATGGCATTGTTCAGGTTTCCATTAAGCGTGATTTTCCCGTCATGCTGTTAAATACTTCTGGGAAGCCTGTAACTGTCAAACGTGGTACAGTGATTGCTCACTTAGCATCACATTCTCTGCCTCATCGTACTTCTGTTCCTCCCTCCACAGAGTATGATAACCAACCCCCCACTATTCCTTCCCATTTGGTTACTCACCCTCCCTCCTCACACTCCTCTACCATTGGTGCTGTTACTAATGCGCGTGTATCGTTTAGTAACTACCCTCCTCAGCGCCGTTCACTTTCCTCTCCTACCTTTACAACTCTCCCCTGTACTTCCGGTTATCGTACTTCTCCTCCTCAGCCTCTCTTCCCACAACTTTCTCCTTCTCCCTCCTCTTCCTTGAATGTGCCACCTACACGCCTTGCTCAATTAATGGAGCAAGAGACAACTGACTCCCCACATGCCAGTCGCATTTGTCAGTTCGTCAAGAATAATCATGATATTTTTGCTCTCTCAGACATGGAACTAAAGAGAACCAATACTGTAATAATGGAAATCCATACCACCACTGAAGTGCCTGTCTCACTTAAGCCGTACCACACTCCACTTAAGAATAGGGAGATCGTGGAGAAATCGATTACGGATATGTTGGCAGCAGGTATCATTGAGAGATCCCGATCCTCCTGGTCTTCCCCTATTGTAATAGTCACTAAGAAGGATGGTACTAATCGTTTCTGTTGCGATTATCGGGCTTTGAATGCCATCACCAAGGTAATTTCATACCCCCTTCCTCGGGTTGATGATATCTTGGCGACCGTTGGAAGATCTAAGTGGTTTACTACCCTAGATGCCCGTTCTGGATTCTGGTGCATTCCGATGTCACCGGAAGCCAAAGTAAAGTCCTCTTTGTGTACACATATTGGGAGTTACCAGTGGAATGTCATGCCTTTCGGCCTAAAGAGCAGCCCAGCTACGTATATGTCCCTCATGGATGAAGTACTGAAGGGCATGCAATCTTACGCCTTGGCTTATGTTGATGACATCTTGATCCACATTCCAGGAACCCTTGAGGATCATTTACTCAATGTTGAGAAAGTCTTTAACCGACTGAGGGCACATAATATTATGCTCAAATTAAGCAAATGTGCTTTCTTACAGACCGAAGCCAGATATCTTGGCTTCATAATCAACCAAGATGGTGTCCGTCCGGATGATGCTAAAGTGCAGGCCATCCGTGATATGGCCTCTCCTACTTCTGTTCGCCACGTTCGCGGTTTCTTAGGCAGTTGTTCCTACTATAGAAAGCACATAGTCAATTTCTCTCGAGCTGCTGAGCCTCTTATTGCTCTAACAAAAAAGTATGCTCGATTCCGATGGACTGACGTCTGCCAGGATGCTTTCAATTATCTTAAGTCTTCACTTACTAAGATTCCTCGTTTGGCATATCCAGACATTAGACGTCCTATGATCTTGTATACGGACGCATCTCTTCGGGCTGTTGGTGCTTGTCTTGTCCAGGCCAACATCTTGGACTCTCCTCCGATTATTGCCGAAGTCCCAAACGAGATGCCTATTGCGTTCCTCTCTCACGCACTCAGTCGGTCTCAACAACGATGGACCGTTACTGAGAAGGAAGCTTTTGCCATACACTATGCATTGCAAAAGTTAGACTTCTATCTACGTGGTACAAAGGTTTTAATCCGTACTGACCACAAGCCTTTGCTTACTTGGTTAACCAAGACGTCTGAGCAACCCCGTAAGCTACAAACTTGGGCTCTGAATTTACAGAGTTATGATGCTACCATTGAGCATATCCCAGGAGAACATAACACTGTAGCTGACCTTCTGTCTCGGATTCCATATGATACTTGTAAGACCCCTCCTATTCTTCTAAACCGGATCCTAAGGCGTCATCAGACCTTGATGATAACGCCAAAGAAATACTTGTCATAATGCTGACTGTCCTCCTGTCATTTCTGATCATGAAAATCTCTCTAGCTCTCCTGATGAGCTCCTCTTTCCTTCTTTCACTGCGAAGGAACAACTTCGAGATCCTGCACTCCTGCAAATTCGATCTCAGTTTCAGCGTGACCCAAAATCTGTTTCTAATTACACTATTCAGTCCTCTGATAACGTTCTTTACTGGATTAACCCTAAATGTCCAGATAAACTCCTCATCTGTCTTCCTAAACATCTTATCCCTCGTGTTCTCCATGATTTTCACGATTCTAATGGCCACATGGGGCGAGATAAAATACGAGACATTATTTCTAAACGATATTACTGGTCTTCTCTCTATATGGACGTTGCCGAGTATGTTGACTCTTGTAGAACATGCAAGCAGCGCAACATGCGTCCTCTGCGTATCCCTACCCAAATGATGTCTCTGACACATTTTCCCATGGAATGCGTCAGCGTTGATCTCTCTGGTCCCTACCCCCTTTCTCAGTCCGGTAATACCCATGTCTTGCATTTTGTAGACCAGTACTCTGTCTGGCCCGAATGTTTTCCACTCCGTTGCTCTTCCTCTGAAGATGTTACTGAAATCTTCCTTAATTCTTTTGTGCCTCGCCACGGTTATCCTAAGACTATTCTTTCGGATAATGGGAAGCAATTTACAGGTCGCCCTTTCCATTCTACTCTTGCAGCCCTTAATATCAGACATAAGATGACCAGCTTCTATAGGCCTCAGTCAAATGGTCGCAATGAAAGAATGCATAAGACTCTTCATGACATTCTCTCCAAATTCACAGCTGATAATCCGCAGTATTGGGATGTTTATATACCCCAAGCACTTGAGGCTCTGCGTGTCAATGTGAATGATACAACTGGTTTCTCGCCATTCTACCTCTTGTATGGCAGGGAACCACGTCTACCTTTGGATAATCTCCTTACTCCTCAAAGGAAATATATGGGCGATAATCCCATTGAGATTATCCTGCGACAAAAAACGTACCGCCCACCAGCAAGTTCACCATAACGCTCTCAAGGCGTTTAAGAAACGACAGCGTTTGCTTGATAAGGGCACTCGCTTGCCATCATTCCATGTTGGTGACTTAGTCTGGTTTTTTTTTTTTTTTTTTTTTTTTTTCCTTAACCAGCGACACTTAGGCTTTCAGCCCTTCGGCCCAATGACATGTCATTGCGAGGCTGGGGAACCTGAGGACTTTCCTTCCAACCCGGTCAGGATCTTCGCTCCTTCCCATCCACAGAGGGTTTATCACAGGAGCCGTTCAGGCTATTCAGTCAAATTTCCGGCCGTAAACATTTCTTCAAACGCCGACGCCCGGGTTTGAACCATGAACACCTGGTCGCCAGTACAACGCCGAAGCCATTACACCAGCGCGGCTCCCATTGGAAGTCTGGTTTAAAAAGAATGCCCGTAGCGATAAATTTGATCATCGCTGGCTTTCAGGGTACAAGATAGTGAAACAGACAACACCGGTTACCTTCGTGATATGGAATGAAGAGCGACACCACGAAACTAAAGCTCATGCTACCCAGTTGCGACTAGATGTGCAACGCCCCTACACTGTCCCTCCTCATGCTCTTCCGTCTGGCCGCCCCGTGCGACAGGCTACCCTCCAGTATAACCCTTCCTCCTCTTCCTCTCCCTCCATGTCTGAACTTGCATCTTGTCCTCCTTCAGACCCCATTAGTTCTGCCCCTGTCTCCTTTATCCCTCCTCCTGCTCCACTTACATCTGTTCAGCCCTATGCTTACGATGCTTCCTCATCAGAATCTGATAGTCCTCCCAGTGATGATGTTTTACACAGACTCCGGTCTAGAGTAGTCCGTCGAGATGCTGTTCCTTCCGCCTCCTCGGTGCCCTCTCCTTCTTCCCCCTTCCATATGGTTGATCGTACCAGACGTTATCGTTCCTGTTCCACCTCCGAGGGTCCTATCCCTCTTCCTGAGCTGTACTCACGTATCCACTCCCGTGATGCTCGCTTGGCTGAGTTACCCTCCGTTACTCCAGGCCCCTCTCATGCTTCGCCTCAACATGATATTATTGTACCTCCTATTACTGCCGCAACTCCTGTCCATACCTCCCTTCCTCCCTCTGTTCAACTCTCGTCTGACCCCGCTTTTCCTCCCTCTGGTTATTTTCCTCCACCTCCCTCCGACCTTGATACAGCCCCTGAGTCCGACTCTTCGGATGTTGAACCTCCTCTTCCTAGCTCTGATTGCTTTCCTCCCCCTCCCTCCGATCTTGACTCTTCACCCGATTCTGCTTCTTCTGATATTGAACCTGATGTTCTTCCTCCCCCAGCTCGTTTTCCCTCTAAACGTCGTCATTCGACCTCATCTAGCGATTCTGCTCCCCTTCCTAAGCACCTTCACCAGCGGGCCGCCCATGTACGAACCCGTTTTCGTCACTCCCGTAGTCCATGCCATTGTTCCTACATCCCAACCTACACAGTACGATCCTCGCCTGTTATTGTAAGCCATTGAAAGATTGGAAGCAATGAACATTTTTGCAAAGATGTTTACAAATTGAACTGCACTTACCTCCAGATGCCGTCTCCGGTCAGGTTGACATTTCCTGCCCTGCTATTATTTTTAGCATGAAGTCGACCCTGCTTCTCGTGTCTTCCGATGCAAGTCTCCCACACAATACCCTCCTGCTGAATTGCTTGATCCTGATGCTACCGTGAAGACCAATCGTTACGCATCCTTGAACATCTGGGTTACACACTTTACGCATTTCCAGTTCAGATAGGAAAGTCCAACAGCCGTTATTTATGGAGAGCTGTTACATTTTCGTCCGCAAGAAGACATTGCTGAATCTACCGGTACATGAACATTTCCCTTACAACATCTTTTCGACCACTGCTGATGGAGATCCACCAACTCAGACGATCTCTGCAGTCCTGATATATTGTAGTTGATGTAGTTCCCTTTTACACGAGTTAGCGTCATTATGTCACATTATTTTTGACTGATGTAATATTTGACCATCTTATGTGCCCCTATGATTTTTTTGTTTTTGTTTTTTTGCCTTCTTTTTAATGTAAGATTTTGCCCAGATTTTTTTTTTGGGTGTTTATATCGTTCTGTTGTACCAAATAAAAGTGATTAACTAATGTACATCTTCACCCACCACTTATGTTGGCATCATTCACGATTCATTATGATGATGACACCATATTGCATTATGATTGTTTGAATTTTCTGTCATTGTTACACCGACACTCATACATGTGATTTAACTATTTGCCCATTTATATATTCTATACCATTGTCCATTGATTACCATGTTTCCATTCCATTCATTGTTTCCGGTTATTGTTACACCGGCAAAGTCATATTTTTTATTATGAGACTTACCCATTTTGCCCATACTTTGCCACCAAGTTCTGTGGTTCTATGTCCATTTGTTCCATTCATATTTTTTTTTCATCACCCACTTCAGTGAAGTGTAGGGTGACAGCCATTTTGGGCATTCGCCATATTTTGGGCACCCGCTATATTTTTTTTGGGCCAGTTTTTTTTTTCTTGCGACGTTAACTCGCTTGTCATGTTATTTTATGTTTTATGATTCGCACAAGTGTGAGAGATATTGATGACTATCAACCCATAAAGCGTTTTGTTAGTTTGTTGATGATTGTTAGTTACTGTTCTATTTTGCCCATATTTTTTTTGCACTTATTAGTACTATGTGTAGCTACCATAACCTCCATAGTTTTTTTTTCATGTGTCCCTCGTTTATGTTATGTCCATCAGTCCCTACCCCTTCATGATCGATTTTTTTGTGTGTGAAACGTTAATGGTGTTATTTCATCCATTATTCCCATCTATTGTTTATTGTAGTCCTTCTGACATGATTTATGGTGGGATACATGAATCCCAATAAATTTTGTTTTAGAGTTAGTAATTTTTTTTCCTAGGGAATAAAGTGTCTCCCTACGGGATACACTTTAGTGGCCCCGGGCGCATGTGACAGTACGGACTGTTACGTCGGATTAACACTAAGGTGCTGCCACTTAATTATAGTTAGGGTAAGAATACTTAGCAAGATTAAACACTAAGTATTTGAGCGTGTCTAGTTAGTGTAATAGCACTAGTCACAAATCCTATGAGTGATTTAATTAAAGTGTTCAGGAATGACGTCATCGAACTTGGGGTAGAATTGCCCAGTAGTTAGTACGGAAGTGATGGTTTGAAAGAAGGGAGTTAAGTGAGTTGGTTTTAGGCACGAGACGAGCGAGGCAGTGATTTTTGGGGTTTGGACCATCTTGTAAGTTCGATGGCTGTGTGTTATTTCATGAGATGACTGGTTTGTATACCACAGAAGCACATGTATTTATGAACTATTATGAAGTTGTCAGAGGTTACAGACACTAAATAAAGGTGTTCATTCATATTTAATCCAGCTTGAACTTATTTCCTGAACGTCAGTAGGAAGTTTCGTTTGTTTACATCAGGTAATAGAGAAAAGAATGTTACCATATTTTCGACGATCATGCAGCCTAAAACATAAACACAGTTACGAGTCTCCAAAGGAATCACCTGGGTTATGTTCCTATTCTGTAATCACCATCTCTGGCAGTCGCCAGTAAAACAACAGATGAACATTGATAAAAGATTCCACCCCATTCTCACCCTGTCACATCTAACTTGATTTGGTGCAGTTCCCGTCCACTCCCCCGGCCACACATGCACTGTGCTGAGATCCTCCTTGTGTGATCTAAGTGAGGAGATCGGAGCACTGATGGAGTAGTCCGTGTGCAATGAAGATAGTCCTTAAAACCAAACCAAACCAAACACTTTCAAATATCAACTTGAATAAGTTTAGAGAAACCGGTAGTCAGTCAGAGGTTGTTGGTGTCTTAATAAAGTTTGTCCTGCAGTAGTACTGGTGATTATCACATGAGCTTTCTCTGTTCTTCGTTTGTTGTGCATTTTTGCAGCAGATGTTCAGCTTCATTTTATGTGTCACAGCTACACTCATCAGTAGCTCCTGTCTTTAGCTTGTTGAATAGATGGTATCTCAATCTGTTGGGGCCTGGGCGGAGTCTGAAGATAACCACTTGTTCATGACGTAAAGAACATATTACATGTATCCACATGCGTCACATATACACAAAAGTATATGCTGTTTACGACATTACTTTTGTGTATATGTGACGTATACGGATGGTTTTATATGCGCGTCGAACATGGAATCTTATTTGAAAGTATTTGTCGCGTAGAATATCATAGATATGGATACGTTTGTGTTGTTATGTGATAACGTGTTTTTGTTTTGATGAGAGACGTGATTGATTGTCGTCCATTGTGTGTATGAAAAAAGGATGTGTTTCATGTATTAGTCAAGTCGCTCTTATATATACATTTGATTTGTGTCTATAGTTTAGAAATCTATTGCTATATGAAGTATGGACTCACGTTATATTGGAATGAGATTATATTTTCTATAAGAAATAATAAGTTGATGAAATGAAGCGAAATAAGCTTCATGTGCGTAATATTTAGTTGGTAAAGCGTAAAGGAAACTTATAAAGAATGGCCACAAGGAATGGACACATGATGAAGCTGTGTATGCAAATTAAATGTCTTGGATCAGAAACACAGTATTGGATTACATGTTGTCGCGGATTATCTATCTTGGTGTGCCATAGTGGCCCACTAAGGTTGTCAAATATTTAACGTAAGAGATAGGTCAAATCTTCGCTCCAGAATTACTCGTGGCAGCGATATAAATAAGAGGGCTGAGCTCCTATTTTAGGAATCTCGCAGGTATTTTAGGGAGCCTCACATGTATTTTAGAATGGTAACTACAAAAACTGAGTTGTTCTCAGTTTGTTGTAAAGTTTGTATCCACCTCCCGCTTCTGTGAGATATAAGTATATGAGGAGAACTGCCGTAAGACGGGGGTAAAACAGTTGAATGGGAAAAAAAACAAAAAAAAATACACACACACACAAATAGTAATACGTCTTACAAGGAGAAAGGACAAGAAAAACCTACGTTGCGGCCACAAGGCCTTCGTCAGGGACAAACAAACAAGAGACAAGAGGGAAAGAAAATGAGAATTAAGTAGAGAACATGAAACTATAAAAATAAGAGGAAAAAAAACCTCACTTATGTCCAGTGACATGTGAAGCAAGATGGCTGCCACTAAACCCTTAAACATACATATACACCCCTGTTCACAAAGTTCCGGGTCTCATTTTTTATCCGGAAAACCATTATAAGGAGCTAGGTGATATTAACACAGTGCACGTGTCAACCACGTGCCACTATATGTACCAAACCTGAAGTTTGTAATTTCGCGCATGCGCTGTGTGGTAGCGTATAAGCGGATGTGACGTAATAGTACTCGTCGCGTTTCAAAAATGGACAGCAAAATTCAACAACGTGTGTGTGTTGATTTCTGTTTTCGTCTAGGAAAAACTGGTTCCGAAACTCTCGAAATGTTGCAAACAGCTTTCGGAGAGTCCTGTTTAAGTACATCTAAAACATTTGAGTTGTATTCCCGTTTCAAAAGTGGACTCCGATCCTTTGAAGATGGCCCCCGTCAAGGGAGACCCTCCCTCTCCCACACCGACGAGTTCGTTGCACGTATGCAAGAAATGATACGCGCTGACCGACGTCTGACTATCAGAGAGGTTACTGATGATATTGGAATATCAATTGGTACGTGTCATAAAATCGTAACTGAAGATTTGCACATGAGACGGGTGTCAGCGAAACTCGTGCCACGCCACCTGACTGAGGACCAGAAGGACGATCGGTTGTCCATTTGCACTGACCTCCTTGAGATAGCAAAAAACGACGCAAATTTCATGTCCTCGATAATAACTGGTGATGAAAGCTGGGTGTACGGATATGACCCGGAAACAAAGCAAATGTCCTCCCAGTGGCAAACGCAATCATCTCCTCGGCCGAAGAAGGCACGACAGGTCAAGTCCAATGTCAAGACCATGTTAGTAGCGTTTTTCGACATTGATGGCCTGGTGCATCATGAATACGTCCCTATAGGACAGAGTGTCAATGCTGAATTCTACAAAACAGTCCTGCAACGCCTCCGTGACGCTGTGCGCAGACATCGCCCTGAGAAGTGGCGCACAGGCAATTGGCGTGTTCATCATAACAATGCACCTGCACACAGGTCTGTCACCACAAACGCATTTTTGACGAAACACAACATTCCATTGCTCCCGCATCCTCCATACTCACCCGATCTTGCTCCGTGTGACTTTTTCTTGTTCCAGCAGCTTAAGAAAACAATGAAAGGTCGTAGATTCGATGACATTGAGCAGATTCAAGCCAATCCGACGAAAGAGATGAGGGCTATTCCGCAAAGTGACTACCAGAGGTGCTTCCTTCAGTGGCAGGAACTTTGGAATAAGTGTGTACACTCACAAGGGAACTACTTTGAAGGAGATAGAACCAAATAGTATGTAAGTCTACTTATTCGAATTAAAAAAATGAGTCCCGGAGCTTTGTGAACAGGGGAGTTATATATATATATATATATATATATATATATATATATATATCTTCTTCTTCCGTCCTTAGCCAACGACCGGCAAAGCAGTCAGTGGCCATTACGCCTAGTGGCGTCTTAAGGGCAACAGCGAATAGATTTTCTTTGCCGTTGTTCCCATCACGCCTAATGGCGTCTTTAGGGCAACGACAAATCAATCCGTTTGCTGTTGTTTCCGTAATCAAAGTGACTGGCAAACGGGTGATCATCCTGTTGGTATATATATATATATATATATATATATATATATATATATATATATATATATATATATATATATATATATATATATATATATATATATATATATATATATATATATATATATATATATTATATATATATATATATATATATATATATATATATATATATATATATATATATATATATATTCAATACCATAATTCCCGCCGTTAGTACTTCGGTCGGTCAATCGGTCGGTCGGTCAGTCACATTTTGCACACCGTCATTCGCGCACTTTTTCTAAACTTTCAACCACAGCTAAGGGGGTGCAACTGTGGATGAAAGTTAGACAATAATTGTATTGTTTCCCCTTATATGTACTCTCCCGAAAATAGAAGGTGTGCATGAAGATTATGGAAAGAAGCCAACAACACGATTGATAAACAGTACATGAACTGGAGTTTCGTCAAACTTCACGTTGTTCTCAGAGGCAGTAAGTCGACCATGGCTTCTCAGAGGCAACAATTACGAGACATGTTGTCATAAAAGAAATGTTAGTTATTTAGTCAATTATATGTCCATTAGATCATTATCACTGCTCCACATGTCATTTAGGTGAGGTTACTCCATGTCTTCATATTTAATACATCCATATAATTTTCACTACAAATATCTAATGACGGTCGCCTGCAATGAAATGACCACAGTAGTGATAGTACCGTCTGAAATACATGTAACAGAAACAACACACTATAATTAATAACGTGTCAATGTTGACGGGTTATTGCAAGTATATATATATATATATATATATATATATATATATATATATATATATATATATATATATATATATATATATATATATATATATATATATATATATATATATATATATATATATATATATATATATACACACACACACATAAGTATATTTATTTATTAAAACTTTTAGAAAAACAAGATTTAAAAACTTGATTTAAAAAAAATTCTAATTCAATAGTTTGGTATCTAATAAGAGAAAGATTGATCTCCTTATAGGGTGATATTAATAGATGCGAAATATAAGGAGCCCATGCACTAACTAGTTATGTCAACTTAACTAACCAGTTGGCGACAAGGTGTTTCTTTGGATTCTGGTTTGATTGATTCTAGTTCTCGGTGAAGTCTTGACTTTTCCTTCTCACGTCAGGAGTCAAATGGCTTTTGGGATCGCTTCGTTGCGCGAGTTAATCTCACAAGTTTGCCGCTTCGAAACTAAGAAGAAATACAAAATAGAATCTCCCGTAAATCTTTTGTCTCCTGATGTAGATCAGGATCTTGTATCATCAAGATACTTTCGCTTTTCTTCATCGTTTCATCTTCCTGTGAATTGTCCCGATGACCATTAGCATAACATCTCAGGCTACCAAGGCAGAGGAAAGTGTGTTAGGAGAGCGAAAGACTACAAATACAGTACAATATACAATAGTCTAGCAACCTAATTATTGTAGTGTTGACATATACATATATACACCATGATGCCTTCATTATAGTCCTCTTCCTGCTTCATATAGAGCGTGGGGCTACCTCTGCTATTAGTTCCTTGCGAGGAAAACCGCACAAAGTAGTCATCAGCTCTTGCAGTGGTCGTTTATGTGGAAATTTATTTTACATGATGAGGTTGGAGGCTTCAAACACAACTTTATATAAACAATCATATTCATACATTTTTAAATTCACATACAAAATGAACAAAACATACATTTAAGATGCATCCCTTTGTGAAGGGTATGCAGACGCTGATGCACAGATTGGTCGATAGGGTTTTACTGCAGCCGTGGAGGTGCAGTCTTCCCAGTGAGCTATTAATATTTTCTAATCTACAAATCTTAGCTTTAACTCATGGGGAAGATTCCTTGGAATTGTGACGATAATTAATTATAAAGAAGTTTTATACTTGTAATTTTACAAAGTTACTTCTTATATTAATCACTTCCTAGTAAAATATTTCTATGACGTCTCTTCCACTCTGAGTGACAAAAATGGAATAAAGTCCCGAGCCTTTTTCACATGCGAGTTTTTATAGTCAAAAAGTTCGCCCACGCGAAATTTAATGTTGGGCTTCCTTTTTTTTTTAAGCCAATCACTACTTTAGGGTGTTTTGATACGTATCACTCACCTACGCGTCCTTTATCTACTGGGAAGGGTTGTTATTGAAAATGGATGGATAGTGTCGCTAATTACTTGTACCGCCGGAAATGATTACGTGACCTGACATGCCCTAATTCCCCAATATTTGTTTGTTTTCTCTTTGCACCTAGGCGGAAACAACTTAGGTAATCCTAAGGTTTGGGTAGACAGATTACTCGCTATCTACCTGCATCACAGGTTCCAGTCAATATAGTCAAAGCAATCTCCCAGACAGATTGAATAAACAAGTTATTTTTGTAAGCGACTATCCTTATCTACTTGTATCATATTCCTCGCCTCTCTTCCCATCTGAACGGAAACAACTAGGTCATCTGTCAAAATATGCCAATCCCCGGTCTCTTTTTAGATAAGAGGCCAGGGTGCACAAACTGTTTTCTTAATCTCCCAGTCTATTATCGTCTAGCTTCGAAGGGTGCTGACAATTAAAAGATAAACATGCAATTATTGGCTGAAACCTGGTGTTATATATGGGGAGCGTACGTTACATAAAAAATATAATTATCGGTAAAATAGAGGCGGGGATGAAGATAGCGAAACGATAGGCAGAACATTTCAACAATTGAGCACGACTCTCTGTCACACATGTAAAAGGCGGTTGGTCTTTGTTGACCCTTTAATCAAGGTGTTTCGTTTGAACGTTTTCAACCACATATAATGTTATGCACTGATAAGCGATACATTTGATGTTTTGATGTCCATCTGCTTACTTATATAAACAGACTAACAGCCCTTTGACAGATGGAAGTATATGAAACTTTGACGGAGAGTAATGTAAATATAATAAAAATGACAGAAGTCAAAAAAAGGAAAGATAGAGTCGTCAGGAGAGTCAACACCATTAGAATAAGATGAGCGCAAAATACACTGACTTTGGATTTGGCAAACATTGAGAAAACCTTTCGATAAAATTACAAGGTAGTTCCTGGTTTGGAACCTCTTGTGTAAGAAAAAGAGATAGAGATTACATAAATAATGCGAGTACAGCATTCCTTCCGAATAGGACATGGGATCATAACTGCATTATCCCCCCACGCAAGAAGCCTACACCGAGCAACGTTTGTTCCTTAGCATTACTGATTTCTGTAACAACTTGTTGTACATAGTGGGACGCCAGCCTATGCACAATCTCACATTTATAGCTTCTTCCGGCATGTCTAGTAGAAGCTTTGACCCTCTCTTTATTTATCTCAGCAAAATAACAGCGGGAACTACTCGGTATTTCCTTTACAAATAGTTAAAACTGTAGGCGACTTGAGAAATGTACATAATTACGAGAATACGAGCAAGCAACCCGCCAATGCAAGACGGGAAATACTCGTAATTATGTTGGGTTCTTTCTGCTGCAAGCCCTGATAACTGCGTGAATTCCTATGTGGTCATTTCATTCCATTCCATTCCATGTCAACTTCATTGGATCATTGTAGTCAAAATTATCATGACTTATGGTCAATGGACGTGAAAAAAATATTGAAGGGCATGCGTTATCTTTTAATGTGTGTTCATTTTAACTTTCACCGTCTCCGTATTTTCCCGAAAATGCATCGTAAAAAGAGTGCACTGCGTGCGTGTTCTTTAATGGACGTTCTTTAATATCTATTGGTATGTGTAAATGAAATACACTATAACAGTGAATGGGTAGGTGGGCAGGTAAGCAGTCGGGCAGAGGTAGGTAGGTAGTTAGATAAATAAGTAGGTAGGTAGGTAAGTAGGCAGGTCGATAGGTAGGTAGGTAGGTAGGTAGGTAGGTAGGTAGGTAGGTAGGTAGGTAGGTAGGTAGGTAGAGGTAGCTAGGTGGTAGGTAGGTAGGTAGGTAGGTATGTAGTTAGTTAGTTAGTTAGTTAGTTAGTTAGTTAGTTAGTTAGTTAGTTAGTTAGTTAGTTAGTTAGTTAGTTAGTTAGTTAGTTAGTTAGTTAGTTAGTTAGTTAGGTAGGTAGGTAGGTAGGTAGGTAGGTAGGTCTGATAGAATGGTTTATTGGGTGTGATGTGCATTTTTACTGCTTTTTCTTGTTCTTTGTAATTTTTTTCTTCTATTTTTCTTCAATATCTATTTCATTTTCTGTTATCCTTTGAATAAGAATGTTTAAGTAATAATATTCGCAAATAAAGTCAACAAAGTGAATCTATTATAATCCAATAATCACCAAAACACAAAACTGCAACAAAACACAAAACTGCAACAAAACAAAATAAAAACTAAAAAAAAATAACGACTGCTTAAACCAGGGGTTCTTAACTTTTCATTTGCCATGGACCACTGTGATTGTCCTGTGAGGGCTACTTGCCCCTTTGATTGTCCTGTGAGGGGTACATACCCCTTTGATTGTCCAGTGAGGGCTACATGCAACTTTAATTGTCCAATGAAAGCTGCGGATCTCTTTTTATATAAAATCTACATAAACACATAATTACAATTTGTACATACAAATACTTTTTTATTATAAAGGAAAATCGTTACGCTTACCTACAATTATGCTGAAATGTAAAAACAATGTATAAAACAATATATTTCTTTAAATGCAGAAATCTATAATAATTTACCGAGTAAGTATTTTGGTGAAAATAGAATTCAAAATTTTAGGTTATGTAAACGAGCGCCCTAGAATCCATTCGTGAACTCCCGTGGGGTCAAGGGACCAAATTTTAAGATTCCCTGGCATAAACAAATACACAATTTAAAAACAAAATTTAAGGTAACATTAACAACGCTGTACCACGAATACGTGATCAGAATGTTCGATTCTTCTTTAACTGTCACTTCCGAATCTTCTGCCGATGCAACATAGCAACGAGTTGTTGATGACGGATAGTTTTGACAGACTTGTTTGGGGTAAGCATTCATCGATTCGTCCTTCTTTGTGTTTGCTCATATGTCTGTCCGGCCACTAATCGATTCCTCCAAGTAGTAAGCCCCTTTCTGCGGTTGTCTCTCGTGTCGTCTCCGTCCTGCTGTTTCATCACGCGCTATGAAGCGTTACCAAATATTTACATCTTCCAGCGACATACTCGTCATATCCTTGTGAGAAGTGGGATATTTGAAGACTTGCACGTGCAGAGGCGGCTCCTAATTTTGGGTATCGTTAGTGGTATATATTCACAGTGATGGATAGCGCATTTCCGAGTCACAATAAATGAGGCAGATAATTCCCTTGAAGCCGAGAAGGCAGCCATGAAGTACAACAAGAAGCACCATGAAAAGTGCGATGGAAATAAATGTTTTGATAGAAATCATTAGTGCTGAGTTAGCAGTGTGGTTATCCCGATTCACTCCTGTAGCGAGGTGATGCACCGTTTGGTTGGTCTTGGGCTCGATTCCCCGGTAAGCCTATCACTTCTGTTCTTTTTCTGTTGTCATGTAGTTATCTACTACTTTTTCTATTACCTGTGCCTGCAACATACCCATTCCTGTTTATTATTTTAATATTGTCATATTCCAGTCAATGACCAGTAAGAAAAGAAATGACCAGGCATCCTACAAAATATTACAAAGCAGTGCATTCCCATTAGAAATACATGAGTCTCAAGGGCAATAAATAAGAAGGTAGCATACAATAAATCAAAGTACAAACATCTCAAAACTCGGGGACGGGAGATGTACTCAAGAACAGGGAAGAGATACACCAACAGATCTTAGAAAATGCCACACCAAACGCCTGAGAATTTGCAGTCTGGAAAAACAACAAATAAAATGTATTATTTAGAAAAAGGGTCACTATATACCCAAATTATAACCCATATCGAGTTGAACCGGGTATCCCATGCACAAAACAAAATCCAATGGTTTGTGCAAGGTCCTGAAATCAACAACATTTTTTTCTTTTTTTCTTTTTGCACTCCAGTTCTTATCTCAAAGGGCGCCGTCGTGGAAAATCGTGCGTTTCATGTCGTCAAATGTTTTATTTATTAGGTTTATTAACTTAAGGAGAGACTCCATAATACCACATCAGTTTCCATGGCGATATTCTGTCTAAGTTATCGCGTGCCATTTTAATTGTCCACACATTGGATCTAAAACCAGCAGAACAGGATCTCCAAGAATGTCGGCTCAACGAGAGAAGCAATTTGACAGCACTGTTTTCACGAACCCCTTTGAGCCATAAACTGTATACTAATGAGAGAAGCCGGAGACAGACCATCAACTTTATAAAAGAAATATATCAATATATACCTTGTATAAAATTCCAGCTTTTTCTGTCACTAACGCTAAGGGATGCAACTTTGGTTGAAAGTTAGAAATTAATTGCATTGTTTCCCGTATATGTACTCTCCCGATAATAGTAACACTCGACAAAGAAAAGTGCGCAAATGACGGTGTGCACAAAAATATTTATAGAATGTGTGATCCCGTATACACACATTGGGATCCTCGCTGCTGCTACGTAGTTCGTGTACTACGGTGATGCACAGTGGTTTTTTAAAAAATACTCTGGAGCCGCGCTGGCGTAATGGCTACGGCGTTGTACTGGCGACCAGGTTTTCATGGTTCAAATCCGGGAGTCAGCGTTTGAAGGAATGTTTACGACGGGAAATTTGACTGAATAACCTGAACGGCTCCTGCACACAAATCCCGTGTGGATGGGAAGGAGCAAAGCTCCTGACCGGGTAGGAAGGAAAGTCCACTGACCCCCCAGCCTCGCAATGACATGTCATTGGGCCAAAAGAGCTGGAAAGCTCGAGTGCCACTGGTTAGAAAAAAAAATACTCTTGAATAAGTAAAATTGCCGTTAGGTATTGGTGCTTTTGAATTTAATTCCCGTCTTATGATGGGCTTTTACAATAGTGTAGTTATATGAGAGCGAAGTATAGTTCCGGCGGCGTCTGGTGAGGTAAAGACAGAATAGTACCACTGTCCCCTCAGACATGTCGTGCAAGGCGACTAGTGTGAGGTTGTGCATGAGACTGTCGACTTCATCATGTAGAATGGATTTCTGCAGAAGTCACGTGAATGCGTGGCGCGGTCTTCCTGTAGGGAGACCAGCTGCGGTTGTGGCGCCGTCCTTCACAAGGAGCGAAAAGGAAAATGATGATGATATGAGAGCGAATGAAGAATATGATGATGATGATGATGATAACGATGATGATGATGATAACGATGATGATGGTGATGCTGATGATGATGATGATGATGATGATGATGATGATGATGATGATGCTGATGATGATGATAACGATGATGATGATGCTGCTGATGATGATAACAATGATGATGATGCTGCTGATGATGATAACGGTGATGTTGATGTCCAACTTCTTTCTATGGAGGACGTGCTCATATTCACGGAAATTTGTTTGCCTTGAAAGTTCTGCAGATGGGTAGCCGCCCCATGCCCAATCCTCCTTAGTTTCCTTTTACGTCATACTTGGCATGTTACAGTATTATAATTTTGTTTTTCTCATCGTCTGGGCCCCGGTAACACAGACTTTCATTCATAAATAAAGTTCCAGACTTTCATAAGTAAAATTACAGACTTTCATAAATGGGTGCTTGTGTAGAAAAGAAGGGTTGAAGTGATATGACAAGATCACTAATGTGGAACTGATGACAAGAACGAAACAAGTACAACTGGATTAAGAGATGCATCGAAAATGCTGGCGATAGATAGTGTCACAGCGTGATTAACACAGCTGTGGACTGGTGGTGCTCCGCTGGGAGCAGGTACGTAATGTCAGTCGTGTATGAGAGGTAGTCAGTAGAGTGGTCTGAACTTAACAAGACGAAACTGCGAGGTCAGCAGGTCAGGGGTGAATGCAAGGAGAGTTCTGATTGGGGCAGTGAAGAAACGGGGGTCAGGAGAGTGACGAGGTTTCTGGTGTGAGAGTGGACTTGAATTGTCGAGCGCGAGAAGATATTTATTTGTGTGAATATAATGCATTTTGTGATCTGGGATTTTCATGAATGTGGTACACTTCGCTGACTATATATATTGTTGTAATTTTGTGGTCATAGTTATTTGAATACATTGGACAGAGTTGGGAATATGGCTTGTGTTGGTTATTACTTGAATGTGTTCCACTCCATCCCTCGCTCTCTTGTTTAGTATTTCGAGGACTAAGACATAGTTGTGTTTAATATAAAATACCCTGTGTCAGATAGGATGCGCACTGTGGAAAGTTGTTGATAGAATTACAAGGCAGTCCTTGTTCTGGAACCGAGAGGGTAATAGGAGTAGAAGGTGACTGAGAAGCACATGGTGAAGATAACTGGAAAGAGAAAAAGAAAGGATCAAGAAGTGATGGACAAACCTTGAGCGGATGGCACAAGATAGGAGGACTGCATGAATTTTTTAAAGGCGTATACTACTCGCGAGGCTTAAAGGTGATGATAATGATGTTCATGATGACGATGATTATGACGATGATGACGATGATGGTGACGATGATGATGACGATGTTGATGATAATGATGACGATGATGATGATGACGATGATGATGATGGTGATGATGATGACGATGGTGATGATGAAGTTGATGATAACGATGATGAAGATGACTATGACAATGAAGACTATGATGATGATGACGATGTTGATGATAATGATGATGACGATGATGACGACGGTGATGATTATGATGATGACAATGATGATTATATTGCAATAAAAAAAAAAAGAATCAGTGAAGAAAATCGAAGATGGAGATTTAGGGAAAGAAATATCCCCTACCCCGTTAGAAGCCGCTCTTGAAAAAAAAAATAGATTGCCGAAAAAGAAAAGAAAGAAAATATATGCGTTATTGTTTCTGTAGCCTATTTTGTAAGAAGACTACTTCAAACTCCACCTCACCAACTCATCATTCAAAATTCCCCATTTATACAGGCGTCTTCGTGTGCATCTAGCTTTCATTCAGTCGTTCATGGAACTTCTATCGATATTCACGTGAAAGGGCTGAAATATCAATACACAAACTCAGATTGCCGCCCCTTTGATGAATTGTCTGCCCCCTGATTCATTCTTGCTGCCCTTGTGTATTGAGTGGTCTCCCTTTGAATACCTCGCGTTTTTTATGCAGTCAATACATGGCTGTGTGAACAAGACAGAAGGTGTGCCATTTTTGTCTGCCCTGAATCTTCTCTCTTTCTTAAGCTCTCTCCTCTTCTTCTCCCTAATGAATGCACGCTGAATCGAAAAACTGAAGGAATGAAAGGACGTGTCCGTCATATCTGCTCTTTTAAGCGGTCCCTGATAATAAACATTGGAACACATCTGACATAACATTATTACCACGGGGGAGGGGGGGGGGGGGGGGGGCCGCCGCCATGATACTTGGATTCCCTAACCATAAATTTGGAAGAAGCAATGTTCTGTTTCAGAAATTTGAAACATCGTAAAACTTTACAGTGGTAGCCGTTTCATGTTTTCGTGGCAAGATCTCTTTTCGGCGGGCATGCTAGGCCTATGCCACTGTTACGGAAAGTGCTCATTTAAAAAAAAATATTTTCTCATGTGTCTTACTTAGCTCTCATTTTCTTTCCTTTCCCTAACAAAGGCCTTGTGGTCGTAACGTTGACTATTTACTTGGTCTTTTATCCAGTAAGTCGAATCACTTTTTTTCGATTTGTTTTCATATCCACCCGCCCTATGGATTTTACAAAAAAAAAATTTTAATACCTTCATAAATTGCTGTTATAGAAGAGCTCTAAAGTTAGATTCATTAACTTATTCACAAACTGTCAGCACCCAATGGAGCTTAGGACTTCAACAAATTGACGCCAAGCTTTCCTGTGCTTCTTTTCCGTTGTCCGTGCTCTTTTTGGAGACTGTAAAACAAAGAGCTAAAAAAATAAATCGTGGCACTGTAAGATAAGAAATAACGGCATATCGAGATGAATTAAATTTAGGGAAAAAAAAAGAAAGACAAGAAAAGAAAAGTAAAGAAAAAAAAAGGAGTTTGATCGCACGAAGCTGTATAACCATCACTGACTTGGTGCTCCATGAGAATATTTTTAAAAAAAATTATATATACATGCTTGCTTGCTTGCTTGCTTTTATCCCCGATGAGGGTGCGAGTAGCTAGACTCTTATACCCTTGGCACACAGGCAGCTTGGTATGGCGGTGGCGCAGCCACCGCCACGCCTCTGCATACGGTCCGTGTTGCCACACGGCCAGAAAGCCACCCATCGTGCCCCCAAGCGATGAGTGAGCAACCCGCCGTGCATCTACACACTGTTTGGGGAGTGGTTTGGGCTTTTTTTTCACCCCAGGGAGCATCCTAGACTCAGACCAGGCTACACCAGGCCCACTATGGCGTGTGTGTACTGACCCGAGGTTTGATAGCTCTCTACCCTGCAAAGGGGGTATTATATATACATATATCTAATTTATGGAAAGACCATCGTAAGCACGAGTAGCCGTAAGTCATATACGTCGAAATGTCACGGATTGCCTCCCCTGCGTTGCAGTAGTGGTCCAACAGTGACCAAAACTCAAGAGTATCTAATATTGGCTTCCAATGTATCTACCTGCGCGCAAGATTACCCTTGACAGAGATGTAGATAGAAGATTAATGACACTTCTACCTTAAGGGAGTGTTCACAAGATATTTCCAGAAGTCACGAACAATGTTGCATTGGGCTGAACAATTGTTAACGCATTATATCTGGTCCGTCGCCTTTTATGAAGGATTTAAGCAATGGTGTAGCCCCGTTCAAGCCCCCAGTTGGTGTAATCCAACGAAATCCCTCTTATAAGGTATAGCTCTGTTTAGAGGTAAATGTATGTCTAGGTATATGTATATATATATATATATTAAAGAATCTGGCTCATACGTTTGCGTTCATACCTATAAAAAAAAACTGAATCGACTATGATTGTCTAGTTTTAAAACAACAGGTAACAAATTTAATAATCAATTAGTATTAACAGTATCTTCTTCTTCTTCGATCCTTAACCACCGACCGTCAAAGCAGTCAGTGGCCATCACGCCTAGTGGCGTCTTGTAGGGCAACAACAAATTGATTCCACTTTGCACGGTCGGTGGCCATCCTTCGTACAGTGCCCCAACTCTGGTTCATTCTTTGCATCTCAGCCTCCACAGTCCTCCGCCAAGTTGTTTTTGGTCGGCCTCTCTTTCGCTTTCCTTCAGGGGTCCAAAGCATAGCTGTTCTTGTGATGGCATCGGGGTCTCTTCTGAGGAAATGACCAACCCAGCTCCAGCGTCTGCCAGCTATGATGGTGTGCATGTCCTCTTGCTTGCTACGAGTAAGCAGATCTTGGTTGGTGATGGTATTCGGCCAAAAGATGCGGTGAATTTTTCTTAGGCATGTTGTGTGAAAAGAGGACAATTTTGACATTTCCTTCTCTGTGACTCTCCAGCATTCCGCACCATAGAGAAGCACAGAAAGCACGCAACTCTGGTATAATCTTAATTTTGTGCTTGTGCTGTATTGGGAGGACTTCCAGATGTTATTTAGGCTAAAGAAGGCTGTTCTTGCCTTATTCATTCTGATGTTGATGTCTTTGCCTGCCCCACCGTCTGGTGTTACTATGCTTCCTAGGTATGTGAAGGTATCTGTCTGTACCAATTGCTGATTCCTTACTGATATGGGCTCAGGGTTGCTCACATTGAGCGTCATGACCTCAGACTTCTTTAATTTGATGTTCAAGCCCTCCTGCTGGCTAAATTTATTAAGTCTATCCGTTTTTTCCTGGATGTGTTAATGTTTCCGTAACTTCATTATTTTTTTTACATAGACAGGGGTGTCAGCCCTATGCTAAAACCCCCAACCTGGAGGACCAGGGTACCAGCTTTTGTCTGACCCCTACCCACACAGACCAGTCCAGCTTGGTTGAACCTACCAGGAGTAAAACTCCCACTGGCATAGCTCTGGGGATTGTCGGGGTACGCAAGCTGCCATACCGCTACAAGGTATAGGTACCATTGATGGCAGATTAACAGTATAAAATAAATAAAATGCTGGTGATTTTATATTGGAATCAAATTTTCTCTTCTCCGAGATTTAGGGTGAGGATATACCAAAAGTCCTTTTTGCTGGTGCCTTTTTACAAGCACTTAACTTTTATAAGAGAGTCCTGCAGCTGTGGTTCATCAATTCTGAGATGACGAAAGCCTTCTCCACACTCTCTTCCACTGTAGGCGGTTAAAGTGGATGCTTTTCCCTCACAATAGCGGCGTAAATACCACAAATCGTCTTATGGCTTGTAACCATGTAGCGTAGTCCTGAACAAATATCTAATGGCAAATAACGAGAGGCTACCTTGCCTACCTATATCAAAATATGTCACCAAATGTTTTGACCAATCGCTGCACGAGCTGAAACCTGTAGCCAGAACCGTAGGCTGCAGGATAGCTGGATGAAATCTGTGCAAACGGTAATGTGTACTTGTGACTTTAGGCCAAAGGATAGGGTATGTCCCTCGGAACAGTGAGCACAATAAAATAACAGGAATCTTAAACTTTCATTAGATACATGAATTTAAGTGGTAGAAGCATGGACACAGGAGTTATGAGTGATTACAGGCAGTAATAATTTAGAGCGAAGGCTGGTTTCCCCGGTTTCAACTGTGATTGCAAACGCTACAAGGGAGGCAGAAAAAGGTTAGCTTGTTTAAATGGTAGCGCCCAATTGGCCCGTTTAAACAAGACCTGGATGGAAGGAATCGGTTGGGAAAAACCGGAAGAATAAATTATCGGAGTTTTGTAAGATCAACAGATCGGGCAGAAAGCGGTTGTTTTACTGAAATTTTGGTAAACATAAACTGACCCAGCCAGCCAATGGAATTGCTTGTCTTCCGTTCGCCCGCTACCTGTAATAAAAAGGGAAGCAAATCTGGAATATTTCTCTTGAACCGCCAGAACTAAATTCGTCAGAGGACAGAATCAGATTCTACCCCAGCTCCTTCGCCATTTGCCAGTGACGCAGACTGCATGGGTTTATTAAAAGCCTGTTGAATCTGAGATTGTGGGTAAGAGAATTAAGTCATAATATGTATAATATTAATTACTAGTAGGTAATGGAAGTGATTTTGTGTGTAAATCTCATTGTGTGATTCGTAGAAGGAAAGCTGCTTTGTGCTGTATAAATTATGTTCGACATTAAAACTAAGGCCGGACGGAATGAGGGTTGTTAGTTTCAGAAGCTTTTAAAGCCTTTTCTGATTGCTGGACTGGCCAATACTATCAGGAAATAGTAAAAGAGGAAAGATTGTAAAATTAATGTATTCACCACTCACCATAAGGCCTACGCAGTTTAATGATGTCAATTATGGACATATTAGGAAAGTGTGTGTGTTGTAATGCTGTGTTATATTATTGCATAAAACTTATTTAGACACTCAACACTCACCATAAGGCCTATGCAGTTTGGTGATGTTGGTCATGGACATATTACGAAAGTATGTGCTGTAATGTTGTTATATTATTGCATAAACCTATTTGTCACTGACTGAGTCTACCTTTCCTGTGTGTTGTAATGTTGTGTTATATTATTGCATAAACCTATTTGTCACTGACTGAGTCTACCTTTCCTGTGTTATCATCACTTATTCTGAACTGCCTCTCTAATCTACAATCTGGGTTGGAGGATTTTAGAGCCAGATGCTATGTAAAGACCTATTACATTTCAGGTCAGAGGTATCCTGTCACTCATCTTGTTAGCAGAGAAGAACATTGGTGTTGTACCCAGCGGTGTCATGATTTGAACAAGCACCCTGTACCTACATCAGTTGGAAGAGTGGGGACCCTCAGTGTTGGGTTTCTCCATCTTATATTCTGGCTTCAAGGAAAAGGCGGAAGTGAAGAAGTTAAGTCCTATTAGACAAGACTGACTCGCAGAGCATTGGCGTACCACACCCGGTCATAGTAGTAGTGATGAAAACAGTGATGAGTAAATTAATCTGGAAGCTACATAAAATAGAATTAGTTTGAACTCAAGTGATCTCAATAACATTGTAGTCAGTGTGACATTTTTAAAAGCTACATAACATAGAAATACTTTGAAGATAAATTCAAGTGATATCAGTAACAGTGAAGTCATTGTGACAGTTGTCAATATCTACTCCCCTAATGATGAAGATAAATTCAAGTACCAACATTAACATTGGTTCCAGAGGATTAGGTGAACTAAGACTATTTTCATAACAAGGGAGCCTTAACAACTAGGAAAAGACTTTATTTTTAGTGATTGACTTTTATTTGGTGTAGATATATGCATCATCATCAGTGTGTTTTTATTTTTAGGGTTTATGTTTACACAAACAAAACTAAACAGATGACTGTACATAAATAAAATTAAGAAATTGTAGTGCACTGTTTTGATTACTTTATGTCAGCTTTAAATTCATTTTACTTTGAAATTTAATTAATTTCCCTAGACACTATAACAGCCTATAGGTGGTTTGTTCGTCCATCACGGGTGATGAAGACCACTCTGTTCATCCAATTATTTAAGAATATGTTAGGTTAGTCTATGGGTACGAAGGTGACTGAAGAGCCCGATGCGGGCCTGGAAAGATCTTGGACAGTGTGGGCAGGGAATGTTTGCTTCATGTGAAGGTTTTATTTCACGGTCCTTTCTAGCTTGTCTCCGCTGTTCCGCTGCTGCTCTTCTGGATGATTCACATGCTGCTGCACCTTTACGAAGAGATGTGCGCCAAGCAGTTCGGTCTTGCGCAGCAGCTTCCCATGTGTCTGGGTTTATGTCAAAGGTTTTTAATGACGTCTTTAACGTGTCTTTGAAGCGCTTCTTTTGGCCACCATGGGAGCGTTTACCCTTCTGCATCTCACCATAAAAGAGTATCTTTGGCAGTCGATGGTCTGGCATGCGGACTACATGATCTGCCCAGCGAATTTGTGACTGCATCAGAATATATCAATACTAGGGATACCAGCTCTGTCAAGAACGGCGGTATCCGGGATCTTGTCTTGCCATTTGATGTTCATTATCTTCCTGAGACAGACTGTATGGAAGTGGTTTAGCTTCTTTACGTGGCGCCTGTATACAGTCCATGTTTCACATGCATATAGCAGCACTGGAAGCACCGCAGCTCTGTACACCTTCAGCTTTGTCTGTAGACTAATGCCACTTCGATGCCAAACGTTGGTGTATAGTCTGCCAAATGTGCTGCTATCTTTGGAGATCCTGGTGTTCACCTCATCATCAATGACAATGTTCTGGGATAGTGTGCTACCAAGGTATGTGAATCTGTTCACAACATTCAGTTTCTCACCATTAACCTTGATGACTGGCTCAGTATAAACTGTGCCAGGAGCTGGTTGGTACATGATTTCTGGTTTCTTCGTGTTGATGGTAAGCCCAAAGTTGGCGCAGGCTTCGGAGAATCTATCCACACTATGCTGCAGATCAGCCACCAGACTCTTCTCTGGCAACTATCCTAGTATCACCTGATACACCTTGTTGGTTGTCTTATTCTTCATAAATTAAGGAACCTCTCGCGACACTGGGACGCTCGTCAGGGATTGTTCCTGTATATTCTGAGCTTGCTGTTACCTTTTAGTGCTGTCAAGTGGGAAATTTTTGATAGTAAATTTTTGGTAGGGCAGGTTATGAAATAGATTTTTGAGTACCATTGAGTACAAATTAAGGTGAGGTACATGTGACGCGAAATCAGTCAATAATTAATTAATTAAGAAATTAATTTGATTAAGTGAGTAATTATATTGGCAAAAAAAATTTTTTTTTACTTTGTATTGGTTGCAACTAAATTACAACATTGCCATGGCAGATTTAGTAAAGTTCAGGTCAGCAACACTGCAATTGGGTAAAAAGCTTGGGATGACTGGTGATGTTCTGATCCAGTATGTTACGACTGAATGCGATAAATTCACAGAAAGAGAAGATAAGCAGTTAGCACGGCAAACGGAAGCTGAGAAAGAGAATAAGAAACTGCAATTGGAGGCTGAGGAAAGAAGGGTTCAAGCAGAGAGAGACCATGAGCTAAGATTAAAAGAGCGAGACCATGAGCTAAGATTAAAAGAGCTTGAACTTCAGGCAACTGCCAACCACAATGGTAGTAGTTCACCTCATTTGGACAACAGCTCCAGCCAGAGCACCTCAAATGGAGCCATGAATTTTCATATGGATCCATTTGTTTACAAGGTTGACGCAATCGAGGCTTATCTAGACAGATATGAAAGATTAGCGACTACTTATGGTCTAGAAAAGGAAAAGTGGAGTCTGAAGTTATCGCAAGGTTTGCGGGGAATTGCGTACGATGTCTTTTTGAAATTGCCAAAAAAGGATCAGGAAGATTACGAAGCCCTGAAGCAGGCATTGCTTGTTCGATATGAACAAAATGCTGAAGCACATAGACGACGCTTCAGAATGGCGAAGCTTCAACCAGGAGAGACGTATTAGCAGTTCTCAGAAAGATTAGAAACTTACCTACTAAGGTGGTGTAAGTTAGGAAACTTCACCCTAGATTTCGAGGGGCTAAAGGAAATGATGTTGATTGAACAACTATTGGATTCCATAACCCCGGAAACTAAGAAGTTCCTAATTGGGAACAAAAGAGACAGGTTGGCTGACATAATCACATATGCAGAGAGCCACCACCTGGCTCAATCCCTGACTCAAGGGAGTAAAAGGAAATAGGAGGGAGTTAAGCAACCCCAAACTCATAATAAGTTTGATCAAAAGGACAATGCAACCAAATACAGGCCAGGATATGATAATAAGGATAGGAACCCACAATTTCAGAATAGGAAACCTTACAAAAAGGAAGAAAAGTGGTGCAAAATTTGCAAAATGAATAACCACAACACGTTGGACTGTAGGAAGAAAAACACTCCTCATCATGCTGCATGTTTGAAAACAGGGAGTAGGGATAGGCAGGAACTGACAGTGAGTCAGAATGGCCTCTACCACCCACCTGTAAAAGAACTGGTGACCGTGAATGGCACTAGTGTGATATGTTTATATGACAATGGTTTGGACTTCGACTCGGTCGTGAGTTCTACTCTAGTGCACCCTGATCAATATACCACAGAAACAGTGGAGATTCAAGGGGCAACAAAGGAGATTGCAACCATGACACTTCCCATAGCAAGGATCAATGTAGTATCTCGTTATGTGGAAGGAGTGATACGCGCAGCAATAATTGATGAACCTATCTACTCGCTGATACTGGGTTGCAGATATGTGTTCTTAGGAGATCCAGAAAAACTTGTAGTCATGGCAGCAGTACAGACCAGGTCAAGCTTCAGGAAAGAGGAGGATAGTCCAATAAACATTCATCCAGAGGAGATGAAAAAGGCTCAGGCTGAAGATAGTTCACTCAAGCCTTGTTTTTGCAAGTTGCCAAAAGCCCATACTCCCCCAACCAAAGGTGAGTTTTACACGAAGAATGGATTACTTTATAGAAAAACTGGAACAGATCCAAATGGGCATGGACAGCTAGTGGTACCATCTTTGTATAGAGCAAAGGTTATGGAGCTAGGACACGCTTTACCATTTAGTGGACACATGGGAATTGGTGCCACGGGACAACGGATAGCCTGTCACTATTTCTGGCCAGGGATTATGGAAGATATAAAAAGATATGTTAAATCCTGTCCAGAATGCCAACGTGTAGCTACAAAGCATTGGACGGCACCTGCAACTCTAGGAGAAATGCCAATCATGGGGACTCCTTTTGAAAGAGTTGCTGTGGATGTTGTGGGACCTCTCACTAGGACCAAGAGGAGAAATAGTTACATTCTAACTCTAGTAGACACATGTTCTATGTGTGGAGAGGCAGTAGCCATGTCTTCAATAGACTCTAAACATGTGGTAGAGGCACTTCTTGCGATATTCACGAGGTTAGGTTTCCCCAACCAAATCTTGACTGACAATGGTTCTCAGTTCAAGGGGAAGCTAACTGAGGAAGTATTCAGGATCTTTCAAGCCAGGCATTTTCATTGTTCTCCCTATCACGCACAAGGGAACGGTCAGGTGGAGCAGTTCAACGGCATGCTCATTTCTATCCTGAGAAAACTGACACATGAGACACTGGATACTTGGGATCTCTACTTACCGGCTGCCTTGTTTGCATACCGGGAAGTCCCACACAGTTCAACAGGAATGGCTCCGGCAACGTTGTTATTTGGCCGGCCCATAAAAGGTCCACTGGAAGCATTGCTGCGGACATGGACTGATGAGAAAGCAGAAGAGACTGTAACCTCATCATATCAGTATGTGAACGAGTTGATATCTCGTCTTAAAACTGGCTGGAAGTTAGCCAATGTAAATCTTCGTAAAGCCAGAAGGAAACATGCTGCTTACTTCAACAAGAGGGCTAAGGATAGAGAACTTGCTGTTGGAGAGAAGGTGCTTCTTCTCTTACCCAGCAGTAACAACAAACTGCAAATAGGATGGCAGGGCCCATATACTGTTCTAGAGAAACTGTCTAGAACCAACTATAAAATAGACACGAAGGGGAAAGAGAAAGTCTATCATATTAACTTACTCAAGAAGTATTATGATCGAGCTGCATCTGAAAGTGCCCATCTTATGACACTGGCCATTGCTACGGAAATGAAGAGCGAACCTCTCACCTCATACGAGTATCCTTTGAGGCCTTGTGAAACGTTCGAGCAGGCGAAAATTAGTACTCACCTGACGAAAGGACAGAGGGAGCAAGTTAGGAAAGTGCTAGAAACCCATGCAGACGTGCTAACGGACAAACTGGGGCGCACATACTTACTTGAATATGACATGAAAATTTTAGACCCAACACCGATCTGCATGAAAACTTATCCTATACCCTTCGCCAAGGCACAGGCATTGAAAGAAGAAATAGAATACTTGTTGAAGGAAAACATCATTTCAGAATCAGAATCGCCTTACAGCGCTAGTGTAGTTTTGCTGAGGAAAGCAACCGGCAAACATCGACTCTGCATTGACTACAGAAAACTGAATGCCATAACAGAGTCACAAGCAGATCCATTACCTGACACAAATCAACTGTTCGCAAGATTGAATAATGCAAAGTATTTCTCCAAAGTGGATCTGAGTAAGGGGTATTATCAGATTCCTGTCAAGCCTGAAATCAGACCGTTACTGGCCTTTAGCACTTCGGAGAGGCATTATCAATTTAATGTATTGCCTTTTGGTTTGAAAAACGCTCCGAGTGTGTTCTCCAGGATGATGAAGAAGTTACTAGATCCCTTACAAAAACTCGGCTATCCTCAATTTTATGGATGATATCCTCATAGCAACAGAGACATTTGAGGAACACATATCATCTCTGGAAAGGTTGTTGGACAGACTCAGAGAAGCAGGATTGACCGCTCGCCCCACAAAATGTTGTATTAATTGCCACGAACTGGAATTTTTGGGTCATACAGTGTATCAAGGAAACATGACACCTGACATCAAGAATTTAGAAAAGTTGCAAAAAGCACGAAGACCGCAAACAAAGAAGGATGTGAGATCTTTTGTATCCTTATGCGGATTTTATCAAAAGTATATCCGTGATTTTAACACTTTGAGTGCTCCATTGACTGATTTAACCAAGAAAGGAAAACCAGACAGAGTTGAGTGGACAGCGGGATGTGAGAAGGCATATGCCGAGCTAAAAGAAAAACTCACCAGTAGGCATATTCTGAGACTGCCAGACATCAATCAGGAATTTGTGGTTAGGACTGATGCGAGCAATATTGGGATAGGTGCCACTTTACTGCAAGGATCTCAGGCACAGCCTGGAGAGTTATTCCCAGTTGTTTATGCCAGCTGCAAATTAAATAAGGCTGAGAGGAACTACTCAACTGTTGAAAGAGAATGTTTGGCGTTGGTCTGGGCCATAAAAATGTTTCATACTTATCTTTATGGTAGACATTTCGTGGTTCAATGTGATCACCAGCCACTGGTTTTTCTCGCACAAACTCGTCATTGTAACGCGAAATTGTTGAGGTGGTCCCTTTTAATTCAGCCATACTCCTTTACGATTGAGTATACCCCTGGATCTCAGAATGTAGGGGCAGATTTTCTGATTAGGCACCCATCTGATCAGAAACAGGAGGGACAGAGGGACGAATTGATTCCTGCTGGATGATTGCCTCGTGGGACCCAAAGATGCAGCAATAGAGAATGCAGTCAGCGACCCATAGCTTGACTGCTTACATCAGGATCAGCGAACCAGAACTGGTCAAGACCCTACTCCACCTCCAGGTGGTGGTCCTGGAAACAGATTGCATCACTGCAGTCTGGCTGAGCGAGTAGGGATCGCAGTGGGAAGGCAAACCCGGTCCCAAAAAATGCCGTTCAGAAGTCGGATGTGTCGACCGAAAGGTGCAGATATCACAGCTTAGGCGTAAACAGACACAACGCAACCACCGTTCTTTTCAGGACGAACGAGGAAGAAGAAGAAGAAGAAGATTGCCTCGTTATTGGTCTCAGATTGAAGCTCGACAGATATCTCTAGCTTAAAAATGGGGGGGGGGGCGCTATCTGTAGCGTAGTCCTGAACCAATATCTAATGGCAATTAACGAGAGCCTACCTTGCCTACCTATATCAAAATATGTCAACAAATGTTTTGACCAATCGCTGCACGAGCTGAAACCCGTAGCCAGAACCGTAGGCTGCAGGATAGCTGGATGAAATCTGTGCAAACGGTAATGTGTACTTGTGACTTTAGGCCAAAGGATAGGGTATGTCCCTCGGAACAGTGAGCACAATAAAATAACAGGAATCTTAAACTTTCATTAGATTCATGAATTTAAGTGGTAGAAGCATGGACACAGGAGTTATGAGTGATTACAGGCAGTAATAATTTAGAGCGAAGGCTGGTTTCCCCGGTTTCAACTGTGATTGCAAACGCTACAAGGGAGGCAGAAAAAGGTTAGCTTGTTTAAATGGTAGCGCCCAATTGGCCCGTTTAAACAAGACCTGGATGGAAGGAATCGGTTGGGAAACACCGGAAGAATAAATTATCGGAGTTTTGTAAGATCGACAAATCGGGCAGAAAGCGGTTGTTTTACTGAAATTTTGGTAAACATAAACTGACCCAGCCAGCCAATGGAATTGCTTGTCTTCCGTTCGCCCGTTACCTGTAATAAAAAGGGAAACAAATCTGGAATATTTCTCTTGAACCGCCAGAACCAAATTCGTCAGAGGACAGAATCAGATTCTACCCCAGCTCCTTCGCCATTTGCCATTGACGCAGACTGCATGGGTTTATTAAAAGCCTGTTGAATCTGAGATTGTGGGTAAGAGAATTAAGTCATAATATGTATAATATTAATTACTAGTAGGTAATGGAAGTGATTTTGTGTGTAAATCTCATTTTGTGATTCGTAAAAGGAAAGCTGCTTTGTGCTGTATAAATTATGTTCGACATTAAAACTAAGGCCGGACGGAATGAGGGTTGTTAGTTTCAGAAGCTTTTAAAGCCTTTTCTGATTGCTGGACTGGCCAATACTATCAGGAAATAGTAAAAGAGGAAAGATTGTAAAATTAATGTATTCACCACTCACCATAAGGCCTACGCAGTTTAATGATGTCAAATATGGACATATTAGGAAAGTGTGTGTGTTGTAATGCTGTGTTATATTATTGCATAAAACTTATTTAGACACTCAACACTCACCATAAGGCCTATGCAGTTTGGTGATGTCGGTCATGGACATATTACGAAAGTATGTGCTGTAATGTTGTTATATTATTGCATAAACCTATTTGTCACTGACTGAGTCTACCTTTCCTGTGTGTTGTAATGTTGTGTTATATTATTGCATAAACCTATTTGTCACTGACTGAGTCTACCTTTCCTGTGTTATCATCACTTATTCTGAACTGCCTCACTAATCTACAATCTGGGTAGGAGGATTTTAGAGCCAGATGCTATGTAAAGACCTATTACATTTCAGGTCAGAGGTATCCTGTCACTCATCTTGTTAGCAGAGAAGAACATTGGTGTTGTACCTAGCGGTGTATGATTTGAACAAGCACCCTGTACCTACATCAGTTGGAAGAGTGGGGACCCTCAGTGTTGGGCTTCTCCATCTTATATTCTGGCTTCAAGGAAAAGGCGGAAGTGAAGAAGTTAAGTCCTATTAGACAAGACTGACTTGCAGAGCATTGGCGTACCACACCCGGTCATAGTAGTAGTTGTGGTGGGTTTACATGTTAAGAAGAATGGTGTGCATATAGTTGTACTTGAGTGAGATCAACTGTGAAGGTCTCTGAGGTAAACAATGGACAGCTGTGTTACAGAGTACCTTTCTTGTTACCACCCTACGATCTCACTCTAAGTTATATTTTTATTGACTAGCGTGACTGAAAGCTACATAAAGTGTCTAGGGTATTGTAAGAGTGTTGTTAAAGAATCTCAATACAAAAACATATACAAACATATACTAAATACTATGATAAACTCAACTAACTCCAGCTGTTAAATTTTATATTTAAAATTTCTTTTGTTAAACTTTATTGGTCCTGAACCTAAAATTGTTTTGGTCAGGACTACAGTTCAATGAGAATCAATTTAGATGGATAGATATATTTACAAATATATATAAAGATATTTACATACAACAGACAATATGTCCATAGTACATTGTTACAAATTTTCAAGTTGATGTTAATCACTCTATTTCACTACTGGTACTGAGAGGCAGGGTGGGGATTTACATCATCCCACCGTACTTTTGTTTCACTAGAATTGTTTATATTAGTCTTTTGGAGGAACGTTTTTGTCTATACAGGAGATTTTTCTTTAGTCGTGATAAGTTGTCCCATGCCAGATATTTCACTTATCTGGATCCTGGAATCACAGCAGTTGCAGTTGGTTTGGCCAAAAACTTCAGTCTCCTCTGGTCTTGATTTTCTCTAATACCAGCAGGTACCAGAGACTCTTTGAAATAGTGCTGAATTTCTCTATCATCGAGTACCAGCACCAGACAAGTGCCAGCAGGAACCCCTGTCAATGCAAGTTATGGTTCTGTCTTAATATCAAACTAATTCCTCCAAATTTACATGTAAACATACATTCAATACAAAAGAACATGGTCAGCTCTCTCTGACAACCCTGCTTCTCCACTTTAGTTTGATGGAACAAATGGTACCAGTTTTCTTTTCTCTTCCCTAATGGATGCTACGCCTCTGTCATTCCTGCAGTAATCTGTTCCATGCAATAAGATAGGTGTAATGTTCCTGTATGACCATCATATATATATATATATAGTCCTGTAGTTTTAAACTTCTTAGATAGTCCCTTATATGATGGATCAACATCTAGGCCATGCCTAAGTCTGCCATGGAACCATTTAATTATAATCTTTTACATGCCCTTTTCTTTTTTCACACAACCCTTTTTTAATTAAAAAGTCAATAAAATCAATCTTACCACATATCAAGGAAATATAAACAAGTAACGATGAATTAGGCAATAGAATATGGCACACTTTCATCACTGCCTCTGTTCAGACTGCTTTCTGTTGTTAGTTATTTTTAAAACAAAGCACAAGTCTGCTCATCGCTGCCTGCTCCTCTGAATATTTTGGAAAAAATGGCAGCGAGCAGCCTACTTTTCCTATCATGTAAAAAGCTTTGGCCAATGAGACCAAGCATCTCTTTTTTTTTAATGAAACCTTTTAAAAAAAATATCTCAAACCACTATGCGTTACTACTACCAACTAGATTTGTATATTTAGGTTAGCCAATAATATTTCGGCTTCCTTCAAATTTCATCCAATCCACTTCATCGTACTATCTTAGCCTTTCTTTCACCTAATTTTTTCCCAAAAAAATATGCTATCCAATCTAAGCAGACATGACTTGACCTGACAGTATCTCCGATTCTCTATGTATTATTACCCATATTTGATTATTTAATGGACTATTTAGATAACTAACTACATATTCTTGGTCAACAAGTCTTCAGGTACACGAATATACGATTTTTATGGGGCTAAGTGGCTTGGTTCAAAATTCTATCTTTTTTCTATGTTAGTTGTTTATTTTTAAACTACCTCCTGTTCAATTCTTTTTCCATGTACTTTCAAGCTAATTACGAGAGTCTCTCGTAACACGTCTAGAATTACGTCATTCGCAATAAGAGCTAAGCGTGTTTTCATAACCGTAGTGTCCACATTTTCTAACGTTTTCCTCGTATTCTGAAAACCGCCTAAGGGCAAGGCTAGCAAGTTAGTTTTATTTTTAGAAACAATGTGAGACGTGATTTGCGTTGGTTATCTATCCGTCCCTCTCCCTTCCACGATGTATTCTAGACAAATACTTCATTTGAACTTGGGAAAGTGGTACGTTTGTCTCAAGGACGACTTTGAAAACTAGGGTACCCTTTTTGGTTCGGCCAAGGCGTTATCAAATAATACGCTGAAGGCGTAGGCGACGACTACGATTCTCGCCGAAAATTTGTAGTACTATCCTATCTTTGACTTTATGCACTATACTGTTATATTCTAATTTAGATATTGTATTTAGAAGTTCACCACAGTAGTGATGAAAACAGTGATGAGTAAATTAGTCTGGAAGCTACATAACATAGAAATAGTTTGAACTCAAGTGATCTCAATAACATTGTAGTCAGTGTGACATTTTCAAAAGCTACATAACATAGAAATACTTTGAAGATAAATTCAAGTGATATCAGTAACAGTGAAGTCATTGTGACAGTTGTCAATATCTACTCCCCTAATACTGAAGATAAATTCAAGTACCAACATTAACATTGGTTCCAGAGGATTAGGTGAACTAAGACTATTTTCATAACAAGGGAGCCTTAACAACTAGGAAAAGACTTTATTTTTAGTGATTGACTTTTATTTGGTGTAGATACATGCAACATCATCAGTGTGTTTTTATTTTTAGGGTTTGTGTTTACACAAACAAAACTAAACAGATGACTGTACATAAATAAAATTAAGAAATTGTAGTGCACTGTTTTGATTACTTTATGTCAGCTTTAAATTCATTTTACTTTGAAATTTAATTAATTTCCCTAGACACTATAACAGCTCATATGTATAACTCTGAGAGTGGCACCATAGAAGTCTGGTACTGAATATTACTATCTCGGCCAGAAATTCTTTACAGCCTGACTGTAAACATATGAACTCTATACACCATTGCTCTTTTCTGAGAATGGGGTATTTCTTCTAAGACCAGACTCTTCTCTGGCAACTATCCTAGTATCACCTGATACACCTTGTTGTCTTATTCTTCATAAATTAAGGAACCTCTCGCGACAAACCACGAACGACAAATAGAAAGAAACAAATGCCTCCTAAGTACATTTGTTTGCCGCAAACTAACAGGCCCATTGTCATGCGCTCCACCCACCAATGTTAACCTCTCAGAAGAATTAAATTCCCGAGCACCCAATGTAACTCAAGGAATATGATGAAAATTCCCCAATATCCTTCTGGGTGTTAGCTAGGAACTTGCGTCTGGAGTGTGTGAATAATGATTTGCCTGAATTACAATTAATAAAATGCACATAAATCTCACAAGATAATATCTTACACCTTAAACACATGTGATGTAATCATCACTCATTACTCATCACTACTCACGTCGGAGACTGGGGTCGCTCATCTGTCGGGTTTCCCGCACGACTAGTCAGAAACAATTACCAGCTCTTGCAGTAGTGGTTCATGTATATACTATTTTCATATGTTGAGGCTGCCAGCCTTGTATATAACCACTTAGCAAGAAACCTGTAGAATTTACATTAGTAAATAAATTGTTTACACTTACCCCAAAATTTTGGGAATACACAAACTCCTTGCACAGATTTAGGATGGACACAGCTCTGTTTTAGAAGCTTCGAATCACGTAGGTCTGGAAATTGGAGTTAATTCCTCTGACGGCGGGTGTTCTGCAAAACTCTGGCCTGGGAAAACTTTTATTTAATTCCTCTATGACTTGGTCTGGGAAATTAGAGTTAATTCCTCTGACGGCGGATGTTCTGCGATATCTCTGGCCTGGGAAAACGTTTGTTTAATTCCTCTATGACTTGAGATAAAATTTCTGGGATTCCAGACTTGTTAATTAAAGTCCTGGCCCCTTTAAGTTTCCAGTCTTGTATTAAAAATGCGGGTTTACTTGTGAATTCCAAAGTTGCCCAATACTCGATCCGTTACTTATAGTTGTGGAGTTTCTAAGTTTACTGTCTCCTTTTTCTTTCTGGCTTTTAGGAGTCGCTGATATGTCTTGTGCGCTGCAGTCTCTCTGTGTGTTCTGTGTCTGTGTTTTCATCACACTATATTCTCAGTTCTTAGTGCAAATCACAGATTGCACTTCCGACTAGTGTGCCAATAAAATACATTGTATATTTCAGCTTCTCACAATGAACCAATCCAATCGAATCTCGTTCAGCTTTTCGTGGGTAGGGCGTTTTTTCCAATTCACCAAATACCCTCACGTGTTTCAAAATATTAAATTTAATATTCACGCGTGACATCTTCAGTGATGTCATATCGTTGCGTAATACTTCCGGATGTACCTGTCTGCCTCTCACCATATTGTGACCGTGTGTTCCTGGCATAACGTCTACAAATCTTGAGTTTCCATACAGATTATCTGAGATATTTACACACCGGGATGGTCTAAGCAGAAACAAATTACGCATTACCACCTTTGTTTCGCTAGACGGATCTCCGCCAGATTAGCCACACTATATGGGTTCTATTCATAGACCGTGCACAATGCAAGCTTGAATAAACAGGCACAGTCGCTTTGAAAAGATGGTCAGCCTGATAATACGTGATAAAATAGTATCGCTGCCCGGGTCAATAAACCTGGCGTAACACAAAGAGTCGAGGAGTGAAGTGTTAGAGACTTAACTCTACTGATCCAACGTACAGAGTAAATAATGGTGCATAAAATATGCCACATAATAATGACAGGGGAGAGAAAATTAAGAAAAAAATCACTCACACGGGAATGTAATGCAATCCTGCTGGAGTGGACTTGAGATCGCACAATCGTATCGTCACACGAAAGCAGAGGGCCGTCTGCCTTAAGAAAACCAGGGAAAGAGAAATCGAGGGATACAAAAAAAGAACACATAAAAAGAACACACACACTCACACCTGGAGAAGAGAAATACCGACAGACATGAAAAAGATACAGAAGACATGGAGAAACCTTGAACGGATGGCACAAACCAGGAAGGCTTGTCAAGTTTGTATTGAACACCTATGCTCCTCTGGTAGCTGAAATGTATTGATGACAATTGATGCATCAAAATGACAAAGTTAGCACACCTTCATTATCTTTGATTTTTTTTCCATTCACTTACTATGAAGTCGTGTGTGAATGTCTTGTTCCTATCCGGCGTATTTTACTCAAGATTTTTGCTGGTTTTGTTTGCTCGCTCTCTGTGGTTCTTCTCCAGTTTTTCCTTATGTCTGCGTTTTCTTATATTTCGTGTAAGGTTCCATTTAAGCGCCATGAGAGGGTATCTGACTTTTTAATGCATTTTAAATATATACTTCTACGCCCTCTTTCATTTGCATAATTTTCTTTTTCGTTGTCATTTTCTTCATCACCGTCGTCTTCATCTTCTTTTATTTATGTCATCAGCGATGTTGTTCTCCGACCATTCTCAAATTCTGCATTATTTTTATTTGTATCTCTTTTCACGAACAAACTGGCTTTCGTGATGTAATCCCGTAAGCACTTCTGGTACTACATTTGGCCGCTGGAATCGACTTGTTTGATAGAAGTCTCACTGAGAAATCTCAATATCCCTTCTTCTTTAAACTCACCCGTCTACTCCTCCACTCACCCTTCCACTACATCGCCCACCCTTCCAGTCCACCACTCTCACACACACACACACACACAAAAACCAGGTTACTCAAACATTCCAGTCCAGTGCACCTCGACAGGGCTCTGCTGTAACTATCCTCGTTAGAAGACGGAATGCCAAGGGACTTAATCACTTCTGGCACCAAGACGGGCGCTCCTACGATAACTAGCTCCGATGTTGTGAATTCTAGACTGTACCTCATACAGCCCGGCACGTGCTTGAATGATCGGTTTGTTTCTTTCTAAATAACATATTGACTAGTCTCTGCTTTGTGGGCGAGACCTGCTGATCTTTTGCTGATTACAAACCGTCCCTGTTTTCTATTCGTGATTGTTTCCCTTTTCATAAATTTTTTTTCTCCCCTTTATTTGGCTGATGTTGAAGGGGGCACAACACATGCTACATAACAAGGATAAAACAGCTATTCCTTTCCTCTGGTCCTATGGGTGTATCTGTTTTCCATCGAAAAAGTGACAGAAGGGCAGGTTACATTAGGACTCGGCAAGGGCTTACTCGCCAAATGTTTCCCATGAGAGGAAATGTTGGAGGGGTGTTCTTACGAATGGCAGGAGCTGACTTTGTGAACGGAGAAAAATGGGTCTATACTTTGTGCCACGTTCCCGGCTTTCAAACAGGCTCTCATCTATCTATCTATCTATCTATCTATCTATCTATCTATCTATCTATCTATCTATCTATCTATCTATCTATCTATCTATCTATCTATCTATCTATCTATCTATCTATCTATCTATCTATCTATCTATCTATCTATCTATCTATCTATCTATCTATCTATCTATCTATCTATCTATCTATCTATTCAGGGCCGTAGATAGGACTTAATAAAGGGGGCAGAGGGGGGGGGGGGGGGGTATTTAAAAAAATTCGGCACAAAACATGTTTGGTACAGTATAATTTCCCCACAAATGTTTTTCACCAAACCTTAAAAAGGGGGGGTTATTAAAAAAATTCGGCACAAAACATGTTTGGTACAGTATAATTTCCCCACAAATGTTTTTCACCAAACCTTAAAAAAAAGGGGGGGGGGGTGTTTAACCCCCAAACACCCCCCCCCCTATCTACGGCCCTCTATCTATCTATCTATCTATCTATCTATCTATCTATCTATCTATCTATCTAACTGCCTATCTATCTAATCTACCTATCTACCTACCTTTCTATCTATCTATCTATCTTTGAGATTTATAATTATATATTTCCCTCAGTGGCGTATTTAAAAGGTAGGCTTCTGCGCATCAACACCTTCCCCAGCCCTTACCAGAAGGGGGAACCAGCGGGGTCATTGAACCCAGGCCTCACCTTACACGGGGACCTCACTTCAACCAAAGATATATTATCCTCCGTTTCTTACCCCCTCTTCAGAAACAAAGATGGGACCTTACAGTGTGAAATGCATGGGGTCTTATGACGTCTCTCAGGGGGCCAGCCCTTCTGCCCCCAAAAAATTGTCATAGTATGTGTTAGCGGCTTAGAACTTGTATTGTGTTGCGCTTATGCGCTTTCAAATCAACTTTTTTTTATAAATGGGAGTTTTGCCACGTTTTGACGAGGCGCGCTCCGTTCAGCCTAGACACAATGTCCTTTGGTTATATTAAGGCGCAAGTCCAAATATTAATGTACTATCCACTTCCGCTTTCCGGTTTAGTGGCAGCCATCTTTGCTGCAACATGTAACAACACATAAGGGAGTATTTTTCTCTTATTTCTATAATTTCATGTTCTCCACATAATTCTCACTTTCTTTCCCTCCTGTCTCTTGTTTGTCTGTCCCTGAAGAAGGCCTTGTGGCAGCAACGTAGGTTTTTCTTGTCCTTTCTCTTTGTAAGCCGTATTACTATTTGTGTGTTTTTGTTAAAAAAAATGTTCATTCTACCGTATCACCCTAAGAGCTAAGGTTCAGTGATGGTGGATGAAAGTCAAGACAAGTCTTACTTTGACTGATATTTATAATCCTTTTAAATAAAATCCTAAATGTAATTTACACTGTATTATAATAGCCGCTGTCCCGGGGGTGTTTGTTGAAATGAGCGTCCGATTGACACAGTGGTTAGAGCGCTGTTCTCTCGCGGCACAGGTGCCGGGTTCGATTCACGGTATTGACACGCTGCAGTCTACCCAGCTGTAAATGGGTACCTGGACTTTACACTAGAGATAAGGAAGGAAACGGTAGCGAGGAAGGGAACTGGTCACCCCACCTCTCGATGCTGGACCGAGTATAGTGAAGTCTCTAACATTTCACTCTCCTACGGCAGTATATTCCTATGGGACTACATTGACCTTTTTTTTTTAATCTGATGAAATAAAGAAAGAATACAACTGTTGCTCCCTCAGGCATTTCCTTTAAGGCGACTAATGTGAGGTTGTGAAGGAGATGACCCATTCACAACGTAAAACTAATTGCTACATAAACCACTACTACAAGAGGATGTGAATGCTTAGTACATGTTTTCTGCAAGGAGACCGGCAAGAGTGGTAGCTCCAAGCTCCTCAGGCAGCGAACATAAAAATGATGACGATGATAATAATAGTCGTTTCCAACCTGATGATAATGATGATGATAGTGACGCTTAAGAAAAATGAGCAAATATTGTCTGGAGCATGGGGCATGTTTGCGCATTGGTGTCACGACATTTGACTACAAGACAGAACGACATTTGACTACAAGACAGAAAGACACTTGACTACTACAAGACAGAACGACATTTGATTACAAGACAGAAAAAACATTTGACTACAAAACATAACGACATTTGACTGCAAGACAGAAAGACATTTGGTTACAAGACAGAAAGACATTTGACTACAAGACAGAACGGCATTTGACTACAAGACAGAACGGCATTTGACTACAATACAAAGATTTGACTACAAGACAGAACGGCTTTTGACTACAAGACAGAACGGCATTAAACTACAAGACAGAAATTTGACTACAAGACAGAAAGACATTTGACTGCACAGAAAGGTATTTAACTGCAAGACAAAATTACTTTTGACTACAAGACAAAATGACATTTGACTACAAAACTAAATGGCATTTGATGGTAAGACTGAAACAAATTTGACAGCAAGACAGAACTGAAACAACACCGGGGACATGATGTTGAGGAGAGACGTGGCCACCTACGCCAGATCTGATGGCACGTGAAGAACATGAGTAGCTTCTTGCGAACGAGAGACATACAGATAGACAGACAGATAGATAGACAGACAAACAGATAGACAGAGAATGCGAAAACAGTAGCATGTTTTGGTTGCTGCAATTGTCAGTGGTGATCGCGCTAAAAAAGCAGAGTGAGTACAGAGTATTAAGATCGTCCGATTTCCTAAGTGGTAAGGGCGCTTGCCTCTCATGCAAAGTTACCGGCTCCGGGATCAAAACCTGGTCGCGTCAGGCTCCAGTCTACCCAGCTGTAAATGGGTACATTGTTCTACTCTTGAGTAAGTGGAAACAAAGCCAGCGAGGAAGAGAGCTGGTCACCCCATTGCATAAAGCTGGGCCTAGTATAGTGACGCTAGCAACGCTTCACTCTCCTACGGCAGTATCTGGGACCACCTATAAAAAAAATAGAAAAGAAAAGAAGAACGAACGAACGAACTTTATTTTAAAGAGTAAAGAATTGGGCACGCAAGCCCGTCTAACATTCTGCCCGTCCACTCTCACTTATCATGCATACAATATTCTTTCATTCCCACATGTTATTTTAAACATTAATTTAAAGGTATGCAACAATATAATGGTAATATAACAGCATACATTTACAGTATCCAATCATTCATCATCATCATGTAGCATGTCCTTTGCAGAACGTCGCTCTCATCACAGCCCGCCTGAAAGACTCTCGATCTCTAGCCAGTCCTCCTGCCTCCTCCAATGTCATGTTCAAGGTGTCTTCAATGTCCTGTGTCCACCGTCGTCTTGGTCGGCTCCTGCCTCGCCTTCCAGGTACCATACCCTCCATCACTGCTCTCTCTAAGCCACTATGGTGTTTAATGTGGCCAAAATATTTCAGTTTCCGGGACATGATATTGTTTATGAGCCAGTTTTCCTCGATGTTCAGGTCGTGTAGGATGTCTATATTTTTCTTCTTCTTGGTCCACGATATTCTGAGAATTTTTCTGTAACACTTTGCTTCGAAAGATTCGATTTTTTTCTTTAATGTTTGAGTAATGGTCCATGATTCACATCCATATGTTGCTACCGAAAAGATGCACGTTCTCAGAAGTTTTTCTTTTATTAATTTGCTGGTGTGGGACCCAAAGACGCAGCAATAGAGAACGCAGTCAGCGACTCATAGCTTGACTGCCTGCGTCAGGACCAGCGAATCAGAGCTGTTCAAGACCGCACTCCACCTCCACGTGGTGGTCCTGGAAACAGTCTGCAGCAGTGCAGTCTGGCTGAGCGAGTGTGGATCGCAATGGGAAGGCAAACCCGGTCCTAAAAAATGTCGTGCAGAAGTCGGATGTGTCGACCGAAAGGTGCAGATATCACAGCTGAGGCGTAAACAGACACAACGCAACCACCGTCCTTTTCAGGACGAACGAGGAAGAAGAAGAAGAATTTGCTGGTGTTATGCCATAGGTTCTTCATTTTATTTAACCTCTGCATTGCTATGGCCAGTCTCCTTCTGACCTCTTTTGAGCAGTCTCCATTGTTGTTAATTATGGAGCAAAGATATTCAAAATTTGTGACATTTTCAATTTCCTCATCATTGATGGTAATTTTTGGTTGGCATCTTGTTTTGTCTGTGGTCATAATCTTTTTTTTTTTTTTTTTTGTGTTCAGAAAAAGGTTCTGATCCTCACTGGGTCTTTTGACAGACAGGATTATCTGTTCTAGTCTCTTGGCACTGTTTGAAAGAATAACTGTGTCATCTGCGTACCTGAGTTCTGGGATCGCATTTCCACCAATTGTGAAAGGATTGCAATGTTCACATTCTTGGTCACTCCGAACATTTCTCATTATATTTTCTGCATAGATGTTAAACAAGTATGGCGAGAGGATGCAACCCAGTCTTACTACCCTTTTCACCTCAAACCATTATCAAAATTATATTGGAAAAAAAAAAGCGTGACGAAAAGAAAACAAAATTTAATAAGACAAACAAATCCAAAACATCTATACAGTAAATCAAACAATAATTCGAGTAGCGAACGAGTAGGAATGAGATATGAGGAGGAAGTATTTAGCGCGAAGAAGTCTCGGTGAACCTAGCGGAAGATGAAACACAAAATTTATGAGAAGCACAAAACGAAGTGGATGAATCCGACCCAATAGATCCCCAGTTCGGACACCACAGTTCACCAATTCTTAATTTTAATCAACTAAAGTAAAGGGAAATAACCGCATTTATAATCAGTAAAAGGAGTCTCCAAATATTTTCTAATGTTGTGTTTCCTGAGAAGAACACAGGATAAGCACTAGAGGTCACAGAGATGCTTTACAGGAGACAGTTAAAAATACTATGACCGGGTAAAAACAATAACGAGGACCACCTGAAAGAGGTCAATGCGCAAAGAAGCTTATTACTCACGTCAGAATAAGGCAATTCACGTTTTTTTTGTCATATAGTAAGTATGTGGTGAGTTTTACTCACAGGCATGACAGGACGTTGAAAGCAAGAGGAGCTTTCATTGCATTGAGAAATATATGGAGATCAAGAGAAATCGGATCCAACACGAAAATAAGAATCTTCAACTCAAATGTGAATTCAGTCATATTGTATGGCTCTGAGACATGGAGAACAACAAAGACAACAACCAAAAAGCTACAGACTTTCATAAATGGGTGCTTGCGTAGAATAGAGGGATTAAAATGGTATGACAAGGTTACCAACGTGGAACTGAGGACAAGAACTAGACAAGTGCCAGTGGAACAAGAGATGAGAAGAAGACGATGGCGATAGATAAGACACACCACTTAGGAGACCTGTTGATGGCATTACAAGGCAGTCCTTGTTCTGGAACCACCAGGGCAAGAGAGGCAGAGGTAGACCAAGAAGCACATGGAGCTGGAAACAGAGGTGAAAATGATGAGGAGAACGTGGAAAGAACTTGAGATGATGGCACGTGACAGGAGGACTTGGCATGTGTTTGTTGAAGGCCTATGCTCCTGTGGACGTATGACCTACTACCATAGCATTTATTCGTGCTAGAAACTAATTATATAAAATAATAGAAATTATCATCTACTATTATAGAAAATAAACAAGCAAGTATGACATCTCGTGGCAAATTTTTAAAACCCGAGATACACTGAGTATAGGATGACGTAAGATAAAATTAACTATGTCAAGCTTGGCATTAGGCACGCCAACTTTCGGCGGCAGTTACCATAGAAATAGTGACGTATATGGGAATAGCCTTACTCCCTGTAAAATCGCTTGATAGAATGACCACTAAATAAATTAACAAAATAAAACTTTAACCAATGAACAGTAGCCAGAATCGCGCACTACTGAAACCGGCTCAACAATAATTTTCTGAAAATTATTTTTACGGATTGAGCATTGCATATGGACGTGATTCTAACCGTGCGGAGTTAGTATTTGGCGCTACCCCTGGTCTGTCACACAAGTCCTGCTCCTACGTTGAGATATTCAACAAGAAACTTAGTGTATTTCCATACTCTTCAAGATTATTGCAGTTTGCAAGAAGAGATTTCCTTTATTGTGAAAGTCTGTGCATACAGATGATATTTTTGTGGTTCATCCACGTAAGTACGTTCCAAGGAACTATTTCATTTTCAGCTCGATTTTCGTGATAAGTCCCTGATATTTGAAACTAATGAAGCTACTAAAAGAAGAAATAAGCATTATAGAGACTCCTACATACGAAGTGCCCAACAATGATATAATAAACACTAAGGACTTAGAGAAGTTTGAAACTGTTGAGGAAATATACAAACCACCTTGGATTGAAATTAAGGAGGGAAGGTTTATCGTACATGTTGAAATGTATGCATATGATGTAAATAGATGAAACATTGTTGCCATATTTGCTTGTTGATCTTGAATAGTTCTGCTTTAAATAAACTTCACTTTAATTGTCAAGGCTGTTGATGGATCCCTTAACAGTTGGATAAGTTAAATGTTATGTACATGTTTGGTACATCATCACTACTATTGTCTCCCATCAAAACATCTCAAAAGAGGAACGAACCATCCTGGGTCCAAATAGATTGAAACCAAGAAAGTAATACCTCTGGCGGACTTTAAGCCAGTCAAGATCTAACTTGGAATATACAAGCAGTAAAGAAGAAAAACTATTAATACGTGCCCCGTCATACTCCTTTGGGAGTGGAGGGTTATGAATGAATGACAGGACGTTCTATCCGCAGCAGGGGAGGGGGTAGGGTGTCACCGATGCTTCTCCCTGCTGGCACCATCTAAGCTTACTTACTTGGTCGTTCCTCTTCTACCGTGAGGTGTAGAGTTTATAAGAGAGAGCGCCAAACTATCCTATCGGCTGTCTTCCTCCTGGCCTGGTTCCATTCTAGTCCTCGGTCCTTCAAAGATTGTCTAATGTTGTCCTCCCAGCGGACTCTGGGTCGTCCTGGGAGTCTGGATCCCTGGCTCTTAGTTTCCAATGCTTTTCGTGGTAGCCGATCTTCTCCCATTCTGCAGACAAGGCCAAACCATCTTAGTTGGGACTGTTCTACTTGGGTCTGCAGGGGGTGGCATTTTAGGCTTTGACATATCGTCTGGTTGCAGATAATGTCTCTTATTGTTATTTCAACCACTGTCACGAGAGGGTAGATGTTTTTGAAATTAATTGATATCCTGGACACAAAGGTGTATCAGGTGATACCAGGATAGTGCCAGATAAGAGTCTCGTCTTAAAAGTAATACCCCCTTCTCTGAAAAGAGTAAGGGTGTATAGATATCAAAGTTAGGATCAAGCTGTATAAGTTCCTAGAGAAGAGGGTAATATATTACTCTAAGTCCCTACGGGCTCCCTCTCCAGATCCTCCACTGTTAATATTATTATTATTATTATATAAATAACTATGCTAGGGGTATTGACTAGATTATTTACCAACAAGAACTGTACTCAATTTAAATAATCTAAGTAAGTCTGCTGGTAAATATTTACAATTTATTTTTACAAGTGTTATTTTCAGCTTGAAAATCTTTCAAGAAAACTTAAAATCCAATCACAAATTTAAATAAATAAACATTTGAAAAGTGTTCAAAAAATTATCCAGATCTTTGAAACTGGTAGAAGGTTCTCCCTTGGATTAACTCACTCTGGTAGTCGAAGGTTTGTATATTAAGCTTAATGCTATTTTGTCACAGTTCTAGAAATTTGGTCAAGTACTGACTAGGATGTTTTCCTAGCTAAAATTCACTGTTTATTCATCATTTGACTATCTAGTTTGTGGTGATGCTAGGTTAAACTGTACAGTAGCCTGGTGTAGCCACTGATCTTGAAGTCTTGATTTGGTAATCTGTTCCACCTTGGGTCTGGCAAGAAAACTGTGTCTCCTCCAGGTCGTAGGATTTGGGTATCAGTCCCTATGGCGATCAAACGGCGCTCGCACCACTTGATCCTATAGTAGAGTCTGGCTCTTTAAGGTGGAAGTAATTGCAGGATACAACCTGAAAATATATTTAATTTCACACTGTATTGCTTATCTCTATCTCCCTATCACAGAAGTAGGAGATGAGAGATAGTTTTCAGACAACAGAGTGCAGGTAGACGCACAGGTCACATCAAGTCAGCATTAATACAATTCAGTTCACTGTGAATACAATTTTCCTTCAAATCCTTAGAGCTATTTGTCCATGATTCGCCTCCATAAAGTTATTAGGTTTTGTGGGAACATACCAAGTGATATCTTAATCAATGCAGTAAAACAATTCCTTTCATCATCCCTCATGTTCCTGGTATGTGACCCATTCCATCAAGAAATAATTCTTTAAATACTTTTCTAACACTATAGACACAACCTTGCTACCTTTCTCAAACGATTTGAATATTTACAGGCTTTGCATTTGCCTCCAGAAATTTACACAGTAGTTCAAACACGTCTACACACTTCCTAACGCACACTATAATTAATCCATAGAAATACATAAATATATATATATATACTGTTCAAAAAAAGAAACGCATAGCTACTGAAGGCACACACATAGCCATAATTTTGACATTCAATAACTTTTTTAATTTAATGAGTTAATTGTTCAAATTGCATACAAGAATACCTTAGGGTTCAACCAATCAATTGACCGTTGTTTTGCATCTGGGTCACGAGAGTTTTTGGGCGTACGGGCTTTCCCGTTAGTATGGTGTGTGGCCTCCTCTTGCATCGATCAGCGACTGGCATCTCCTGGGCATGGATGCGATCAGACGTCTGATGTGGGCCTGTGGGATGGCTGCCCACTCTTCCTAGAGTGCCTGGAACAGATCACGACGATTGGCTGGAGCAACGTCTCGGCGACAAACACGTCTATGCAGCTCATCCCACAGTTGCTCAATCGGACTCATGTCTGGGGACAGGGATGACCAGGGAAGGGTGAGAATGTTGTTGGCAGTCAGGAACTGCGTGGTCAACCGTGCACAATGGGGTCTGGCGTTGTCCTGTTGAAACACAGACCTTTATGCAGCCAAAAGTGGAAGGACATGGGGTCGAAGAATTTCATTGACATTCAAGCCTCCTTCAATGTGCACCAATCGACTCCTTCCGTTGTAACTGATCATTCCCCACACCATTGCACCTCCACCATCGTGCGGCGGAGCTTCATCAACGCAATTTTTGGCAAAACGTTCATTTCGCCTACGGTAGACCCTACGCCGTCTATAATGACGCTGCAACAAAAAGAAAGATTCATCACTAAACCAGACACGTCTCCATTGATTGTCAGCTGCCCAGGGACGATGCTGGTTGGCCCAAAAAAGTCGATTTTGGCGATGGCGGCGCGTAAGGACAGGTCCTTGGTGAGGTCGTTGTGCCCAAAGTCCAGCGTCATGCAGTCTATTCCGGACAGTTTGATCAGACACATGACGTCCTGCAGACAATGACTGGGCAGTTGATGAAGCTGTTGTAAACCTGTCTCTGAGGTGACGAAGCCGAATAAAGCGATCCTCCGCTGCTGTTGTCACTCTGGGTCGTCCATTGCGATGCCGGTCTTCAACTGAGCCAGTGGCTTGGAACCGGTGCCAAAGTCGACTGATGGTACTCTGATGCACGTTTAGATGCCTGGCAACCTGACTTTGACTTTCGCCTGCATGCAGTCGGCCAATAGCAATGTTCCTTAAATTTATCGATAGAGACGCCATAAATGTCTGCTTGAAAATGAACTGAATTTTTTTTGTGTAGCGTTATCCTTTTATTGGGTTTCAGTTGCGTAGTCAGTGAATAGTGTTCACCCCAAATTTTGTTGCTTAAACGTGCGCGCAACGTGAGCTGTGGTCAAAAATTGCGTCATAAACACTATTGACCACTGCGTTGTAACGATTACAAAAACGAACGCAATTCAGGTCAACACGTGCATTTGACACTTTAAAGAACATTTGAGGCTGGTTTTTATATACCCTAGCACCAAATTGTACTTACAAACTCATAAAAACGCGCCCTCGGATAGCTATGCGTTTCTTTTTTTGAACAGTATATATATATATATATATATATATATATATATATATATATATATATATATATATATATATATATATATATATATATATATATATATATATATATACATATATATATATATACATATATATATATACATATATATACATTCTTTCTTACCCTCAGGCACACACAGGCGAGCTGTTAATGGTTGCAATGGTCTGCTCTCAGATACAAAAAGCAAAGGCACTGTTCGTTAACACTTGTTAGCGCTCGCTGTGATTTGAATTTGATTATGGCCTCAATTTGCATTATGCAGGGTCTATATATAGGTCACATCCGGCGACCGAGACGACAGTTGCCGAAATGTGTGCTACAGTTCCCAAAATATATGCAAAAATTGTCCTGCGGTTCAATTAAGAAAAACTAAGAATTTAAATATCTTCGTTATTCCTGGAGCGATTTTATTCATCTAAGGCTTAAAATACGCTGTGAATTATCTTTTAACTTCCTATCTAATTGTCTTTTACTGTCCTAAGTGCATTTTATTCTATGCGTACTTTAAACAGCAAAATTATGGACTAACCTGAGGCTTCGATGCATTCGACCAACGATTTCTCCCGTCCTTTAGTACTTGTTGTAAAAGTCTCTGCACCGACATGTAGAGCAATATATCTAATATCGCATTGGTGACCTCTTTTATGTGGTTCTTCTCTCCTGAGGTTGTATTTAAATTCCCTTCTCAAGTGATTTGCACACATTCGAACTCCATTCTGGACTGCCTAATGTTTCTGTAAACACGACCTGATGGTGCGATTTCATTGGTCGGGATATCCTATAGTATTTCCAATGCATAGCGCACTGTCTGGTCAGAGTTACACAGAAGGACGTGTTGTGAAAGCAGACCAATTCACGACAATAGCCTCCCCATTCAAAAGCGTAAACCTTCTGTTGAAGCTTCCTGTCTGGATTCACAATCACGTCATTCTCCCAATATGGGGTTCACTCTGCCTTTCTACTCTCCTGGTTTCCTTCAGGTGGGTGCCTACTTAAGAAATCTGCCCCAACATTCTGAGATCCAGGGATATATTAAATGGTAAACGAGTAAGGCTGAATCAGAAGTGACCACCTTAACAATCTTGCATTACCATGTCTAGCCTGGGCAAGAAAAACCAGGGGCTGGTGATCACTCTGGACCACGAAATGTCTACCATAAAGATAGATCTGGAACTTCTTTATTGCCCAAACTAACGCCAAACATTCTTTTTCAATCGTGGAGTAATTTTTGTCTGCCTTATTTAATTTGCGGCTGGCATAGGCAATAGGGTTCAATTATCCGGGCTGTGATTGTGATCGTTGCAATAAAGTTGCCCCTAACCCTACGTTGCTAGCGTCCGTCTTAACCACAAATTCTTGACTCAAATCTGGAAGTCTCAGTATAGGCCTACTGGTGAGTTTCTGCTTCAGCTCTGTATACGCTTGCTCACAATCCGCCGACCACTCTATTTTGTCTGGCTTGCCTTTCTTGGTTAAGTCAGTCAGAGGAGCACACACACTGTTGAAATTTTTGATGTATTTCTGGTAAAACCCACACAGTGAGACAAAGGATCTCACATCTTTCTTGGTTTGTGGTCTTGGTGCTCTCTGCAGTTTTTCTAAATTCTTGGGGTCAGGGGTCATATTACCCTGATATACTGTGTGCCCCAAGAATTCCAATTCCTGGCAACCAATACAACATTTAGTAGGGCGAGCGGTCAAATTTGCCTCTCTGAGTCTATCCAATAACATTTCCAGAGATGATAGATGTTCCTCAAATGTTTCTATGGCGATGAGGATGTCATCCATGAAATTGGTGATAGCTGGGTTTTGCAGGGGATCCAATAATTTCCTCATCATCCTGGAGAAAACACTCGGAGCATTCTTTAATCCAAAAGGCAACATATTGAATTCATAGTGCCCCTCCGAAGTGCTAAAGGCCAGCAATGGTCTGATCTCAGGCTTGACGGGAATCTGGTAATACCCTTTACTTAGATCCACCTTAGAGAAATATTTTGCCTTATTTAACCTGGCAAACAGCTGATTTGTGTCCGGTAATGGATCTACCTGTGACTCTGTGACAGCATTCAATTTCCTGTAATCAATACAAAGTCTATGTTCCCCAGAGGGTTTCTTCAGCAAAACCACACTGGAGCTATACGGAGATTCACTATGGGAGATGATATTTTCTTGCAATAAGTACTCTATCTCTCCCTTTAAAGCTTGTTCTTTAGCGAAAGGAATAGAATAGGCTTTCATACAGATCGGTGTTCGGTCTAGTAATCTCATGTCATATTCTAACAAGTTTGTGTGCCCCGGTTTGTCCGTTAACACGTCTGTATGTTTTTCCAAAACTTTTTGAATCTGCACCCTCTGCCCTTTTGTCAGGTGGTTACTGACTTTTACCTGCGCAGGAGTTTCACATGGTCTTAATGGGTATTCATATGAGGTGAGAGGTTCATTCTTCATCTCAGTAGCTATGGCCAGGGTCGTTAAATGGGCAACTTCGGAAACTTTTCTATCATGATATTTCTTGAGTAGTTTCACATGATAGACCTTTTCTTTTCCCTTTTTGTCTATTTTGTAATTAGTTCTAGACAGCTTTTCTAGAACGGTGTATGGGCCCTGTGTTAAAGGCTATACTTGGGCGGTATAAATGTTAAGGTGTATTTGGAGGCCAGTGGTAGTGTAACGAGCTGTCTCTTAAGTGTGTAAGGCTCGACAATGTAAACAATCTTGAATGTCACTGTGTGCGTTGAAGCGTAGCGGGTGCCCGTGACATCAAAATAGCATAAGTACACCTTGGCCACTGTAAATGAAATGTGGAATGTAGACGAATGACCAGTAGCAGTATAAATATGAATCAGCTCAATGCAGGCTGACATGAGCGGTACAGTCCTTGGTTGGACGCAACAATGCTGGCATTCGTCTTGATGTCTTGAGGTGTTGTCTTGAGTATGTAACGTGAGTGAATCTCAGTGATTTGCGAATGTGTGTTGAAATGGTTCGTAGAAGTTGGAAAACAGGCATATAAAGACGTCACACTCTCTAGTTAAACATGTAGCAATTCACAGAGTGTTGGGAAGTCTTCTGACGTTTACAAGACTTTAATATGCCACAAATAACAGGTACGCCGACATAGGTATATATATAAAGTCATGAACAGTTCATGGTCATGGTACGTGCATCAAAGTTCATCAGCAAGCTATGTATGTATAAAGTGAAGCTGATCTCATACAGTTCTCTCATACATCAACTTCAGGGAAGATATATCCCATATGTGAGTTTAATCAAACTCCAGTCTGACATCAATAAGTCAGATAGAAGATAGGCTTACGAACAGCCGCGCAAAATGGCGGGCTACAGTTCAAAAATGGTCCCTGGGGTGATTCTTCAACAAACAAGGGGAAGATCCCGCCTTGTAACCTTGTATCGCCGGCATGCGGGTTACAAGCAATAAATATCAGTACTTCGGGCATGTACCAGCCTAGTGCATAATAACAAGATACAAAGTGAGTTTCCCATCAAGGATATTTAAGTGGCACGTTTTCCCAATCAGGGGAAAATCATAAGTTGAATATAATGCGAGTCATGAAAAAGTTCTATCAAAAGAGGGAAACAATTCTTATTACCTTCTGTCCCTTCAGAATAAATACACCACACTCACTCGTCTCCAAGATGTTTAGAATTAACACATGAAATAATATACGACATCTTGACGACCCACAGAGGACTAGTCAAAGACCCATCTTGACTCTCAAAATCACAGCCCGATACTGACCCAACAATGGCTTCTCCAAAAACCCGCGCGAAGAATCCCGCGCATGCGCTCTGACAAGCTTTTTTAGTCTAGCTCAAAGAGAGACGGTTTGAAAACGAATCAGGATACAACTGGCATCGGTTTTCAAATCAAATCACAGACATCACAGACAAGTGGGATCACTACCACTGTCAACTATCATCCCAACAAAAACATGGATTAATGCCCTTAGACTAGGAAATAAAAAGATAATGTTCCCCACTATATTCAGGCACTATTTCCATGGTATTAATTCAGCAAACTGACCGCAACACCCTGCCATCCTATTTGAAGTTTGTTGCTGCTGCCGGGTAACAGAAGAAGCACCTTCTCCCCAACAGCTAGCTCTCTATCATTCGCCTTCTTGTTATAATACGCAGCATGTTTCCTTCTGGCTTTCCTCAGATTATCATTGGCCAATTTCCAGCCAGTTTTTAAGCGAGAAGTTAACTCGTTCACATACTAGTATGATGAGGTTACAGTCTCTTCTGCCTTCTCATTTGTCCATGTCCTCATTAAGGCTTCTAATGGACCTTTAAAGGCCGGCCAAATAACACCGTTGCCGGAGCCATACCTGTTGAGCTGTGTGGGACTTCCCGGTAAGCAAATAATGCAGCGGGTAAGTAGAGATCCCAAGTATCAGGTTTTTCATGTGCCAGCTTCCGCAGGATAGAAATAAGAGTTCCATTGAATCTTTCTACCTGCCAGTTCCCTTGGGCATGATAAGGACTACAGTGAAAGTGCCTGGCTTGGAAGATCCTGAATACTTCCTCATTTAGTCTCCCCTTGAACTGAGAGCCATTATCAGTCAAGATTTGGTAGGGAGAACCTAACCTAGTGAATATTGTAAGTAACGCCTCTGCCACATGTTTTGAATCTATTGATGACATGGCTACCGCCTCTCCCCACATAGAGCAAGTGTCCACCAGAGTAAGAATATAGCTGTTTCTCCTCTTGGTTCGTGTGAGAGGTCCAACAATATCCACCGCAACTCTTTCAAATGGAGTTCCCATGACTGGCATTTCTCCAAGAGTTGCAGGTGCAGTCCAGTGCTTTGGAGCTACCCTTTGACATTCTGGGCAGGATTTTACATATCTTTTTATATCCTCCGTAATCCTTGACCAGATATAGTGACATGCTATTCGTTGTCCCGTGGCGCTAATTCCCATATGTCCACTAAAGGGTATAGCATATCCTAACTCCATAGCCCTTTCCCTATATGAAGAGGGCAGTACCAACTGTCCATGGTCATTGGATCCAACTTTCCTATAAAGAAATCCCTTCTTCATATAAAATTCTCCTTTAGTTGGGGGTTGTAGCAAGTGTAATTTGCTGGAGAGGTTATGATGTTATAAGAAAGAAAGATTGCTGTGTATGTGTCAACCGTGTGAGGTCAAGCTATGTAAGACCCTGATTCTAATAGTTGATGAAAATGATGATGAGTGTCAGGGTACCTAACGCTACCTCTCTAGATCTCACACGGTGCTGTATTTTATTTCTAGTGTGTGGTGTTTGATGTGGCTAGTGTCTAGGGAATGCAATGAAATGATGATACATCAAAACAAAGTACTACAACACACTAATAGTAAAATAATAAGTCTGTGGTTTAAGTTTTTCTTTGAATATGAATTCTTTTTTTTTGGTACAATTTTAATCTGCCTGTCCTGCAATCTCTTTTGGACAGGTCTTTGAAAATGAGGAAAATATATTTTACACCAAATGATTAACTGAAAATGGGACTCTTTGTCCAATAAGAATAATAATAATATATTGTTCCTGTAGGTGTATTCACAGACTGTTAGTTAGTACATAATAGTGAAAGTCATTCTAGGAGGAGCTGTTGTTATCATCATGCCCCCTATCTGTAAAGTTAATTTTGGGGAAAAGAAACACTTTATTCCGATGAACTGTCAGATGTCCCAGCTAATGGCACATCACTTTTTTCTTGTTATGTAGATGAAAATGTCCAACACTGCTCTGCAGAGAATATGTCAACACACAGAAGCTCCTTCTGGTTTCTTGACGACAAAATAAACTTTCACTGGAGACTGTTGGTCTTCACAAATTTTCATCAGGTTTCCTGTCACCGGTTGGTAACAGGAAATAAAACCCTGCAATAAAAAGGATACCCTGGCCTTTTCATCTCTGATTTTGATTCCCATTAACTATTTATACATGATATGATGGGGTCAGCCTCGTGTGCATACAGGCGCACCAGCCCCTAACTCATATGACTTCACCTTACTGTGACCACACCTCAGGTCCATATGGCGGATACGCCACTGTAATTTTACATAGTTTTCTTCAATACAATAACGTGGAGTAAACACATCTCCTTCTGTATGATTTTCTTTTCTTTTCCTAACTATCAACGCTCTAGGCATGTTGATAAGTGTTCATGGATCACAGAGGCTTGCTAACATATTATGATATAATAATAATCAATAACAACATTCAAACACAGTTCAATATGAGGACACAATACTTTTTGCTCCCGGCATGTCCTTCACTTTTCCCAATAGCAGTATCTATCTTTTTGCAGTTTTAATAAGGCATAAAAATAAATAAATCATTCTTACCACAAATCCAATGAAATATAACACAAGTGACGATGACTGGCGAATATGGCCTCAGTTTCTCTGCCGCTGGTTCAGACTGTTAATTTTATTTATTTATCAATTAACACTTCTGTTCTCATCGTACTTGGATACAGAAAATTTTCTATACAAATGGCCACGAGCCTTCTAAGCTTTTGCTAATATCTATCTGGCTGGCCAATGAACTCAGGCGACTACCAAATTTTGAATTTATTTTTGAAAAGCAAAAACAAAACCCCAAACATACTATGAGTCTCGTAGTCCATTGGTCAGTCTGCCTTATTTATGCCAATGCAAAAATATGTTTAGTTTTGGGCTAACATTTTCCTGCCTTCCCCTTTACTCCTAACGCCAACCAATCAGATAGAATCACTCCTATGCCTCTTTGAAAATTTTTCAAATTGCGTCCCCAATGTTACCAAAAAAACAAGCAAGAACGATAGTGCGTTTGTCAATCTGTACCAGAATATTTAGTATTTCTACAATATTTTAGTTATTACTGGAGCGATTTTTTATATTGAAACATATTATTGGTCAGAAGACTATAACCTTTCAGCATATATAAGTTTTATGTCAGTCTTTAGTGTCGTTAACAATTTTGTCTTTGTCCTTGCATTTTGGGTTTTCTTATATTTTATCACAATATTAATAAAATGAACCTTCTACAATTCATCTAAGTCATTATAAGGACTTCTTCTTCTTCTTCCGTCCTTAGCCACCGACCGTCAAAGCAGTCAGTGGCCATTACGCCTAGTGGCGTCTTAGGGCAACAGCAGATAGGTTTTCTTTGCCATTGTTTCCCATCACGCCTATTGGCGTCTTTAGGGCAATGGCAAATCAATCCATTTGCTGTTGTTTCCGTAATCAAAGTGACTGGCAAACGGGTGATCAGCCCGTTGGTATTGTAAGGACTATGGAGGTTTTTATATGTTGTAATTATATTAATTCTGTCATTCTGACTATCCTTTATTCTGTATAACGAAAGTCAGTTTAACTTTTGGTATCGTTTTCCTTACTCCCCCCTTTCTCTCAATACTAATTTGAATCGTCGCTAACTGCATGTCTAGCCTAACGAAGTGGCGGGGTAACACGGAGTGACTTTTCTCACGCCATAGTGCAAATTTTCAAACTCAAGGTTATTATGCGTCTAGATACAATACACTACCGTAGTTAATTTTTCTCTCACTCGATTACCCTCCCCCTTAGTGTCTATTTCGTCTGTCGCTCCAATGAATGAAAGAAGTATTTGCATCGCGCAAACTGTTTCATGTTAATTTATTCTTCCCAAGACGGAGTGACGAAAACGCGGGCGGGTGTGGGATAGGCTTTCATTTTCTCTAGCGCGAACACTTTTTAACATACGGTTTGCCTCGAGGCATCGGTGATGATGTCGGGCAATAAACACGGGCTTTATTTAGTTTTTCTTCTACTTTTTGACTCTTTAGTTAAATATTAATGAAATTTTGATTAATTTGTATCACTGATCTCACCACACATCCTCTCTGTTAAGAACATGCACCCACGTGCTAGTTTAAAATCTGTGACACACATTAGATCAACTGACTCAACTACTCTATATGATTATTCTGGGTTTCTTCTGGAGGGTGTCTACTTTAAAAGTCTGCCCCAACATTTTGCGAACCCGGAATGTATTCAATGGTGAATAAATATGGTTGAATGAGTAAAGATCATCTTAGCAAACGGGTATTCCCATGTTTTGCCTGTGCCAAGAATACTAACGGCTGATGGTCTGATTGGACCACAAAAGTTCTACCATATAAATAAATCTGGAACTTCTTAATCGCCCAGACTAATGCAAGACATTCTTTTTCAATTGTAGAGTAGTTTTGTTCAGCTCTGTTAAACTTGCGACTGGCATAAGCGACTGGGTTTAATTCCCCATTTGGTGAAGAGGACCTCTGTAACAACGTGGCCCCCAAGCCCACATTACTAGCGTCCTTTCTTACCCCGAATTCCTGAGTCAAATTAGGTAATTTCAAAATCGGCCTGCTAGTGAGTTTTTCTTTTAATTCATTATAAGCCAATTCGCACTGTGCCGACCATTCAATCTTATCTGGTTTTCCTTTACGAGTCAAATCTGTCAGAGGCGCACACACAGAATTAAAGTTTTTAATATATTTTTTATAAAAGCCACAAAGTGACACAAAAGATCGCACATCTTTCTTGGTCTGTGGTCTGGGTGCTCTCTGCAATTTCTCCAGATTCTTGGGGTCGAGTCCAGCAAACAGCATGTTCAGAGAGTTAACATGGTCCTCAAATGTTTCCGTCGCGATAAGAATGTCATCCATGAAATTAGAGATGCATGGATTTTTCAGCGGTTCCAACAGTTTTCGCATCATTCTGGAAAACACACTCGGCGTATTTTTCAACCCAAACGGTAACATGTTGAATTCATAATGCCCTTCCGATGTGCTAAACGCCAGATAAGGTCGAATCTCAGGCTTCACTGGAATTTGGTAATACCCTTTACTGAGATCTACCTTGGAATAATATTTTGCCTTATTCAGTCTGGCAAACAGTTGGTTAGTATCAGGTAATGGATCCACCTGACTTTCTGTGACAGCATTCAGTTTCCTGTTATCTATGCACAGTGTATGTTCCCCAGATGGTTTTCTCAACAAAACCACACTAGAACTATAAGGAGATTCATTGTGAGAAATAATCCCTTGTCACGTAGACAGTTATGATCTATAAATTGCCTATTTCCTCTTCTTCTTCATTTCACCCGTATCCTCTATTTTATTATCGCAGTTTACTTTTTTCCTGTATTTTTTTTTTTGCATACATTCGTTTGCGAAAAATATTTTCATCCTCATTTTTTAACGTTACCTGTGTCTTTTCTCAAAACTGAGAATCGCACTAGTGATGGTATTATGTAGATGTCAGTCTCTGCTGGTCGAACGATAGCTGTGAATATACGGTTCTCGCCAGACATGCGTCTGCAGTGTCCCCGGTCAGAGCGCTGCCCGACCAGTTTCTTCGGCTTGGTTTCTGGGCCTGGGGTGTGAGAATTCGCTCCGTCGGACATGGCAGGCAGACGGATCGTCTACATTTTGCAGAAACGCATGAGAGTTTTCGTCAGAATAGCCCGGCGTAGCGTGAAAAATCGCTCCGCACTGCAGACGGGCTGTCTGAGATTTGAAACTCACACGCACCTCTCGGTCACTGATGGCAGGTACGACATGCGTGTAAGCTGACGTAAGGGTTAGGAGAAGGGGAGATTATTTCGTTTGCGAAATAAGTTGGGGCTTTTGTCTAATTTTAAGATATTGGCCCGAGTTGGAAACTAACTTCACTCATTCTCCATTTTACAGTAGACGTGGTCACTTCGTTCTAGAACACTTAAACTTATAAGTGATGTCTCTTAGTTTCGTTGTGATACGTAGTTCTGTTTGAGGTAAAATATTATATCTAGTATATCTAGTATTTTGCGAAATGTTTAAAGTGGTTAATCGCTTATTTTTTTCCCTAGTTATATTTGGTGCAGAGCGATTAATTTATAAGTCTGTATTAATTTCTAATGACGCATACAGTGGAAAGCAGAATAAATTATATTTCTAGCTTAACAAACATGTAGCCATAATGAATTTAATTTAACTGCTAACTACTCAGTCGAGTATATTTTTCTAAACAAACTTATAAATGCTAGATGCATCATCAGTGGTGACGGAAATACGCAGATATTCCTAATTCATGATGAGTGATTTTTTTATATAACTTATTTCACGGGAAGCTTTAAATATAAGTCAAGTTGTAGGCTTGCCGTTTAAAAAACGTAAGTTATAACGAGTACATATTCTGTATATTATATTATATGTTGTTTTCTTCATTCAGTGAATACGGGGGTGAACCCAACTTGCCGGCGTTTAGTAAAGAGACATATTTGTGAGAAGCATAGACATTTCCTATCTTTAACCACGTGGGGTTTTTCCAAGTAACACTGGTCTGACAGTGCATGTGCCATCAGAGATAGACAGTAATACCAATCCCACTAACGGTTTCTAAAGACTAGAAATATGTATTGGGCTTTGGAGCCAGTTCATATTGCTCCACAAATTTAAATGTACATGCTGCCTGGCGGCGAGAATAATTACAAGAAATAACATTAACATTTCCGACACTATTGAAAAAGTGGATAGTGAACCAAGACTATCTGTTGAGAGCAGTTGTCCACTGGTCATCTTTTCCAAATTAAGGGAATCCTCGTGTTTTTTTACTCTGTGTGCCCGTTTAAACTTGCTTATCCAAACTGATTCAAGTGACATTAACAGTAAATCAAAAATTTAACTGGTGAAGTGAACGCTCCCCGAAAACAGTGGAAGAAACCTGTAATTGCAGAGCTGGGATTCGCTTTATCCAAAGAATACAGATTCACTGTAGCGAAGTGTCCTAAGGTTGCGCCAGACGGCGAACAGCGGTACAGATAGGTAAGCACGTGTGCCAGGGTACACTGATGAAAGAACCGATCGAAAGTGGACTGAGTGAGTTTTTTTCTAATAACTATTGATTCACCCACTTTATAGTTTCCTTATGAAAGACTTGCTGCTTAATTTAATTGTTCCTTTAGAATAGATACTGCTGTCATAAGTCAGTTCTTACCTTCAAGAAAGGGGACAATATTAGACCCTAACCATATACATCTATAACTCTTTGGGCCATCATCTGTCATCCTAACGGGCTGTGGGCTAAACCTAGAGTTAAGATCATAACGGGGCTATCATCCTTGTAGCATTTTCTTGAATTGTATGACTATTTGTATATGTTTTCCTTGATGTATTTTTTTAGGTGTTGTGAGAAGATTTTTTTTAATGATAATTAAAATCTCTCTTGAACTAAATCAGTGCGTTGGTCAGCTCGTTCTAATATATATATATATATATTCATGGTTATAGATTTCCCACGTCTGTGTGTTTAACTGTCGTCACGTGTATGTGCGTGCCCATGAGTAGATAGAAATATATGTAATATATATATCTATGTTTAGACTGTCTGACGCCTTAAAAGCTGTCGTAGAGGATAGGTGAAAGAGAGAAGATTTCCTCGATTTTTTTCAGAGACAGCCTCTATATCACAGTCTATCATCTCACTTGTGGAAATTATATTTCTTTTTTTACTAACTCTCACTGTGTCTATCACCTATTCTAACCTATTCAGAAGGGACCAACCCAAGTCTTAATTTTCCTATCTAAAATCTACGACATCCCTTCTTGTAACAAATAATCTATCTCCTCTTTCAAAGCTTTTTCCTTTGCGAATGGGATAGAATAGGCCCTCATACAGATGGGTGTTGGGTCTAAGATGTTTCATATCATATTCCAACAAATGTGTGTGCCCCGGCTTATCCGTTAACACGTCTGTATGTTTCTCCAGAACCTTTTGAATCTTCTCCCTCTGTCCTTTTGTCAGGTGATTACTAATTTTCACCTGTGCAAACGTTTCACTGGGTTTCAGTTGATATTCAAAAGAGGTGAGAGGATCATTTTTCATTTCGGTTGCTATGGCTAAGGTCATTAAGTGTGTTCCTTCCAAATTACTTCTTTCTTGATATTTCTTTAGGAGGTTCACGTGATAGACTTTTTCCTTTCCCTTCTTGTCTATCTTGTAGTTTGTTCTGGATACCTTTTCCAAAACTGTATATGGGCCTTGCCATCTGATTTGAAGTTTATTGCTGCTGCCGGGTAATAGAAGAAGCACCTTCTCCCCTACAGCAAGCTCCCTATCCTTCGCTTTCTTATTGTAATATGCAGCATGTTTCTTCCTGGCTTGTCTTAAGTTATCATTTGCAATTTTCCAGCCAGTTTTAAGACGAGTGGTCAGCTCGTTCACATATTGATATGATGAGGTAACAGTCTCTTCTGCCTTCTCATCTGTCCACGTCCTCAATAAGGTTACTTATGGACCTTTAATTTTGTTGACTTATTTTTCATGGCACCTGTAGGGTCCCTGACATTGGAAGCCTTATATTGAGGACTTTTCTTCCTTTTATCATCACTCACAAATCGTCCACTACCAATTTTTTTCCCGGGGTTGTCTCCCCTCAGGTTTAAATTCAAAGTGAGAGAACTTCGCTCTCTTTCCCTCGCAACCAGTTCCCGGTTTTCCGACCAAGGGAGTATCGGGTGGGACTGGGTGGAAGTCACTTTTTGCGCACTCCTCATACTGGCCATTTTAAAAAATTCAATTGAAGACTGTGTGTGAAAAGAGGGTTCCCATTCCACTATGTCTACACTATTATATTTATTTTTCTCTTTATCTTCCGTCCTAAGTTTGCCCCGTGGCGTTTCTATGTCCTGATTATTATTTTCCCCACGTGTGGGTGTTCCCTCGTGAAAGTGGGCGCAGGCCTCCACAAAATTCTCAATATCTTCCGCTACGCCTGGCCAATAATATTTTTGAGAAACTTTTTGGCAGATGGTACCTATTTTCGCATGGTACCCATCTATTCCAACATGTAAACTATTTATTACCTCTGTCCTATACGAAGTGGGAAGGACCAGTTGTCCGTGACCATTTGAACCAGTTCCGGCCTTCCTATATATGAGTTTATTCTTCATATAAAATTCTCCTTTATTAGGAGGGGTATGGCATTTTGGGAGTTTCTTAAAACACGGCTTCAGTGACCTATCTTCAGCCTGTGCCTTCCTCATCTCCTCTGGATGAGTATTTATAGGTTCATCTTCTTCCTTCTTCGACTGTGACCTGGTCTGCACTGTTGCCATGATCACAGGTCTCTTGGGATTCCCCAAGAAGACATAACGACACCCCAATATCAGAGGGTAGATGGGTTCGTTTATCACTGCTGCTTTGATTACTCCTTCCACATAGCGAGTTTTCACAGTTATCCTTGCGATGGGAAGTGTCATGGTTGCTACGTCCTTGGTTGCCGCTTGGATCTCCACTGTTTCTGTGGTGTATTGATCTGCGTGCACCAGGTGAGAACTCACAACAGAATCAAAATCTAATCCAGTATCATATAGGCATCTTATGGTGACCCCATTACATACTACATCTTCACACACTGGGGGGTGATAAGGTTCCTGCTGTTCAGTAGGTTTTGCCTTTAATCCCTTGTTCCCCGTTTTCATTGCAGTGAAGGAAGGAGGTTTCCTGTTACAAACTTTGGTGTCATGAGTGTCCCTCTTACACCATTTACACCATATCTTTCCTTGGTGGAAAGGTCTTCTTTCATTGAATTTCCGGTCATTGAACTGTGGATTTCTATCTCTATGGTCGACTCTTGGCCTATCAAAGTTGGGCTTATCTCGGTTACCCTGATCTCTATTATCAAATTTATTTGAGTTTTGTGGGGCTTTATGGTTATCTATATGTTTCTTTCTTGCGCCAGCTACTTCTGCCTGGGCCGCCTGATACCTCTCAGCGACATTAAGTACCTCACCCAAACTCTCCGCACCTTGTTCCGTGAGAAACTTTCTCAGGTCTGGAGCCATGGACTCTCTCAATTGCTCTATCATGATCATCTCTTTAAGATCTTGGGTTTTCCCCAGAGCAGTCCATTTCTCCAAATAGGTTTCCAATCTGGCAGAGAATTGGTGGTATGTCTCCCCAGACAAAAGCTTGGCATTTCTAAACCTTTTTCTATAAAACTCACCATTCTTCTCGTATCTAATCAACAGAGCCTGCTTTAACAAGTCATAATTGTCTTGATCGTCCCTGCTCATGTTTGCAAAAACTTCATAAGCTGTTCCCCTAAGACCCTGTGATACCTTCAAACTCCACCTTTCTTTTTCCAACCCATAGGTTGTAGCTAGTACCTCGAATCTATTTAAAAATGATTCTATGTCATCATCCCTTTCAACAAAATGATCTAAATGGAACCCCATAGCTGAGTTAGAGGCCCCCTGACTGGCAGTAGCATCAGAGGTAGAGGGGCTGTGACCATTTTCAGGAACATGGCCTTGCAACTCTAACTCCCTTAGTCGTAACTCGTGCTCCCTCTGTAATCTTTTCTCCTCCTTTTCTGCTTCCCTTTCTGCAGCCAGTCTTCTTTCCTCTGCCTCCCGTTCTGCAGCCCTTGCCTCTTTGTCAGCCTCAATTTGTAACCGTTTAATTTCTTTATCTGCTTCTAATTTCTTTTCTTCAGCTAATCTATCTAACTCTAATTTCCTTTCTGCAGCTAACTTCCTATCTTCCCTATCAATATATTTGTCACACTCTGAGGTTACGTACTGGACCAGCTCTGGCCCATCCATGCCCATCTCTCTGGCAGTCTGCACAGCAGCAGATCGAAACTTTGCCAAGTCCGCCATCTGATCAATTCTAAAATGTTCTAACTCAATTTCTAAAATAAGTACAACTCTAATTAAATTATTCCAGGCTCTGACAATTCATCAATCTCCCAAATCTTGGGCAATATTTATAATGGGGATTCCCTGGGTAAATTAAAAATGATGTTAATACTAAATCCCAGAACAGGACCCCAATTTATGTAGTAATATTATACAAATTAAAAAATATCCCCGGGCGAGCGTCCCAATATATGTAGCAAGTGTAATTTCCTGGAGAGGTTATGATGTTATAAGAAAGAAAGATTGCTGTGTATGTGTCAACCGTGTGAGGTCAAGCTATGTAAGACCCTGATTCTAATAGTTGATGAAAATGATGATGAGTGTCAGGGTACCTAACGCTACCTCTCTAGATCTCACACGGTGCTGTATTTTATTTCTAGTGTGTGGTGTTTGATGTGGCTAGTGTCTAGGGAATGCAATGAAATGATGATATATCAAAACAAAGTACTACAACACACTAATAGTAAAGTAATAAGTCTGTGGTTTAAGTTTTTCTTTGAATATGAATTCTTTTTTTTTTTTTTTGGTACAATTTTAATCTGCCTGTCCTGCAATCTCTTTTGGACAGGTCTTTGAAAATGAGGAAAATATATTTTACACCAAATGATTAACTAAAATGGGACTCTTTGTCCAATAATAATAATAATAATAATAATAATATTGTTCCTGTAAGTGTTTTCACAGATTGTTAGTTAGTACATAATAGTGAAAGTCATTATAGGAGGAGCTGTTGTTATCATCATTCCCCCTATCTTTAAAGTTATTTTGGGGAAAAACACTTTATTCCGATGAACTGTCAGATGTCCCAGCTAATGACACATCACCTTTTTCTTGTTATGTAGATGAAAATGTCAAACACTGCTCTGCAGAGAATATGTCAACACACAGAAGCTCCTTCTGGTTTCTTGACGACAATATAAACTTTCACTGGAGACTGTTGGTCTTCACAAATTTTCATCAGGTTTCCTGTCACCGGTTGGTAACAGGAAATAAAACCCTGCAATAAAAAGGACAACCTGGCCTTTTGATCTCTGATTTTGATTCCCATTAATTATTTATACATGATATGATGGGGTCAGCCTCGTGTGCATACAGGCGCACCAGCCCCTAACTCATATGACTTCACCTTACTGTGACCACACCTCAGGTCCATATGGCGGATACGCCACTGTAATTTTACATAGTTTTCTTCAATACAATAACGTGGAGTAAACACATCTCCTTCTGTATGATTTTCTTTTCTTTTCCTAACTATCAACGCTCTAGGCATGTTGATAAGTGTTCATGGAACACAGAGGCTTGCCAACATATTATGATATAATAATAATCAATAACAACATTCAAACACAGTTCAATATAAGGACTCAATACTTTTTGCTCCCGACATGTCCTTCACTTTTCCCAATAGCAGTATCTATCTTTTTGCAGTTTTAATAAGGCATAAAAATAAATAAATCATTCTTACCACAAATCCAATGAAATATAACACAAGTGACGATGACTGGCGAATATGGCCTCAGTTTCTCTGCCGCTGGTTCAGACTGTTAATTTTATTTATTTATCAATTAACACTTCTGTTCTCATCGTACTTGGATACAGAAAATTTTCTATACAAATGGCCACGAGCCTTCTAAGCTTTTGCTAATATCTATCTGGCTGGCCAATGAACTCAGGCGACTACCAAATTTTGAATTTATTTTTGAAAAGCAAAAACAAAACCCCAAACATACTATGAGTCTCGTAGTCCATTGGTCAGTCTGCCTTAGTTATGCCAATGCAAAAATATGTTTAGTTTTGGGCTAACATTTTCCTGCCTCCCCCTTTACTCCTAACGTCAACCAATCAGATAGAATCACTCCTATGCCTCTTTTTTCAAATTGCGTCCCCAATGTTACCAAAAAAACAAAGCAAGAACGATCGTGCATTTGTCAATCTGTACCAGAATATTTAGTATTTCTACAATATTTTAGTTATTACTGGAGCGATTTTTGATATTGAAACATATTATTGGTCAGAAGACTATAACCTTTCAGCAAATATAAGTTTTATGTCAGTCTTTAGTGTCGTTAACAATTTTGTCTTTGTCCTTGCATTTTGGGTTTTCTTATATTTTATCACAATATTAATAAAATCTATCTTCTACAATTCTTCTAAGTCATTGTAAGGACTATGGAGGTTTTTATATGTTGTAATTATATTAATTCTATCATTCTGACTATCCTTTATTCTGTATAACGAAAGTCAATTTCACTTTTGGTATCGTTTTCCTTACTCCCCCCTTTCTCTCAATACTAATTCGAATCACCGCTACCTGCATTTCTCGCCTAACGAAGTGGCGGGGTACCACGGAGTGACTTTTCTCACTCCATAGGGCAAATTTTTCAAACTCAAGGTTATTCTGCGTCTAGATACAATACACTACCGTAGTTAATTTTTCTCTCACTCGATTACCCTCCCCCTTAGTGTCTATTTCGTCTGTCGCTCCAATGAATGAAAGAAGTATTTGCATCGCGCAAACTGTTTCATGTTAATTTATTCTTCCCAAGACGGAGTGACGAAAACGCGGGCGGGTGTGGGATAGGCTTTCATTTTCTCTAGCGCGAACACTTTTTAACATACAGCCTGCCCCGAGGCATCGGTGATGATGTCGGGAGACACACAGAGGCTTTATTTAGTTTTTCTTCTACTTTTTGACTCTTTAGTTAAATATTAATGATATTTTGATTAATTTGTATCACTGATCTCACCACAGGGGTTATGGCTTTTTGGCAGCTTTCGAAAACAAGGCTTTAATGAGCTATCTTCAGCTTGTGCCTTCCACATCTCTGGATGAGTGTTTATAGGGCTGTCTTCCTCCTTCCTAGACTGTGACGTGGTCTGTACTGCTGCCATGATCACAGGTCGTTTGTGATTTCCCAAAAACACATATCTACACCCCAATATCAGAGGGTAGATTGGTTCCTTTATCACTGCTGCTCTAATCACTCCTTCCACATAGCGAGCCCTGACATTAATTCTTGCTATGGGAAGTGTCATGGTTGCTATGTCCTTGGTTGCTCCCTGTATCTCTACTGTTTCTGTGGTATATTGGTCAGGGTGCACCAGGATAGAACTCACGACTGAGTCAAAATCCAATCCTGTATCATAAAGGCACATGATAGTAGTACCGTTACAAGTTACTTCTTCACACACAGGGGGATGATGAAGGTCAGTCTGACTTGTGGACAGTTCCTTCTTTCCCTTGTTCCCTGTTGCGAGGCATGCAGCGAGATATGGAGGATTTTTCTTCCTACAGTCCCTTGTATTGTGGTTGTTCCTTTTGCAAATTTTGCATCACTTATCTCAGTGTTTATATGGTTTCTTATCTTGTACCTGAGGGTTCCTGTCTCTCTGGTCAAATTTAGGTTTGTCATAACCTTGTTTGTATCTGTGTTGTTGGTTCATATTGTCAAACTTATTCTGGTTTTGTGGTGCCCTACTACTTTCTCCTTTTTTCCTCTTAACTCCAGCTATTTCTGACTGAGCTGCTTGATATTTCTCAGCAACTGTTAAAATCTCCCCCAATCTCTCTGCACCTTGTTCCATAAGAAATTTTCTCATGTCTGGAGGCATAGACTCTCTCACTTGTTCCATCATGACCATTTCTTTTAGGTCTTGGCATTTTCCCAGAGCAGTCCACTTCTCCAAATAGGTTTCTAATCTGGCAGAGAATTGGTGGTAGGTTTCTCCAGAAAGTAGCTTGGCAGTTCTGAATTTCTTCCTATAAAATTCTGAGTTCTTTTCATATCGAACCAGCAATGCCTGCTTCAAGATTTCATAATCTTCCTGGTCCTCTTTTCCATGTTTTGCAAAAACTTCATAAGAAACTCTTCTCAGCCCTTCTGATAACTTAAGGCTCCATTTCTCTTTCTCTAGACCATAGTTAATTGCCAACCTCTCATGCCTACTTAGATAGGACTCAATTTCGTCCTCTTTCTCCCCAAATGGATCCAAGTGAAAGTTCATGGCTTCTTTTGAGGTACCTTGACTTGCACTAGTGTCAGACGTAGTTGGACTACTTCCATTACCTGTAACATTTCCTTGAAGTTCAAGCTCTTTCAATCTCAATTCATGTTCCCTTTGCAACCTCTTTTCCTCTTTCTCAGCCTCCATTTGCAATTGCAATCTCTTAGCCTCAGCTTCCCTTTCGGCAACCTGTCTTCTCTCTTCCCTATCAGCTTCTAGTTGTAATCTTTTAGCTTCAGCTTCTATTTGTAATCTTTTAGCTTCAGCTTCTATGTGTAATTTCTTAGCTTCAGCTTCTATTTGTAATTTCTTAGCTTCAGCTTCTATTTGTAATTTTTTAGCTTCAGCTTCTAGTTTCTTAACCTCCCTATCAGCTTCTATTTGTAATCTTCTTTCTGTTTCCAACTTCTTATCTTCTCTTTCTATAAACTTAACACACTCAGTAGTGACATATTGAATAAAAGCCTCCCCACTTAACCCAAACTCCTTTGCCGACTGCACTGTAGCAGATCTAAACTTTGTCAAGTCTGCCATACTCACACAATATTAAGTTGCAGACACTCAAACACTCTCTAAATTAGACCAATCTCAAATTAATACAAACACAAGGATAATTTATTAAAACACTACTGTCAGTGTATCCAGTCACCACAATTTTGATTTGTACTCAATGGTACTACAAAGTGTTTTATTTAATTTTAGTTTTCCTAAAATTTATGTTATATTTTAAAATACTTCCCTACTCCTAACTCATATGATGTAATAAGTGATACTATAGACCTGAATGTCTCAAAGAAAAGACCCCAGGGTGGTAAATGAATCCCAGGACTGAGACCCCAGTGTCACGAGAGGGTAGATGTTATTGAAATTAATTGATATCCTGGACACAAAGGTGTATCAGGTGATACCAGGATAGTGCCAGATAAGAGTCTCATCTTAAAAGTAATACCCCCTTCTCTGAAAAGAGTAAGGGTGTATAGATATCAAAGTTAGGATCAAGCTGTATAAGTTCCTAGAGAAGATGGTAATATAATACTCTAAGTCCCTACGGGCTCCCTCTCCAGATCCTCCTCTGTTAATATTATTATTATTATTATTATTATTATATAAATAACTATGCTAGGGGTATTGACTAAATTATTTACCAACAAGAACTGTACTCAACTTAAATAATCTAAGTAAGTCTGCTGGCAAATATTTACAATTTATTTTTACAAGTGTTATTTTCAGCTTGAAAATCTTTCAAGAAAACTTAAAATCCAATCACAAATTTAAATAAATAACATTTGAAAAGTGTTCAAAAAATTATCCAGGTCTTTGAAACTGGTAGAAGGTTCTCCCTTGGATTAACTCACTCTGGTTGTCGAAGGTTTGTATATTAAGCTTAATGCTATTTTGTCACAGTTCTAGAAATTTGGTCAAGTACTGACTAGGATGTTTTCCTAGCTAAAATGCACTGTTTATTCATCATTTGACTATCTAGTTTGTGGTGATGCTGGGTTAAACTGTACAGTAGCCTGGTGTGGCCACTTATCTTGAAGTCTTGATTTGGTAATCTGTTCCACCTTGGGTCTGGCAAGAAAACTATGTCTCCTCCAGGCCTTAGGATTTGGGTATCAGTCCCTATGGTAATCAAAGGGCACTCGCACCACTTGATCCTATAGTAGAGTCTGGCTCTTTAAGGTGGAAGTAATTGCAGGATACAACCTGAAAATATATTTAATTTCACCACTGTATTGCTTATCTCTATCTCCCTATCAAAGAAGTAGGAGATGAGAGATAGTTTTCAGACAACAGAGTGCAGGTAGACGCACAGGTCACATCAAGTCAGCATTAATACAATTCAGTTCACTGTGAATACAATTTCCTTCAAATCCTTAGTTAGAGCTATTTGTCCAGGATTCGCTTCCATAAAGTTATTAGGTTTTGTGGGAAAATACCAAGTGATATCTTAATCAATGCAGTAAAACAATTCCTTTCATCATCCCTCATGTTACTGGTATGTGATCCATTCCATCAAGAAATAATTCTTTAAATACTTTTCTAAAATTATAGACACAACCTTGCTACCTTTTTCAATCGATTTGAAAATTTACAGGCTTTGCGTTTGCCTCCAGAAATTTACACAGTAGTTCAAACACGTCCACACACTTCCTAACGCACACTATAACTAATCCATAGAAATATATATATATATATATATATATATATATATATATATATATATATATATATATATATATATATATAATCTCTTACCCTCAGGCACACACAGTCGAGCTGTTAATTGTTGCAATGGTCTGCTCTCAGAATACAAAAGGCAAAGGCACTGTTCCTTAACACTTGTTAGCGCTCGCTGTGATTTGAATTTTATTATGGCCTCAATTTGCATTATGCAGGGTCTATATATAGGTCACATCCGGCGACCGAGGCGACAGTTGCCGAAATGTGTGCTAGAGTTCCCAAAATATATGCAACAATTGTCCTGCTGTTCAATTAAGAAAAACTAAGCATTTAAATATCTTCGTTATTCCTGGAGCGATTTTATTCATCTAAGGCTAAAAATGTCGGCGTCTGTGGCCTAATGGATATGAACGCAGTTTCATAATCCAGAAATACCAAGTTCGAAACCTGCTGCAGGCGGTTTGGTAGCAGATCGCTTTGTGTGGATTTTTAACAATGGTATAAGCGCCGTACCGTTCAGAAAGCAATGGCAAACTACTGAACGTAAAAATTGCCTAGAAAAATCACAAAACAGCCAATAAAAGCTGGGGTTGATTACCACGTCCTGTAAAGGATAAGCAACTAACTTTTTTAAGGCTTAAAATACGCTATGAATTATCCTTTAACTTCCTATCTAATTGTCTTTTACTTTCCTAAGTGCATTTTATTATATGCGTACTTTGAACAGCAAAATTATGGACTAACCTGAGGCTTCGATGCATTCGACCAACGATTTCTCCCGTCCTTTAGTACTTGTTGTAAAAGTCTCTGCACCGACATGTAGAGCAATATATCTAATATCGCACTGGTGACTTCTTTCAGGTGGTACTTCTCTCCTGAGGTTGTATTTAAATTCCCTTCTCAAGTGATTTGCACACATTCGGACTCCATTCTGGACTGCCTAATGTTTCTGTAAACACGGCCTGGTGGTGCGATTTCATTGGTCGGGATATCCTATAGTATTTCCAATGTATAGCGCGCTGTTTGGTCAGAGTTACACAGAAGGACGTGTTGTGAAAGCAAACCAACTCACGACAACCACCTTCCTCAAATATCTCATTTCTGAGGTCTGGATCTAGCTTTTGTGGGTTGTAGTCATTGCCCATGACTCGCATCCATACGTCAAGACTGGGACATAGGTGGTATACAGCCATCTTCGTTTTCTTACCAACCTCTCTCTTGCTGAGGAATCCTCAATTTATGGCCTGAAAAAGTCTCCCACCTGCTGCTTTTCGAGTTTCCAACTCTTCTTTGATGCTTCCCTTCCGGTCTATAACAGCTCCGATGTATTTAAAGTGGTCGATCTGCTCCTGGCCCTTTTCTCCCAGATTAATCTGACGTCTTCTTTCCTCTCGTGATATCACTATGGTTTTTGTTTTAGAGCTGCTTATGACCATCCCTCTCTTCTCCAGCTCTATCATCCAGATTTGCAGGTTGGATTGGAGATGTGCCTCTGATTTAGCAGTCAGGGCAACATCATCAGCAAATGTCAGCTCTCAAATACAGACCTGTCTTATCTTCCAGTACCCCACTGAATACTTTCTTGTTCTCTCCTTACATGCCTTGATGACATCGTCCATGAGGAGTATGAAAAGATAAGGTGACAGGATATCACCTTGTCTTACACCAGTGGTGGTCCTGAACTCTTCTGACTTATGGTTTGCTGTCCTCACATAATTTCTGCAAGTCTTGTAGAAGCTCTGCATAGCATGAATCAGAGGTGCTGAAATGGTCGTTCATTGCTAAACAGTCCCAAAGTTTCCTCTAGGGGACCCTGTCAAACGCCTTTTCCAGATCTATGAAACAGAGATGGATCTCACTCTTATACTCAAGGGCCTTTTCACTCAGCTGTCTGAGTGTGAAGATTAGGTCTTGAGTACTTCGGTTTGCTCGGAATCCGCACTGGACCTTATCCAATTGTGGCTCAGCTAGGCGTCGGAGTCTTTGCTCTAAGATTCTAGAGTAGATTTTACCAGGGACACTGAGAAGGGATATTGCCTCTATTATTTCCACATTGTCGATTGTCACCCTTTTTGAAAATCGGTGTTATGATGGCAATCTCCCAATCCTTTGGTATTGTCTTGTTGCACCACGCTGCTTGTAGGATCCTTAAGAGTAATATGTCGCCTGCTGCTCCCACGTACTTAAACATTTCTGGTGTTATACCATCATGCCCTGCTGCTTTGCCCATCTTGATTTTCTCCAGTGCTGTCTTCAGTTCTTCCATCTTTATGTCATCTTCACCACCATTGGATTTCTTTTCTGTGCTAGTGGTTATCATTTCTGATGCTTGACCTTGCTCACCATCAAGGAGTTCTGAGAAATATTCTTTCCATCTTTGCATTACTTCCTTCGGGGCAATAAGCAATTTGCCTTGCTTGTCCTTTATAAATTTAAGAGGGCACTGTTTTTCCTTCCTCGAATTCTTTAGGGTTTTATAGAACAATTTCTGGTTTTCTTGTGCATCTTTTTTCTAGCTTTTCTCCAAATTCGTCCCAGGACTTCTGTTTTGCTGCTAGCACCTTGTTCTTTGCTTCTGTTCTGAGTATCACATATTCTCTACATTTCTCCATTTGTCCTGCTGTGTTTTTAGCTCCTAAGTATTGTTTCCATGCCATTTTCTTCTCTCCTATTTTCTCTTTAACTTCCTCTGTCCACCCAGGTGTCCTCTTTCTCTTGTTGCCAAGTCGGACTTCACCACATGCTTCTGCAGCAGCTGTCTTTATGGTGTTCTTGAATTTAAGCCCGAGGGTTTCCAAGTCATCAGGTTGTTCTTCTGTGTTGCTCACCGCTGCAGCAATAAGCCTCTGATTTCTGGTCTTAATTTCTGGCTCTCTCAGCTTGTAGGTGTTAATGCTCATTTCTCATGTTCGTTTACTTAGTTTCTTGCGTGATGTTAGGCAGATTCTAGGTTGAGCAACTCCTTCAGTTGTTCTTTTGATGGTTAGCAGGTAGTGCTCACTTCCAATCTCTGGCTCCCTCCAGACTCTAGCATCCCGGACATACTTGAATGAGTTCTCCTAACTATGGCATAGTCGATCACTGACTTCTCATTCTTTGTTGGTTCACATCTAGTGTAAGCATGTGTAATGAAGTCTGAATCATATCTCGGCATCATTCAAAGTTTATCACCGTATAAACCCCGTGGATGTAACTGACCAATGAAACGCCAGCTTGGTATAACGAGTGTCGGAAAATACGCTAGGCATGGAGGAAACGAAAGTATAGATGTTGATGACATTTCGGATGGCAGTGTGCAAATAATCATGGAGTTCTACATAAAGAAGGACCCAATTCGATAACAGGGATCATTAGCTTTAGGCAGATAGCAATAGATTCACTTGATGTGTTGTAGAGCCGAAGTTATTATGAATAGAAAACAGTGGAGCATGAACCATGTTGTGTTTTTCCCTGTTTCGGCTGCTCCAGTGAATAGTCGGATAAACTATAGAATAAAGTGGATATCCATAGTGATAGAGCTCATTTCTGTGAGTAAAATAAGCCTTCATTCATTCATTCATAACCCTCTACTCCCAAAGGAGCATAGGCCTTCAACAAACACATGCCAAGTCCTCCTGTCACGTGCCATCATCTCAAGTTCTTTCCACGTTCTCCTTATCATTTTCACCTCTGTTTCCAGCTCTCTTCTCCATGTGCTTCTTGGTCTACCTCTGCTTCTCTTGCCCTGGGGGTTCCAGAACAAGGACTGCCTTGTAATGCTATCAACAGGTTTCCTCAGTGTGTGTCCTATCCATCTCCATCGTCTTCTTCTCAACTCTTGTTCAACTGGCACTTGTCTAGTTCTTGTCATCAGTTCCACGTTGGTAACCTTGTCATACCATTTTAATCCTTCTATTCTACGCAAGCAACGTGTGTTACCGGGGGTTCGAAAGGGGAGCAAAGAATAGTAACACTGTTCCCTGTCAAGCATGTCGTAGAAAGCGACTAAGGAGGGTTGAGCATGGGGCCGGTTACCCCATCCTGTAAAAAATTTAAACCACAAAAAACTTCAACAAACATGGACAAGTCAAATAAAAATAAGCCTTAGATGGAGGAAATCGGTGCAGAAATAAAGATTCCATAAGTATTTTAGATTTACTTTCTAAGCACACCTTGCCTTGCCTACACGATTTTGGATGCATGCAAACGTACTTTGGTCTGGTTGTCACCTCGTACATCCGCAAGACCACTATATAAGTGGAGAGAACGAATGACACAGACACACTCGCCGCCTAATTCAAACTACAGACACAGAGCACAGCAATTGTGTAACCTCCGTTGCCATCTGCAGAAGTGTGAGCAGACTGTGTAACCTTAGAAAGCCTGTCTGTAATTGAGGGTAAGCGAGGTGATAATTATATGTAATCAATGTGTGTTTAAAGAAATATTAGCATGTGTAGAATCATTGTGCTATTTCTTGAGGAAAACCCGAAGTGTGTAGGTCATTGTGTGCTAATTAAGTAGAACGAATGAATTGAGCGAGTTGGTTGTGGGAAGCGTTTTAAAGATATTATGCTTGCTGGAAAGGACTATCCAAACTGGAGGAAGGAGTGATTATAACAGATTGATTTTCTGTATTATTTGATATACGACACAATGATTATCATAAGGCCTATATGATTGTATTGAAGAAAATCATGGACAGAACTGTAACAAGTGAATTACTGAACTATTGTGCTAGAACGAATTGTGATATTCATGACTTACTATGTCTCTTGTGATTAACCACAGCTTGTCTGAACTGTCTCATATTACCTCCTGACTGGCTATGGAGACAATGAGCGATACTACGTTGGTTGTATATATTGTTTCAGGTTGTATCTAGCCCTGAGTGTCATACACAATCTCTAGTGACTAAGTCAGCAAATAGATGTTCAAGTTTGGCAGAGCTTTTGCCAGTATTAAATGTGTCATCTTGACGAGTGGAGGACCCACAGTGGTGGGATTCTATCCAATCATACTGCTGTACGGGGGCCTAGGAAGGACTTTGTTTCAGATAAGTAGCTCAGTGTTGGGCTACTTCAACTTTCAAATACCATATTTGACAGTCGTGCGAGTCCTAAAGTAACATTTATATTCATCTATACAAGAAAGCACAAAAATAGAGACAGATTCCATCAGGAAACAAGAAAACGGTGAATATGAACTATATTAGTTTAAGAAATTAACTGTAAATATGTTACGTATATATGAAAGTGACCCATAATTTATTTTGCAATCAATTGAATTTCATTTGAAAATTAACAAAGTACAAAGAAGAAAAGATCTTGTATATAAATAAATTATAAATTGTACCCAGAGTCTTCAGTGAATTATTTAAATTTGGGTTAAAGTACTTGTTGTGTAGTTAATTACCCCTAGCAGTGTCATTGTCTAACGTTAGTCTGGAGAGGAGCCCATAGGAATCTAGATAGTACATTATCATCTCATCTAGAAACCTATACAGCTTGACTATACCTTTGATGTCGATACACCATTACTCTTTTCAGAGAATGGGGTATTTCTTGTAAGACCAGTCTCTTGTCTGGCACTATCCTGGTATCATCTGATACATCTATTTGTCCAGGATAATATCACCATCATTATATCTTTCCTCTCGCTGCAGCATGTATGCCCTTATGGGGGAACTTTGTGTTTGTAATGATCAGATTCTGTTCTCTGCAGAATCTAAGGAGTCGCTTTCCATTGTCATTAAGAGTATCTTCTCCATATCTTCCGATAATTCCACCCCATCTAGCATGGTCATTTCCAACTCTGACATTGAAATCTCCGAGCATGATAATTTCATCTAGGCAGTCATCCACTGTCCTTTGAAGCAGCTCGAAGAATTCCTCCTTGACCTCTGCTCTCTCATCCTCATTTGGCCCGTACACTACGACAAGGTTGACTATGATTTCTCCTTCTTTTAGTTTTACAACCATAATGCGCTCCGAGACAAAGTTCCATCCCTTGATATTATCTTTCTAGTTTTTCGCCACAATGCAACCCACACCCCCTTTAGCTCTTTTAGATGTGGTTACACCACTGTAGAGCAGCGTGTCGCCATCGATATCCATGACTCCTTGTCCCTTTTTTTTCGTTTCCGTTATAGCCAGGATTTCTAGTTTTGCTTTCCTCATCTCTACCACCAGCTCCTCTTTCCCATTTATACTTCTTGTGTTCCATGTTCCATAAGTCGTAGTCCGACTTCTGGCCTTTGCACTAAACTGCACGACGCTCAGTGTAACGTGCACCTTTATTATCCCACAAAACTTGCAGTTATATTTTAAATAAAAAATAGAAAACACAAAGTAAAGTGTCCAAAATTTACAATATATATTTTATTGTTATTTTTTTTGTTTGGTTGCTTCCCTGTGACAGAGAAGAGGATAAATTACATCCCTTGAAAACACAAACAGGCAACATTTTTTTTTCAAAACTTTACGATGGTCAGTAATATAACTTCATTCTTCTTCTTCTTCCGTCCTTAGCCACCGACCGTCAAAGCAGTCAGTGGCCATTACGCCTAGTGGCGTCTTAGGGCAACAGCAGATAGGTTTTCTTTGCCATTGTTTCCCATCACGCCTATTGGCGTCTTTAGGGCAATGGCAAATCAATCCATTTGCTGTTGTTTCCGTAATCGAAGTGACTGGCAAACGGGTGATCAGCCCGTTGGTATAACTTCATTCAGAGTCACTAAATAAGTGCCCCAATCTTCTAAATGTGCTTCACATGCTGATAAATATGCTACACATGCTGATAAGTTAAGACGTTAGCTTTAGTTCTTTCTCCGTCATTATTTTGACGGGTATAAAAGCAAGGGATGACTACAAAGAGACAAAATTTTATAAAAATTCAAACGTATTTTATATCATAGCGAAATTATTTTTTATATTTCGGATTGGCCGCCCAATACAGAAATTATCTGCCTCTTGTCACGAAGTCCTTTTATTTTTTCGGCTCGATCGAAGTCCCATTGTGTCGCCTGCCTGACGCAGTCTTTTGTCTCATTGTTGTCTGGCGGTTCCTTTTATTGTCTTTCATTGTCCCGCCACGTAGAAATACTTGCAAACTACGTTCGTAACCTTTAGGGTACTTACCATTGTTCATAACCAGACATGTTTTAATTCGCCCGTCGTCCGACCTAACGTTTACTTACATTTATCCAAGTCTGATGCTGTTCTTACAATGCATATGACTTTTAACAGATGAAAGTCAATTAAATATCTGTTAAAGTCAGTTATATAACTAGAACCACCAGGCCTTTACAACCCTCCACTTTAATATTATTCTTGTTCAGAGTTTATTCTTTTTTTTTTTTTAACGTATAAGCACAATTGTGATTGTCCCTATTTATATTGATTTGACAAATGTGATGCCACTTTCTCATATCGGCGGTTGATCATACTATTTGGAATTGAAAACAATATATATTCTAATTATAACCCATCAGAGGTTGAACGGGATATCTTTTTTTTTTCTCATTAAATAAAAAAAAAAAAAAGTTCCAAGTGGAAAAAGAGGGGGGGGGGGGGATACTGGAGCAGTTGATATGAAATAAAGATTTTCAAAGTCCCAAGGGAGGGGTGATTGTCCCGTCGCCACCCACCTGGATCCGCCAATGCCGTGTACCCCCAAACACCTTTCGCGTACACTTGCTCATGCGATTATTCTTGCTCTGATTGTTTTGGGATCCACGGAATCAACACGCTAACGTGTTGGGTTGTATTTAACGTAAAAAAAAGCGAGATAAGATCACGAAGTAATCACTATACTGTAAGAAATTAACTAACTAATAATAATATATGCATTGAACTAGCGGCTTGTTTTGTTTATGTGTTTGTTTGTTTTGTATTCCCACCGAACATCCGATTTTACGACATTCAAAATTCAGCTGTTAAATAACCTTGCTGAACTTCCTGTGTCCTAACGAAAGTAAAATCTACGTCATGGCAGAAGAAAAGTAGTGTGACCTCTGTCTGTTTACCGGGAGCAGTAAGGTTTGTGATTTTTACCGGCATGCGCTTGCAAACAAGTTTTAACAGTAGCAATTGTTATTAAGTTTTATTTAAATATTTGGCTTTTTCACTTCCTTTTTCATAAGTTTTAGATTTATTATGACCCTGGTTGCGGGTGACCGGCTCAGCGCACTGGACGGTTGAAGTACGGCGTTTGTTCTTATCTAGGCCTAGCTAGGCTAAATGTATTTACATATCTCAAAAATTCCTTTACACTGTACAGGTGCCAGGGACTGAATCTAGAATGCATCTGGTTTTTAGCATTTATCAAATGTTCGGGAAGAGCTGATTTGAAAATCCGGAATTAGGCCTACTAGTCACAGTTTGAGGTAGCCTAGGCCTACTAGTCACAGTTTGAGGTAGCCTAGGCCTACTAGTCACAGTTTGGGGTAGCCTAGGCCTACTAGTCACAGTTTGAGGTAGTCTGGGCCTACTAGTCACAGTTTGAGATAGCCTAGCCTGGGCCTACCTAGTTTGATCGACTTCGTTTTTGTCCCCACTCTCTATCTTGTTGTCACCATTGATGTTAATCTTTTTTGTATTTAGGCCTAGTAATAAATGGCTTCAGTGTTACTATTTCCTGACACATTAGAAAGACACTTCATGGCCTTGATTTCTGAAATTTCTTTACACAGCAGTTGGCTAATTTTTGTCCTTTCATTAGGCTATTACAAAAAAAATAATTAAATAGGGCATGCAAATCTTTGATTCATAGCAGAATGAAGGAAATGTTTTAATTCATATATTTCCTGTAGTTTGCATTTTACAGGTTGATGATCTTTATCTACAATCATGTGGCCTAAGTGCCACTTCAACTGTTTTCATATTTCTTTCGGTGTATTTCCATCTTTGGAACTTGACTGACAATGCAATACATGACCATCACACTTGTTTGCATCTTGTAGAGGAGTAGAAAAACTGTCTCCACTTTACTCAGTCGACAGCCATCCTTTGTGTGGTGCACCAGCTCTGGTTCATGCTTTGCATCTCTGCTTCCACAGTTCTGCTACAGGTAGCATTTTGCCTCTCTTTCACTTTCTTTCCAGAGTCCATCACATGCCAGTTCAAGTGATGGTGACAAAGTCTCTTCTGAAGATGTGGCCAACCCATTTCCAGTATATACCTGCTATGAAGATCCCGGAAATCAGATATGCTGACGACACAGTCCTCCTATCGACCAACCCAAAAGGACTTGAACAATTACTTCTGTCCACCAAAAAACACAGCGAGGCCCAGAATCTATACCTAAACACCAAGAAGACCAAAGTATTGACAACAGACAAAGTAAAGACCAAACCAGAAATTGAAATTGATAACGAAGAACTGGAAAGTGTCAATGAATTCGAATACTTAGGATCAATCATAACAGCTCTGGCGACTGTGCAGTAGAAATTAAAAGAAGACTTGCAATTGCTTCACATAAGCTAATACAGATGAAAAACCTATGGCAAGGCACAAGCAAAGAAACAAAGTTACAACTGATCAGAGCATGTATATTCCCAGTAGCAACATACGGCTGCGAGACTTGGACACTCAATAAAACAGTTGCAAAAAAGATTACATCATTCGAAATGAAATGCTACAGAAGGATGTTGAGAATACCCTGGACAGAAAAAAAGACCAACAGAGAAGTACTGCACTCACTAAACGTTCAGTAACATTTGCTCCTAAATAATCGCAATAAGGAAGCTGAAATTTTTCGGTCATATAAAAAGACATAATATCTGGAAAAAAAACAGTGATGGAAGGCATGGTCCCTGAAGGGGTCGATGTGGACCCAACATCACAGAGAGTCATTGTCCAGGTCGACTTGCCCAGAATCGTGATGCGTTCAGAGCAGCTGTAATGGAGACAACGTTCTGGAAAGAATACGTCACATGATGATGATGACCTGCTATGATGATGCACGTCTTCTTGATGGCTCATAGTTAGTAATTCTTGGTTGGTGATGGTGTTCGGCCAGAAAATTCAAAGAATTTTACTTAGGCAGATTGTGTAGAAAGAGGACAGTGTGGCCATTTTCCTTTTCTGTTACTCTTCAGCATTCTGCACCATTCATAAATTACGCAACTCTTGTGTATTTTTAACATAGTGTTTGTGCTGTACTGCAAAAACTTCCAGATGTTTAAATTAGCAAAGCCTATTCTACCATCTTTTGTGGTTTAGTTGTAATGGAATTTACGGTTTGCTTAGTGTGGTAAAACAGCAGAGTTGCAGGATAATCATGTTGGATCACACTTTACGTTTCTGTTTCCTGTGTCGTTCATTTACTAATCCATTCTTGGTTGCTGTTTGTCTTTTTCGGCTTTTCCATTCATGTCTTCCATGAATGTCTGACCTAAGTGCTTTATATGCTGCTTCCTTGGATTTATCACAGAAGTCTGTTCGATGACATCGTCTGCCTTATTTGTTGGTATGTAGTATTGTGTTATAGTGATTATTCTTTCTTTTGCTTGAAATCTTGCTCTTATTATTCTGGGTGATTGGTTCCCATTCTGTCAGTGCCTTCCTTGTTTCTGTTAACACCAACTAGATGACTCTTTCTTTGCATACATGTTTTTTTATCTTTGTGTTTTACCTTTCTGCAAACAATTTATAAAGAATTTATCAAATTAGGGTCAATAGTGTTTTCGCAGATCACATCTGAAATTCTTCTTTGATCCTTAGCCGCCAACCGTCAAAGCAGTCAGTGGCCATTATGCCTGGTGGCATCTTGTAGGGCAACAACAAATTGATTCCACTTTGCTCGGTCGGCGGCCATCCTTCGTACAGTGCCCCAACTCTGGTTCATTCTTTGCATCTCAGCCTCCACAGTCCTCCGCCAAGTTGTTTTTGGTCAGCCTCTCTTTCGTTTTCCTTCAGGGGTCCATAGCATAGCTGTTCTTGTGATGGCATCAGGGTATCTTTTGAGGACATGGCCAACCCAGCTCCAGCGTCTGCCAGCTATGATGGTGTGCATGTCCTCTTGCTTGCTCCGAGTAAGCAGATCTTGGTTGGTGATGCTATTCGGCCAAAAAATTCGGAGAATTTTTCTTAGGCATGTTGTGTGAAAAGAGGACAATTTCGACATTTCCTTCTCTGTAACTCTCCAGCTCTCCACGCCATAGAGAAGCACAGAAAGCACACAGCTCTGATATAATCCTAATTTTGTGCTTGTGCTGTACTGAGAGGACTTCCAGATGTTGTTTAGACTAAAAAAGGCTGTTCTTGCTTTGTTCATTCTGTTGTTGATGTCTTTGCTTGCTCCGCCGTCTTGTGTTACTATGCATCCTAGGTATGTGAAGGCATCTGTCTGTTCCAGTTGCTGATTCCTTACTGATATGGGCTCAGGGTTGCTCACATTGAGCGTCATGACCTCTGTCTTCTTTAGGTTGATGTTCAAGCCCACCTGCTGGCTATACTTATTAAGTCTATCCGTTTTTTCCTGGATGTGTTGATGTGAATGTGCTAGCAGTGCAATGTCATCTGCATATTCTAGATCTTCCAATGTAGAAAATGTAGTCCATCTTATTCCTCTTGGATTGCCCTCTGTTGTCTGGCGCATCACCCAGTCTATGACTGTTAAAAATAGAGTGGTTGATAAGGGGCATCCCTATTGTACTCCTGTCTTCACTTCAAAGGTTAGGTTGCTCTGCCCAATGCTACACGTAAAGTTGGCATAAAGGCTTTTTATAATTGACACTATGCAGCTTGGAATTCCATAAGCCCTCAGTATTTTCCATAAACTGTCCCTATGTATGCTGTCAAAAGCCTTTTCAAAATCAACGAAATTAATGTACAGCTGTCTTTGCCATTCTGAGCACTGCTCTATAATGTTCCTGAGGGTAAATATATGATCTACACATCTTCTGTTCTTTCTAAATCCTGCTTGTTCTTTCCTCAGTTTGTGGTCTACTGCTATTGAGATTCTCTGTATAATTATCCTGCCTAGTATTTTGCTGGGAACTGAGAGAAGAGTTATTCCTCTCCAATTATTGCAGTCTGCAAGATCTCCCTTCTTGGGCAGTTTGACAATTATTCCTTTTCTCCACTCTGTTGGTGTTGTCCCTGTTTTCCAGACTTGTGCAAATAGTGGTTCTAATAGTTCTGCTGCTAGCTCTGGATCTGTCTTAAATAGCTCTGCATTTAAGTTATCATGACCAGGAGCTTTTCCATTCTTTAACCCTTTGATTGCTGTGATGATTTCTTGTTTTCGTGGGATGTCTGTATTAACATCTAGATCATTTTCAGCCTCAGGAACATTCATTTGTGTCTCTGGTGGTTCCTTATTCAGAGTTTCTCTGAAATGCTCTGCCCATCTTGTTTCCTGTCCCTCTACTGTCGTGATGAGATTTCCGTGCTTATCTCTTACTAATGTAATATTGTTTGCACCTCGTTTTCCACTGAGGATTTTAGTTATTTTGTATACTGTGCTTTGTTCATTTCTCAGTGCTGCCTCTTCTGCTTGTCTTGCAAGGTCATCTAGAAATGTCCTTTTGTTAGCACGGGTTTGACGTTTAACTTCCTTGTCCAGCTGACTGTACTGTTCACTATATATTGCCTTTAACCTGGGAGACTTAGCTTCTGTTTTCTTTCTTTTCATTTCCTTTCTCTTCGCTATGGTGTTTATCGTATCTGGTGTTATCCAGTCTTGGCTCTTTCTTTCCTGGAATCCCAAGCATGACTTGCTGCTTTCCTTGTATATTGTTGAGATGGTGTTGAATCTCTGGTCAACATCATCAGTCTCTGTTCTTTCCTGGCTTTTGATAATCTCATATCTTCTCTTTACGTCGACCACGAAAGCTTTTCTGGTGAGGGGATCCTTCAGTTTCGTGATGTTGTATCTTTTCTGTTTGACTGCAACTGGTTCAGCAGCTCTGAGTTTCACCTTCAGTCTTGCTACTACTAGGTGATGATAACTCCCCACATCTGCGCCTCTTCTTACTTTCATGTCTTGTAGTGCATGTCTCCATCTGCCATTGATCATTATGTGATCTATCTGGTTTCTGTCTCGTCCGTTTGGTGATTCCCATGTTAACTTGTGCACTTCCTTGTGTGGAAAAAGTGTTCCTCCAATGACCAGGTTGTTAATACTGCAGAAGTTTATTAATTTATCCCCATTCTCATTTGCTGTTCCACTGCCGCATTTCCCCATTACTCTTTCGTTATAATTATTGTGTGCTACCACTTTCACATTTAGGTCTCCCATTACTATAATGAGATCTTACCTGGGTGTAGTTTCCATTTCTTTTTGTACCTGTTGATAGAACTCGTCCTTGATCTCTTCATCGCTGTCATTTGTTGGTGCATAGCATTGTATAATTGTGGTGTTGGTGAACCTCCCTCTCAGTCTTGCTCTTATCAGTCTGTTGTTGATGGGTTTCCATTCCAGTAAAAACCTTTCCATTCCTTTCTTCAGGATAATGGCTATGCCTTCGTTGTGCTGACCATCCTCTCTGCCAGAATAAAGTACTGTTTCTCCTGTAGCTGTTTTTATTCTCCCCTTACCTGTCCATCTGCTCTCGCTTATTCCCATGATATGTATCTTGTAGTTCCTCATCTCTGCTGTGATTTGTCTCAGCTTTCCTGCCTCATTCACAGTTCTGACATTCCAAAAATCAATTCTGGTTTCGTGTTTTGCGGTCGGGGCATCCGTTTTCATGCCAGTGGCTTCCTTTCGGCTTTCACCACTGTCAGTCATACGAGCCTGAGACTCCGGATGTCCGTCCCGCAGCAAAGCTTTTCCATTTATTGTTGTTTCCGTAACATGCAATTTTTTACATAGACAGGGGTGTCGGCCCTGTGCTAAAACCCCCCAAACTGGAGGACCAGAGTACCAGCTTTTGTCTGACCCCTACCCACGCAGACCAGTCCAGCTTGGTTGAACCTACCAGGAGTAAATCTCCCACTGGCATAGCTCTGGGGATTGTCAGGGTACACAAGCTGCCATACCACTACAAGGTATAGGTACCATTGATGGCAGACATCTGAAATTAAACAAGCCAAATATTACGGCATCAGTATAGATACTCTCTATGGTGCGGAATGTTGGAGAGTAACAGAGAAGGAAATGTCGAAACTGTCCTCCTTCCACACAGTATGCCTAAGGAAAATTCTCCAAATCTTTTGGCCAAACACCATCAGCAACCAAGAACTACTTATTCGGAGTAACCAGGAGGACATGCACACCATCATAGCTGGCAGACGCTGGAGTTGAGTTGGCCACATCCTCAGAAGGGACCCTGATACCATCACAAGAACAGCTATGCTATGGACCCCCGAGGGAAAGTGAAAGAGAGGCCGACCACAAATCAACTTGGCGGAGAACTGTGGAAGCTGAGATGCAAAGAATGAACCACAGTTGGGGCACTGTACGAAGGATGGCCGCCGACCGAGCAAAGTGGAATCAGTTTGTTGCTGCCCTACAAGACGCCACCGGGCGTGATGGCCGCTGACTGCTTTGGCGGTTGGCGGTTATGGATCAAAGAAGAAAGAAGAGTATAGATACAACCCTGATGAGAGTCACACAGATCAGTTATTGGTCATTATTCATAATGTACCAAATGATTGAGTTCTCTTAATGTTTGTTTCCATTGAATGACACAGTGCAGAATAGATCCAAGTTTTCTGTGGTAGTCAGTGCATTATGTCCTAGTCCATTCCATTTTACCTGTACCAGTTTTAGTAGCTTTGAGTTTTAATGTGTCACTTCCTAGGCACCGTATGCCATCTTTCCAGCTTCTTTCTCACATTCCACATACACATTCTAGATGTGCTGTTATTTGTAGAACACTTTTTTGATTTATCAGAGGCGTCACGCCTCCAGTTTGCCCCTCTCTTGAGAGGATTCTTCCACACTCTGGCTGATAGTTACATATCATCCTCACCCTTCAGCTCCCCAGGGAGCATAGGCCTTCAACAAACTTATTCCAAGTCTTCGTGTCTGTCTCTAGTTGTGTTCTCCGTGTGTTCTTTGTTCTACCTCTACCTCACTTACCCTGGAGATTCGAGAAGAAGACACTGGCGATGGATAGGGTACACACTGAGGAAATCTGTTGATAGTATTACAAGACAGTCCTTGTTCTGGAACAGGATTGAGGTATCCTTAATGCTTTTTGTGTTTAAATTTATTATTATAATTTCAGGGTTCACTCGACAAAGAACAGACAGTCTTGCAGATCAGTTGATCGTGAAATCCATCTCCGTTCCTTCATAGAGCTATCAAAACTTGTATTGTGTCACGAGACACCTAAAGTCTTTGCTGTGATTTCTAAATATGGCAGCAGCAGCTGCTAAGTAAGTGAAATGGCTTGTATGGTGTGAAGTTTTATAGTATGAAGGAGACATTGCGTGTGCAAGATAATTTTCTTTGCTGTTTATTTCCATGAAAGACTTTATACATTGAGCATCGGATCGAGAGCCCTGTGTAGTTGCAGAGGGTCTTGAAAGAGAAAGAATAGGCTCCCTCAGACAAATAATATGAGTTTGTTCATGCAACTGGCTACCTCATCATGCAAAACAAATTGCCAGATAAACAACCGCTACAAAAGCATGTGAATGCTTGGTGCAGGCTTCTTGCAATGGGACTGAATGCAGGGGTCACTGCACGACCTATAAGGAATGCACAGGAAAATGATGATGATCAGATTGGTTAGAGTGCATTTCATTACAAAGTTACTGGGTTCCAGGTTCAAAACGCTGCAGTCTACCCAGCTTTAATTGGGTAATCTGCTCAGCTCTATTTTGGGAAGGCAATTTCAGCGAGGATGGGAAATATTCACCCCATCTCAAAGCTGGACCTAATATAGTATAGTCTCTAACATTTCTCTCCCCTACGCAAGTATGTGCTAAGAGACTACACTTATCTTTGGCTTTTTTACATTACATTAACAATATTTACAAGGGTAGAAAACAGTGGCGTATGTGCATCATGTTAACATGTATTATTTGAGAGTTTATGACATAGAGGATTAATAATTTTTTTAATGAAATATTTTTTTAATATGTTTGAAGCGACACATTATTTCCTTAAGTATTATGATTTGAGTTATCTTTAAGTTCGGTAAATGATTCAAGGTTGTTGTTATATTTTACTGCTATATACTATAGTTCTATGGGTATCAGGAATGCATGTATAAGTTTACGTGTCACCAATTGTAAACATGAAAACAGATAGGATTTCCTGCCACAGTTAAGGCAATTAATTGTGCCTGAGACCCGATATGTTCCCTTGGGTTCCATGCTTAGTGAAAGAAACTAAATGATTTAATATAATGGACAAATAGCCATGTCTTATGTGACTGTTGATGTTTCTTTTTCTCATGTGTAATGCTGTACCCTGCGAAGGATTTTCATGCATCATTAAGTTCCTAGTTTTTGTCCTGTTGTTAAACCGGAATACATACTTTTTAAAAAAATATTTCCTGACGACTGTTAATTATATGAATATTAATCTCTGTGGTAGTAAGCAGTAGCACAGTTCAGAGTAGGTATCATGTAAGCAGTAGCACAGTTCAGAGTAGGTATCATGTAAGCAGTAGCACAGTTCAGAGTAGGTATCATGTAAGCAGCCGCACAGTTCAGAGTAGGTATCATGTAAGCAGCAGCACAGTTCAGAGTAGGTATCATGTAAGCACTAGCACAGTTCAGAGTAGGTATCATGTAAGCAGTAGCACAGTTCAGAGTAGGTATCATGTAAGCAGTAGCACAGTTCAGAATAGGTATTGTGTAAGCAGTAGCACAGTTCAGAGTAGGTATCATGTAAGCAGTAGCACAGTTCAGAGTAGGTATCATTCATTATCATTTTCTTTAGTGCTCCATACAGAGCATGGAGTCAGAACTGCAGCTGGTCCCCTTGCAGCAGTCCTGCACCAGGCAGTGGTTTCTGTGGCAGTTTGTGTTACATCATGAGGTTGCCAGCCCTGTGCACAGCCTCGTTTTAGTCTCCTTGTGCAACATGTCTGAGTGTGCGGTATTCTTATTCTTTCTTTCTCTCTTCAGGGACCCCTCGGAAATACATGGGGCCTGAAGAGAACTGTTGATAGCATTACAAGGCAGTCCTTGTTCTGGAATCCACAGGGAAAGAGGCAGAGGTAGACCAAAAAATACATGGAGAAGAGAACTGGATACAGAGATGAAAATGATGAAGAAAACATGGAAAGAACTTGAGCAGATGGCACAGGACAGGAAGACTTGGCATGTGTTTGTTGAAGGCCTATGCTCCTCGGGGAGCTAAAGGGTATTGATTGATTGATTGAGTGTGTATCATCTTCATTTTTATTGGTGTTCCTTACGGAGCATTGAGCCACCATTGTAGCCGGTACCTGTGCCATAAGCCTACCTGCACCAAACATTAACATGTTCATGCAATGATTTCTGTGGCTGTTTGTTTGACATGACGATGTTGTCAGCCTAAGTAGCAGTAGTCCTGTTCTGTCTGTTTTTGCTCCAGAGACTTGTTTTCAACATTAGAGGAGGTATGGCCATACAGAAATTGGCAACCTTGAAGATTTGGGTTAGGTTGAATAGTCTTTGGTCCAAAGCAGTAAAAACAAAACATTTGAGTGAAATCTTTATTTTCATCATCCATAATAAGTGTCATACATGATAAATATATCTGGAAACAGAGGTGAAAATGATGAGGAAAATATGGAAAGAACTTGAGCCAGGGTTCGTAGCGACCTTGAAAAACCTGGAAAACGAAAAAAAAAAATTCCAGGCCTTGAAAAGCCTGGAAAAATGGCTAACAGCCTTGAATTTCCCGCATCGGACCTTGAAAAAATATTAAAAATCGGAAGTTTTCCATTTTTCGGTTATTGATGGTATTTTTCGTTAAACTTCAGTTACCGCAGAATTTTTACTTCCCTTTGGGCACAAAATCCATTTCCAGACGTTTTCGGCGGTTCGTGTTTTCGGCGATTTGCGTTTTCGGCGAATTGCGTTAACGATGTGAAGCAGATTTATTTTTAGCGCGCGTATCTGTTGTTACTCGAAAGCGGTAATTTCCTATTACTCGTGGGTTTTTGCTCCGCAGTGAATATGTGTAGTTATGTCTTGTATCGTAACAGTTAGGGTTAGATTTAGTATTAAGGTTAGGATTAGGGTTAACGCTAACCCAAATCCTAATACTAAACCTAACCCTAACTGCTACGAAAGGACCCATAACTACACATATTCACTGCGGAGCAAAAACCCACGACTGGGAAAAAATGTATTTATAACCTCAGACCTAAGAGCCTTTTATATTTGGATATGCGCCCTAATATAACCGACTAGGTTGAACGGAACGCGCCTCGCCAAAACTTAAAAAAAACAAAACAACAACAACACCAAGAACTTGTCTCTACGCATTCATGTTGTATTAAATCGTTCATTTCAACTGAGGTAAGTAATAAATTCATTTATAAAACATATTTACATAGGCTAAGTGTGGTTTGTAGATAGGCCTACTGTACTTGCGGCCGTAATTTACAATGTAGGCCTATTTACAGTTATTTTTAACCATGGCCAAAATTAGTGTTTGAATGAAATTTCTTGGTTTACAACTGCTTACGAGAATATGTTTGACACAGTTTGAGATGGTCAAGAATAGAAATTGATGGCGATTCCATATCCTATAGCCTACTCTATTATCAGACGTGTCCCACTGTTCATTTCACCACATTTTTGGGAAATAAATATATTTTGAATGCTTTTTCATTATATTTATGATGAAGAGACATAACCCGTTCTGCTCTGCAGGGTTATAATTAGGATATGCCTAGGCCTACATGTTTTCAATTCCAGATAACATGAATAACCGCCGATACATGAAAGTGGCGTCACATCTGTCAAATCACTGTAATTAGGATAAATGAAAATTACCAATTTTGTGCATAGACCTATGTTATTTAAAATTTTGAAAATAATTTTTTTTAAAATTTTTTTAATCGAAACAAACAGAAACGATAAAACAAAACAAACCCCAACAAAAAAAAATCAAACAAAAATAGTAAAGATGGGGAGGGGGTGTGTGTGTGTAAAGGCCTGATGTTTCCAGTACTGTTCACTCCAATGATAATATAAACAAGACAGAAAGACAAATTCTTTAGGGCAGAACAATTCAGAAGCCAGTGCTAGCAGAAAAATACAGCAAAAGTTTGGGAGGTGTCGACCACTTCAGCCAACTGGGTGCAAGCTACCCCTACCCACACAGATCCTATTTTTATATCATTTCTTAGTTGAAACTGCCCTGGTCAATGGGCACATAACCTACAACACTGCCAACTCTACAAAAAAAGATCAAAGCAAAGATCAGAATGTCAGTATGACTCTTATTGAACCTGCTATTCTTCGACGTAATGTGACACCTTCAAAACCACAGGTCACAACAACACGACTTACTGAGCACCACTTCATTGAAGAATATGAAAGGACAAGGTACAAACCAGACTGTAAAGTGTGTAAGGCTGCAGGGAACAGAAGCCAGACTTGCATGTACTGCCCAGATTGCAATGTACCTCTATGCCTGATATTCTGCTTCAAGTTATACCACACAGTCGAGGATTATCAACGATCCAGACAAAGACTCTTGCAGAGGCCTACAGCTACAACTTCAATCCCAGTTAATAAAGGAAGCAGCTCAGACTCCAACTAGAGGTACATAGCTACTCAAACATTTACAAACGCTCATTGTCATGCCACAGACGCAGAATACATTCAAAAAAGACAAACACGAAAAATAGTTTTTTTTGCATTTTATTCACAATTTTATTAGCCTTTTATGTTGATATACGTTAATCATTAAATCAATATGTCAATCAAGCTTATTTTATTCATTGACTTCCATGTCACTAACATTTTATTGCGCTGACGTTGAACAAATTCGCTAAAAACTGGGAAAAGATGTCTGTTTTTCAATCTTTTATGAATTTTTAAAAAACAAAATGTTCTTTTTAAAGAAATCTGCAAACACCCTTGGTAATGGGAGACGGTAATGCTCCGGATTGCTGGTCAGCAAAGTGATAATTATATCTGAGAAAATTAGATGAGGAAAATATTAGAGTTTCCCATCCTTGAAAATCACGTGCTGGACCTGGAAAAACCTGGAAAATGCTTGAAGAAATTTGCTATGAACCCTGTTGAGCGGATGGTACGGGACATGTGTTTGTTGAAGGCCTATGCTCCTTGAGGAGCTAAAGGGTATTGATTGATGATAAATATACCTTTGACTTACTTTCGCTCATTCACATATGACGATAATTGTTTGTATTGATGCTAGACGTTGATTTTTTTTGGGGGGATAAATTTATGTCAGAATAAGGAGATTCATACACCGCTGGCTCACTTTTAACGTGGTGCCAAAATTTGGACCTGCCATCCATGTTATATCGGGACTACAGTGTACCTAAAATTTGTTTCTGTGGTCCATAGAAATATTTTACAGTCACGCTTGTTACTCTTCTAGAATTGCAGCCAAGGCTACTTTAGTTGGAGGAGCAATTTACTGGTCGTTTCAGCAAGGAATCTGGGGCACGACCAGGGAAGGTTCAGATGCAGGCAAACGGTTAACTCAAGCCATTGCACCAGCAGCGAGCGAGTATGTTGAGAAGGTACAGTACATATGCGGCAGTTGTCTTGAATAACCAATCTGAATCATTATCAACCAAGTCTTAAATCATGTTTAACTGATAATTATATCTACGTTTGACCTTTCATTCAGTGGGAGCATAGACTATTGGTTTTGCACGAAAACTCTGGAAATGTCTGCTTAAAAAATATATTTTTTTTCCAGTTTTACACCTGAGTCAAACCAAGTTGAACTTTTTTTCAACCAGGTGTTGCCTTGATGTAAAACTGGATTGGGACAGTGGTTAGAGTTCTTATTTCTTACGTCAAAGTTACTGGATTCAAAACCTGGTAACATCATGCTCCAGTTAACCCAGCTGTTAATGGGTACCTAATTGCTTGAGTTAGCTCACCCCACTTTATAAGAGATGATACCTAGTGTATTGAAGTCTCTAACACTTCACTCTCCTGTTGCAGTATCTGCTAGGGCAGTGCTTCTTAACCAGGGGTGCATGAACCCCCTGTGGGGTGTTAGTTTTACCTTCCGTGGGTGCGAGACATGCCAGATATTTTAGAACGTGAATCAGGGGTGCATGTAAATAACCTCAAAACACTCTGGGGTTGCAGTCTACCCATCTGTACATGGGTACCTGACTCTGCTCTTGAGTTGAGGGAAGGCAGTGGCAGCAAGGAAGGGACTTTGTCACCCCCCCCACTTCATAAAGCTGGATTGGTGTAGTCTCTAACACATTCCTCTATGGTGGTATCTGCTAAAGGACCACTTTGACCATCAATAAACAGCTGGGCAAAGTTGCTAAAGCATTTTTCTGTTTAATAAATGTTTTCATAGTGCTTGTCATATTTATGTGATTCAGTTCATGAATGTTTTGCTTACCATACGTTTTAGGTTCCCGTTGGTCACGTATAAGACCAAAAAAAAAAAAAGACTAGGACTGCTACTTCCTCGGCCATGTTGTACAAGCTGACTAATGGGAGGCTGGCAACCTCATCATGTACAACTAATTGCCATAGAAACCACTGCTACAAGAACTTATGAATACTTTGTGCTAGCTTCCTGCAAGGGAGGTTAGCAACAGTTTTAGCTCCTTGCTTCATAGGGAGCTAAAAGCATGACGGTGGTGATACATTTTGGATCATAAAGAAATACATTTTTTGTCTTCAGTAAAATAACATTCCAGCGTTTCTTATGATCCTAATATTTATCTAGGATCTGAGGTCTTCTTCTTCTTCTCGTTCGCTGTTGTTTAGAAATGTCTACACAAGAAGTCCGGTTTTCTGGATGTATGTTGCTGTGGTTGAAAGTTCTTCAAGACTCCCAAACAGCTTTGTGTGGATGTGCGTCTCTGTGGGCCAATGTTCAGTTCGCAATTGACTAAGCATGTGGCAGTCTTGCAGGATGTGTTCGGCTGTCTGTGCTGCCTGTCCACACGTACATAGGGGTGATGGGACCAATCTCAGTCTGTATAAGTGACCGCTCAGTCTGTTGTGTCCCGCTCCCACACGGAACAGGATCACCCGCTCCGCTCGACCAAGACATCGACAGCCGTCTCCCTGCTGATCAACTTTCCCGATGGCCTTGACAAGGGTCCTCCCCTCCTGGAATGCGACCGCCTGCTCTTTCCGTTCCCGTGCCGCTCCCTCCCCCGCCAACATATCTGCTCTCTCATTTCCTGGCACGCCACAGTACGATGGTATCCACTGTAGCACCACCCCTCTTTTGACATCCACCTCGCACAGGACCCCGTCCAACTCTGGCAGTTTATCACTGTTGAGGGCTTGCAGAACTGACATTGCATCGGTAAGGAATACAACCCGCTGACATTGGCTTATTGTGTTATTTATTATTCCTGCAGCAATGCTTATGGCCTGTACTTCAGCAGCATAGTTTGAACAGAATATTCCAGTAGGTGAACAGGTGGATTCATTTTCTTTGTCTGGATAGACCACATAAACTCCTGCGCCTCCGTTCTTCACTGCTCTGGTTGCAGATCCATCAGTATATACTTGGATCCATGCTTCTCTGGGGTATAGTTCTTCAATCATGTCACATGCTGCTATTTTCCTTTGGAGAGTATTTAGCTCTCCCATGGGGCAGGTGGTAGTTATGGAGGTCTTAATACTGAAATTTTGATGTTGTTCCCATGGGGTTGGGAGGAGTGTGGGAGTTATTTCCTTAGTGATGTCTGGTAGTTCATCCTTGTATGTTCTAATTAGTTTTTTGGACCGATGCACAAAACTGCTTCTCTTCAACCTCCCACTGGCTAAATCTCCAAATCTAGTTTTCATTGGATGTGCGGGCATGTTCTTGTACTTTTCTGCTTGGATCAGGGTCTTAGTGTCTCGTCTGTATAATAAAGGTGGAATGCCTGTGATTTTTTTTCCATTTCATTTATTGGTGTGGTCTTCATGGCACCCGTGATCAACCTAAGCGCTTGATTTTGTACTTTATCTAAGGCTTGTAGGTGTGATTTGGCTGCTGTAGACCATGCTGCTGATCCGTACTCTAATATAGGTCTTATTGCACCTGTATACACTTTCTTTAGTGTTGTTTCGTTAGCTCCCCAACTTGATCCAGCTATTTTCCTCAGTATGGAAAGTTTTCTTCTCGCTTTAGCCTCTGTTCTCTCGATGTGGTGCCTCCATGTCATTCTCTTATCTAATGTAATGCCCAAGTACACCGGTTCCTCATCTGTTTGGACATGTATATTTCCAAGTCGTATTTCTCCTGCTTTGTCTTTGTTGGAGAGCGTGAAAAGTGTTGTTGATGATTTTTCAGCGTTGATCTGCACCATCCATTTCTCTGCCCATGCTGCTATGTTGTCTGCTGCCCTTTGTATTCGCTTATTAGCGATAGTTAGATGTTCTTCTACACACCACACCACCAAGTCGTCAGCGTATAGGGCAGCTCTCACACCTTGTGGCAGATCGTGGATGAGGTCATTGATGAATACAAGGAACAGGGTGGGAGACAATACTGAGCCTTGAGGAACTCCATGTTTTAGGAGGATTTTCTTGCTGTTGTGACCTTCCATAGTGACTCTTGCTTTCCGATTGTGTAGGAACGACTGGATCCATTTTCTCATATTACCCTTGATTCCGTTCCTTTGCAGTTTTACTATTAACCCGTCTTTCCATACTTTGTCAAAAGCTTTTTGGAGATCTATCCATAGGGTAAAGACTTTTCTCTTTTCTTGGAAGGCATCTCCAACGATCTGTGACAGGTATGTGATTTGGTCTTCTGTGCTGCTGCACTCTCTAAACCCTGCTTGTTCTGGCACTAAAATTTTCTCGGATTCCAAGTACCATTTCAATCTTCTGTTGATCATCCTCTCCATTGTCTTACATACACAGCTTGTTAGGCTTATTGGTCTGTAGCTGGTGGCCTTCCTGTTGTCTTTTCCTTTCTTTATGATGGGACACATGAGCGCCTCTCTCCATATCTGTGGCACACTGCCTGTCATCCAACTGTAGTTGTATATTTGCAACAGTTTGCTCATTGCTGTATATCCTAGGTGTTTTAGCATTTCGTTGGTTATACCATCCGGGCCTGGTGATTTCCTGTCTTTAAGTTTCCACACGGCTGTTTTTAACTCGTCCATATTGAAAGGTTTGGACATAACGTCCGGACTGTTTCCATTAGTTCTAGTGTGGATTATTTCTTGACGAATGTCTCGTTGTCTGCGTAAATTGACGGAGATGTTACTTTCATTTCTGTAGGATTCCGCAAATATGTCTGCTGCTTGTTTGCCGGTATATAGTTTCCCTGCATCGTCTAGTGTAATGGTTTGTCGTTGAGAATTGTTATCGTCATTCAATTGTTTAGTGAGTTTCCACAACTTTCTCCCTTCCTTTTCAAGGTTTAGTTTATATGTTTTTTTCCCTCCAGCTTCTCCTCTGGGCTTCTAGCTTTCCTTTAATGAATTTTGCTTTTGCCTTTTGTAGCATGATATGGTTCTGTTGGGATGGTTGTACCTCTGCAGTGTGCCTTGCTTCATTCATATCTTCATGTAGGTTTTGTAGTGTGTTGGACCAATATGGTACATAGTTCTTCCTCGCTCCTCTCGGTATTGTCTCCTTTGCTGCCTTGAGTACTCCATTATTAAAATCCCAGATGACTCTGTTAATGTCTCTGTCTAGTACCTTAATATCTTTTGTAAGCAGATTTGCTCTGTGTTGATAAATGGACCAATTTGCTTTTTTATAATTCCATCTTGGCTGACTTGGACTTGTATTAATTGTTCTATTAATTTTGATGAATACAGGACGATGATCACTTCCACCGAGTTGTTCTCCTATTTCCCTTTCCACTATCCCAGCCAAATCAGGTGTGCAGAATGCCAGGTCTGGAGTAGAGGTGCTATGCCATCTTCTGGAGTAAAAGGTTGGAGGATCATTAGGGTTGTTTAGAAGGGTTAGGTTATTGTCGTCTTGCCAGTTTTCTATCTCTTCGCCCCTTCTATCTAGCTGGTTGTATCCCCAGCTTTGGGAATGGCTGTTGAAGTCTCCCACCGCTATGAAGTTGCCAATGGGGACATCTATGCTAGTCATGTTCAGTGGTATGTCATTGGGGCAGTAGAAGTTTAGGAGATCCAGTTCCAGAGTGTTATGTTTTAGATGGATTACTTGGTATTCTGCACCTTCTTTATATGTCTTGGATTCTATAGCGTTGAGGTTATTCCTTATCAGTGTTAGTATGCCACCCTTCTTCCGATCTTTTCTGTCAACTCTGAAGCATTGATAGCCCCGTATCTTAAAATGTTTTCCTTCCTGTAGGTGGGTTTCTTGTATGCAGCATATGCTAATTTCTTTCCGAAATAGGGTATTCTCTAGTTCAGTCTTTTTGTTGTTGACTCCCTCTGCATTCCAATGCATGACATTCAGAGGGGCCGTCGTCTTATCTGGTTGGCCAGTTACTTTCTCCTTCCGCCTCCTGGCTCCATTTGGCGGACTAAGGAGACCTCCAGTAGCTGAGGGTGGATTCTGTCGAGGCTCAGAATCCGGCACTGCTCCTGCCTGGAGGGACTTCACAGGGCGAGCACCATAACGATAATTTTTTGACATCTGTTGTGTAGACATATTAAACCAAAGCGGGTTGCATGGTACCATGGTTGCTGGTGCGCCTCCTGGCCTGGTACATCTGACTTCAGCACCTGTTTCTTAAGGCAGAGTGTGCTCATGCCTCCCCCTCTGGCTGGGGGATTTGATTTTGCCTTTACCTCGTTTGCTGTCCCATCTTGCCTCCCGCTGGGGTTGATACCCAACCTTCGGCAAGATTACTGGGTATAACGGGGTCCACCACGAGTAGGTGAGGTAGACTTGGGCAGGAGAGGCTAAGAGACATGTTGAGTCTTGTATTGCGCATCACTGCCCCATTTGGACCCCAGGATCTGAGGTTAAAAGAGATTCATGTGCTTGCCATATAATGAAATTCTCTTCTAGGGAGAGAAATGAAGCTTTGTTTCAATTAGTTATTTTGTACCATATGTTTCTGAGTTCTGTTTAGTTGAAAAGAAAGTGTGTTCTGGCAAAACATGAAGTGAGCGTCAGATTTCTTATGCTGTAAGTTTTATATTAAATCTCATCTCACTGCGACATACCTGGAAATGAAGAGGCTGACAGATTGGCAAAGGATGGTGGAAAGCTAAATCAACTTGACACAAGTATAACATATGAAGAAGCCAAGAGTTTTATCAAGAGCAGATGCAGGAGCAAGTGGGAAGCAGGGCACCAAACAAATGATTCATATTACCAGCTAAGCAGAAGTGATAATCTTCAGATTTTGCACAGGTCACAGCAGACTTAAGATACCATCTACTCAACAAGCTGAAAATAGGAACTACTGATGAGTGTAACTGTGGCACCGATAAAATGACTGCTGAACATCTACTTCAGATGTGCCAAACATATGAGGAACATAGAAAGCGCATATGGCCGTCACCAGTATTATTCCTGGGAAAACTGTATGGAGATGCCAACAGCTTGACCACTGCTTTCTTTGAACATATTCAAGCTGACGTCTGAGAGTGAACGAAAAAGAAGATATTAAATGTAATTTTTTTAAATAAATAATTTAAGGAGCATGGTAGTAGTTGACGAGAATATGAATTTGTGTGTTTAAACAATTGTTACCTAATTTGCCTGCCAAAACTGTTGGAAATTATTTTCATGAATACCGGTAGCATGATTTTGAAAGTTCAGCAAACAGAAGATTTAACACTTGCGCCATATGAAAGAAATATTATTAGGTACAGTAAGTACAAGAATACGATATTACTGTTGGATTAAACAATGTACATTGAGGAAACCTGTTTATAGCATTTCAAGGCAGTCCTACATCTGGAATCCCCAGGGTAAGAGGTAGAGGGAAACCACAGAACCCATGGAGCAGAACTTGAGATACATGGAAAGACCTTCAGCTGTTAGCACGGGACAGGAAGACTTTGCTTAAGTTTGTTGAAGGATTACTCTCCTTGGGAACTGAATTAATAATTATATAGAATATGATCTGCTCAGTGGTTCTTCATCATGGTGTCTTACTAAGAAGACCCAAACTTTATACCTTCATAAATATCTATCACATCCTTGTTATCACATAGCCAGAAGTTATGTGACATACAGTCCTGGGAGGAGAATCAAACAACCATGTTGAATCAAATGAAGATGGATAAGGTGTACCGACAGGAAACAAACCCGCTGATGTATGCAGACATACCTGTAATTGGAACCTGCTGGGAAGGGGAAAAGCTGCAACTCAATTTCAAGTCAGTCTTATTGTACGGCTGTGAAACATGGAGAACAGCAAAAACAACAACCAAGACAATAGACTTTCATAAATTGGTGCTTGCTACTTACTTAGCCATTCCTCTTCTAACCTGGTGTGTAGATGTTTGCCAGAGAGAGTGCCATACTACCAGGGTAAGAGAGGTAGTGGAAGACGAAAGCACACTTGGAGAATAGAACTTTGAGGCAAATATGAAAGGAATGAGCAAGACTTTAAAAGACCTTCAGCTGATGGCCTTGGACTAGAGAACTTGGCATACATTTGTTGAAGGCCTATGCTCCTTTGGAAGCTGAAGGGAAATGAATGATTGATCAGTTGCAGCCCTGTCTTCCAAAAGAAATCAGAGTTGTGGATTATGGTAAAACTAAAACTATGGAAAATTTGTTTTTGAAATACATAAATATATGTATATTTAACATTAAAGGTTGGTGCCTAGATACCTCTTCATATTTAGCAGCTGTCGTGCAATAATTGTTTACCTACAGAAATTTAGGTATTATTTTTTAATTTCAGCAGAAAAATATTTTATTTATTTGTTTTTATTTTTGTAGGAGTGAAAACTTTGTTCACTGCAGTCTCACAGTTGCCAGATGTTGCGCAGGAGTATACAGAAAAAGCAAAGTCAGCCATAATCGATAGTTCTGGAGACTAGAATCATGCCGTAGTGTCGGACCCCCAGCCCCCCAAAGAAGTAAACAAAGCTACAGAAAAGTCACCGGATAAAAAAAATATCGCTGAGGTTAGCCTAAAAAAAAATCCAGCTAATCTAGTAAACAAAAGTGGGGTGGGTGTAGTTAAATCTAAATTGAATTCCAAGGACCAAGCCAAAAGCAAATCACATGCGAAAAAACAAAAATCAAAGATTGTACCTTCATCCTCATGGTTGAATAATTCCAAAAGTGATAAGAAAGCATCTGTAACAAATTTACAAAAGAAACATGCAAATAAGGGAATAGATAAAAAGAGTCCCCAGGAACCTTTAGTTACTACAAGATCTTCATCTCTGCTAAGAGATCAAAAAGGTACTGCATTTTCAAAGGAGCCCGCCAAGACTTCATCTCACAGTTCCAACATTCAGAATTCTTATAGAGAACAACATGTAAACAGCATAGGAATGTTCTTTCCTAATGAGCCAACATTTCTGCTGCCATCAACAACCGGACATAAGCCATCTCCTAGAACTCACAAAATGAAATTTGAAGAAGGTACCAGACTTTTGAGTCCACCAAAGCTGAACAAAAATTCATTTTCTAATGATGAGTATTTGATGGCTGTAGATAGGCTCACCACACTGACACAGCATTCTGTTAGTGAGAGTTTGAGTCCCAGGCATAGTTCTGTAAAAGCCAGCCCCATTTCACAGTCAGGGTCATCTTGCTTTTTATTTCCAGACCATCCAATGCCACAGTCTGTTTCCAGCCCTAAGTCTGGCAGTGCCAACATTGTGACAAGTTCACCAAATCTCAATGTCACTACCTGTTCTGAAACCTTTAATCACATGATGATAAGCCAACCATCACCACTTGAATGTGGTGACAACACTTCTGAAATTGGCTCTCCAAAACCAGCTTTGATGCCATCAGCTGTAAACAAACCAGCTTTCCCAGCTGAAGCGCAGAACTTTGGCTTTGATGAAGCTGATGGTGAGTGCCACTTCTCAAAATCATCAGCGTTGATAGAATCTGCTAAAGACGAGATCATATCTCTAACACAGGCACCCAGTACTGGACTTGAAGAAGCACCTGGTGGATACAGCCTTGCAGAACCATCCTATGTAATGCATTCTGCAGGAGATAGGACATTGCTTTCAGCTGAGACTTTTGGCAGTGGTTTAGTCAGAGAAGATGGTCAACACAGTCCTCCTCCCTCAACTTTTCTGACACCGTCTGATGGAGAGAAGCTCACATCCCCAATGCGTAAATCCAGTATTGATGCTGAAAGTGCCAGCAGCCCCTCAAAACTGCCAGCCGCTGGAGAGAAACTCATATTTAAAACTCAGACATCAGCCACTGATTTTGAAAGTGCCAGCAGTCCACAAAAGCTTCCATCTGCTGGAGAGGAATCCATATCTTTGTCTCAGACATCCATTGTTGAAAGTGCAAACAGTCCACAAAAACTGGAACCATTTGCTGAAGTGAGATCTCCACCTCAGACATTGAGCACTGCCGGAGATTTGTCCACCATTACTGCAGAGAAATCCATATTCCAGACTCATATATGCAGCATTGCAGGAGCAGATCTCTTATCCTCAGCTAAGACATTCAGCGATTCTGAGAAACCCATTTCTCAGACTGAGGCATCCAGTTTTATGGGGGAAAAGCCCATATTCCCAACTCAGACAGTTAGCATTTCTGGAGAGAAACCAGCATCTCCGGCTCAGATATTTAGCATGTCTGAAGATAAACCAGCATCTCCAACTCAGAAATTTAGCATTTCTGGAGATAAACCAGCATCTCCAACTCAGACATCTAGAATTGACATTGAAACCTCCAAGAGTCTATCACAATCTGCAGGAAAGAAACCTATATCCCTAACTCAGGCATCCAGCACTGACCTTGGACATCCAAGTAGAGCACTTCAAACAGTCTTACTAACAGCAGCTGCTAAAAACAAGCTGATGTCCACATTAAGAATCTCCAGCACTGGTCATGTAGAAGGGAAATCCACACCCCAAACGCCAAAGTCCAGTGTTGACATTGAAACTTCCAACAGCCGGTCAAAATCATCATCTGCTAGAAAGAAACCTAATTTCCGAACTCTGGCACCGAGCATTGACCTTGAAGTTGCCAACAGTCGGTCAAAATCATCTGCTAGAAGCAAACCCATATTCCCAACTTGGGCACCGAGCATTGACCTTGAAGCTGCAAACAACCGGTCAAAATCACCATCTGCTAGAGGCAAACCCATATTCCCAAATTGGGCACCGAGCATTGACCTTGAAGCTGCAAACAACCAGTCAAAATCACCATCTGCTAGAGGCAAACCCATATTCCCAACTTGGGCACCGAGCATTAACCTTAAAGTTGCAAACAGCCAGTCAAAATCACCATCTGCTAGAGATAAATCCATAGTCCCAACTCAGGCATCCAGCACTGACATTGAAATTACAGACTGCCAATCAGTATCAGAGAAACCTATATTCCCAACCAGGGCACCGACCATTGACCTTGAAATTGTCAACAGACAATCAAAATCACCTTTAGCTAGAGAGAAATCCATATTCTCCACTCGAGCACCCACCATAGACCATGAAGTTGCCAACAGCCATTCTAAGTCAAAATTTTCTACAGAGAAACCCATATTCCCAACTCAGGCATCCGGCATTGACCTTGATGTTACCAACAGTCAACCTCTATCACCATCTGCTAGAGAGAACCTCATTTTCCCAACTCAGGCACCCAGAATTGACCTTGATATTGCCAACAGTCAATCACAATCAGCACCAGCTGCGAGAGAGAAGCTGTCCCTAGGAAGAATCTCCAGTGCTGGTCTTAGGAATGCAGTCAGTAAAGACAGCCTTTCCAGCTCAACAGTTCAGATATCATCAGCTGATGACAAGTCTAGGTCTCCATCTTCAGTGCCCACAACTGTTCAGAGAAAAAAACCTGGTGAACTTTGCACCATGAAACCAACCTTTCTCACACTATCTGGAGATATGTCCAAGGTTCGGAGTTCTGACTCTGACCAAAAAGCAGATGATGCTAAAGATGACATTTCACAAACACCAACCTTTTTGGAACCAACCGAGTTGTCCAAACACTGGTCCACAACACAAGCTCAGAATATCGGCATTAAACCAGAAACCACTTTGAAACGAATGAATCCACCAAAAATCTCAATTGTCAGCATGCCGGAGTTCTCTCGCTTCAATTATGAGAAATATGAAGATAAACCGGCCTCATCACATTACAGACAATCCAGAAATAGACACCATGAAGAGTTAACCAAAAAAATGAACCTGCAGATGCCAGCTTTCTGGACTAAATATATGTTGCCGGGAGATGTGCCCAACTCCAGAAGATCACACCGGAGCAGATCTCAAATTGGTAGACGTGAGAATGAGGGTTATTTAAACAACCCAAGTCAGCACAGATCTTACTGGTAATCTGATGAACAGGCCCTGTGCAGCATACCTGGTAGCTTTTCTAAAATACTTTAGCACTTTTCATTTCTTTAAAAAAAACTACAAGCTATAATATCCAAATAATCTATACAATATTTAGGCAGGTGCAATTACAGACGCTAGGAGGTTGGATTAAGCCTTGATTCTTAGAAAAGAAGTCTTGCTTGAATTTCAGAATAGAAGCAAGTTCTTTTGAAACAGAATTTCGGCTTATGGTTCATAATGGAAGTAAATTATTTGATGGGGTGGGGAAAAAATTGCGTATAACAGTTGCATAATTTCACTGGTGGGGAGCGTTGATAATTTTTCATGGATTATCTGGTTCGACGTATCTTAGAGAATGAGTTAAAGGTTAGTGCAATTTTCATTTAAAAGCCAGACTTTGGAAAAAAGGTATCACTGTGAAACTAAACCACAGCTGCTCAGCAAAATATATTAATAACAATGGAAGCATGTCACCTGTTGTCAAGAAACAGGTAATTTGCCATTGGCCTGTCAGTGTGAAGGTCCGTATTGCGGCACTAGATTTTAGATAACCTATTATCGTGGCTTTGGCTTAATTAGGGGGATGGGGGGGAATAGTTTTTTTTTTTTTTTTTTTTGCCTGTTTTAATGTAAGCGTGAGAGGTGGTGAAAGTTTTGATGCATTGCTCCAAGTTTCAGTTTGACATCATCAAATTTTACTCACTTGATGAATTAGAGTTGATTTGGGATAATTTGGATATGCTTTATCACTATGTTGTTATGCACACTGACAGAACACGTCTTTATCATAAATTAGAAAACTAATGATACCACTAGATATAGGCACCTACATGATACCTTATGCAGAAAAAGGACACATATATACATACATAAGTGCACAAAAAAAGCATCTCAAAAATAAATACTATTACTTCATAATTGAGTGTAGTATAAAAGAAAAAGAGAACAATGAGCAGTGTTATCTTTCAAACACTTGATTGGTCCATATTCTCAGTTTTATCGTTGTTAAGAAAGGAATATTATCTAGTTGATCTTCGCATTGTTTGCTAGTTTTTGTGCGTGAGGCTGATTGTGTGTCTACTATTCCATAGCTATTATTTGAAGTTTCTGAAGTGTGCTTTTTATGAGTGAAGATTCATGGAAGTTATTTAAGGTATAAATTCTATGTGCTTGATTTTTTTGTTAATTATTGCAGTAAGAGCAGCTGGAATCTATTTTGTCGTGTTGTAGAATTGCTTGTATAGGTTAGATGGATGGTATTTTTTTTGTTTCACCCATCTTCCCATTTGCTGACTGATATCTGTATCCATAGCAGAAGTTAAAAGCAGTGAGTGATTCTGTTGCAGAATTAGCACGAACAGAAAATTGCATTTACCAAAATGATTGATGTGATCCGTTCTGTCCGAGAAGCCTGTTGTTGTAAAAAGGAAATAGATAGACCATGTTATCCTCAATGGTGTGTTTTTTCAGTAAGATTGTCAGCGAATAACTTATGGCCCGGCAGACAGAAGAGGTCACATTATCATGTAACATTGTCTTTGAACTGCAAGATAAAAGCTATTCAAAAGGGACAGATGGTTTTGTTGTTGGTGATTGTATTTTTTAAAAATTCTCCTCATCCTTTGGTAACGTGTTTTTTTTTTTTTTACAGAAAAGAAAATCCAGCTCGTTCATTCCAAGGTTCTTAAGTATCTATAAAACAATTTATGCCACATATTGCAGCTAGCTTCTGTCACCAAAAACTGAATACTAATATTGAATTTTCTAATGCTTGGTTAAGTTTCTGTTCATTAAAGTTGCATATTTTACCACAAGAATTTGATATATTTCTTTTACCTTTCATATAAATTTCGTGGGCTAATATATTCTATATAAATGCCACATTTGTTTATGGGTATGTATAGAATTTGTTTTATAAAACCCACTTTATTTTATGACTTGAGGACTCTGAACACAACAGGTCAAGCAGGTTATAGCACAGTTACAACATTTCTCAGTATGAAATGCTTTGAAGGTTGTATACTGTAATCTGGGGCAGGAAATTTCCAGTTGCTGTCTGCAGGTCGTCTTCTTGTCTGGAAAATTTACATTAATTATTAGTTTATTTATTCTTGTTAATTTTCATATACACAAAGTAATTTTCTTAGTTCATTATACAAACCTATTGGACACATGCAGGGCATGGGAGTGTTAGTTTAGCCCCCATGTTGATGCAAATTATTACAAATATTTGTTTTAATATTTATTGTCTCTTAAAACCATATCAGAGTGGTTAGAGCGCTGGTCTCTTGCAGCAAATGTACCAGGTTTGATTCACGGTATTGACACACTTCAGTCTGCCCAGCTGTAAATGGGTACCTGACTTTGCACGTGAATTAGGAACTGAAAAGGCAGCGAGGGCGGGAACTGGTCACCCCACCTGTCAATGCTGGACCTAGTATAGTGAAGTCTCTAACACTTCACTCCCCTATGTCAGTATCTGCTATGGACTACCTTTTAAATAAATAAAAAAACATCTATCCCACATCCGTTTATTACGTACACCTCAGAGATGCTGATTGATGAGTACAGTTTGCAGAACCTAACCTAGACATGATTCATACTGACCGTGCTCTACAAGACAACATATGGTGGTCTGGTTAAGCCTGCTTCATACTCAGTGAACAAAATAACTGGCACAACCATGGCTATTAGGCCTATGACAAATCCACACATTTTTGTTGAACAAGAAGTAAACCCTCCAGGGTTATCTCTCTTGACGGCAGTCTCCAGTCAATACCTCATTGAAATTTTTTTTTTTTTTTCAACTGTTTAACTATTATGTTCATTTGAGAGGTCTAACCGCTGAGACTCTGCATTCATTTCTTTTTCTAAGTACATTTTTGCACTACCTAAAATATTATCTGGTGGTCTGACTGTCAGGATGACCTACGTAGGGCGTCTGTGAGGGGACGAAGAAAGAAAAGGATCACTGCTACCTCTGGCATGTCTTAAGAGACACGTAATATGAGGTTGTGCGTGGGGCACGTAATCTCATACTACAGAAAACACCCCTGCAAGAAGATCAGCTGTGGTGGCTCCATCATCATCATCAGCTGTGGTGGTGGGTCCATCCATCATCATCAGCTGTGGTGGCTCCATCATCATCAGCTGTGGTGGTGGTGGCTCCATCATCATCAGCTATGGTGGTGGTGGCTCCATCATCATCAGCTGTGGTGGTGGTGGCTCCATCATCATCAGCTGTGGTGGTGGTGGCTCCATCATCATCAGCTGTGGTGATGGTGGCTCCATCATCATCATCAGCTGTGGTGGTGGTGGCTCCATCATCATCATCAGCTGTGGTGGTGGTGGCTCCATCATCATCAGCTGTGGTGGTGGTGGCTCCATCATCATCAGCTGTGGTGGTGGTGGCTCCATCATCATCAGCTGTGGTGGTGGTGGCTCCATCATCAGCTGTGGTGGTGGCTCCATCATCATCAGCTGTGGTAGTGGTGGCTCCATCATCATCATCATCATCAGTTGCCAAGGAGCAAAGTCCTCCTGTCCTGTGCCATCAGCTCAAGGTCTTTCCTCGTCTTCCTCATCCTTTTCATTTCTGACTCCAGTTCCATTTTGTTTGTATGGAGATCACGGAGAACACGGAGAAGAGAACTGACGGCAGAAATGAAAGGAACATAGAAGACCTTGAGTAGATGGCACAGGACTTGGCATGTGTTTATTGAAGACCTTTGTTTTTAAAATAAAGTTTTGGCACGTTCCGTTCAACCTATTTGGTTATTTAGGGCGCATCTCCAAATATAAAGGACGTTTAGGTCTGATTCATCAGTGTTGAGTTGATGACCTGTGCTCCTCTTGCAGCTAAACAGTAGTAATGATGAACTCGGGCTGTGAGACCGAAGAACAGGACTAACTGCTTACACAGGAATCCTGTGAAAGCCGACTAACATGAGGTTGTGCATGGCACTGGCAACGACATCTAATCAAATAGATTGCTACAGACACCACCACAGCTAGAGCATATGTGAATGATTTGGTGTGAGCTTCCTATAACGGGACCAACTGTACTGTAGTGGTTATGTTAATGTTAATCAGAATCAACGTCGTTGCACTCCAGGCAAACCCACAGGTGCTCAGTCTCCCCTCAAATGTCGAAGGGTATGAATGCTAATTGTTCCTGTTGTGTGCTGGTTGTATACAATGCGGATGCGTCCTCTCATACGTCCATCCCTGCTGGTCTTACGTTTGATGCCGAATTCCAGCAGTCTTAGCCTTGATGATTCATCAATTGCAGTGTCATTCTCTAATAGACGAACATGAATTGCCCTCAGTATTTCTTCCTAATCCATGGCCAATGCACCTTTTATGGGTGCTCTTGAAGCTAGTCTGTCAGCTCTTTCATTGCCACGTACCCCGGCATGACCAGGACAGTAGATCCATATCAGTTCTTGAAGATGTGATGCTTCTATGGAGGTTTTCCATTCAACCATTTTACACCTTTAGAAGCTCCAGTGGTGATCCCATACTTCATCAGGAGCAAAAGGGAGTATGATGACATATTTTAAAGCCCTGTGTAGTTCAGGAGGAGAAGGTCTCAGAGGAGTACCACTACTGTTTCCTCAGCCAATACCCTTTAGCTCCTCGAGGAGCATAGGCCTTCAACAAACACATACCAAGTTCTTTCCATGTTTTCCTCATCATTTTCACCTCTGTATCCAGTTCTCTTCTCCATGTGTTTTTTGGTCTACCTCTGCCTCTCTTTCCCTGTGGATTCCAGAACAAGGACTGCCTTGTAATGCTATCAACAGGTTTCCTCAATGTGTGTCCTATCCTTCGCCAGCGTCTTCTTCTCAACTCTTGTTCCACTGGCACTTGTCTGGTTCTTGTCATCAATTCCACATTTGTGACTTTGTCATACCATTTCAGTCCTTCTATTCTACGTAAGCACCCGTTTATAAAAGTCTGTAGCTTTTTGGTGGTTGTTTTTGTTGCTCTCCATGTCTCTGAGCCATACAATAGGAATAGCACGACTGTTTGCTCAGGCATCTTGTCAAAGCTGACTAGTATGAGGTGATACGGAGGTCTGGCCACCTCATTAAGTAAAATAAGTTGCTACAGAAATGCTCTGGTGTCAGCTTCCTATAATAGGACCAACTCCAGTTGTGACTCCAAGCTCTGCAAGGATCATACAAGGGAGATAACAATGATATAGTTCAAATGTGGGGGGAAATACTTAGTCGTTCCCCTTTTACCGTGAGGTGTAGAGATATTAGGTAAAGGATCCTGGTACACGCCCATTGAGGCATATTGGTAATGTGGTGTTAGACCTATATTTTCTTGACCATCGGGCACACTAGGGGTGATGTGGTCAGCATCACGCCGGCCACCTTAATCTTCCCAGAGTTGCTCTGGTACTCAATTCATGAGGCTGGGTCGACCACAGAGCCGTTTGAGGTCTAAAAAATCCCACCTCAACTGGGGATCGAACCATGGACCACTGAGCAAGGAAGACAGTGCACTAACTACTGTGCTACCGCGGCTCCCTAAAATAATAAACTACTATTAAAAAAAAAAAAATCTTCAGCATATCATATAAACAAAAAAAAGTAATGCAGCATAAAACTATTCCACTTACAAAAGTTATGCCCATTTTCAGTATATCATTACCATACAAAATTTCATGCAGCACAAACTATTCCACTAACAAAAGTTATGCCCATTTTCAATATATCATTACCATACAAAATTTCATGCAGCACAAAGCTATTCCACTAACAAAAGTTTTGCCCATTTTCAGTATATCATTAAGTTAAGTTAGTTGCTTATCCTTTACAGGACGTGACAATCAACCCCAGCTTTTATTGGCTGTTTGTGATTTTTCTAGGCAATTTTTTTCATTCAGTAGTTTGCCATTGCTTTCTGAACGGTACAGCGCTTATACCATTGTTAAAAATCCACACAAAGCGATCTGCTACCAAACTGCCTGCAGCAGGTTTCGAACCTGGTATATCTGGATTATGAAACTGCGTTCATATCCATTAGGCCATAGACGCCGACAGTACATCATTACCATACAAAATTTCATGCAGCACAAAGCTATTCCACTAACAAAACTTATGACTGTAGAACAGGCACGCCATCTCCTGAGACAGTTATGAAAGACAACCCTTTTATTACAAAGGGACAAACAATAATACAGGAAACAGAAGAACGTGACAACATAAAAGTGGAAATTCTTCACCCTAATTGAGTTGGGGAGGTGTGATTAACTACCTCTTTAGTCTGGGATTTTTTTTCTTAAACTCTGCTATAACTTCAATTAAATATATCCTAAAAAGATATTTTCTAATAACTCCGTTTATATTCTCAATACAGTTATTGTCTCCTTCCTCTTCCTCGACCTCTGCCAGAACTTTTTATCGGTTGTTCAGAAGTTCTAACCCCTTGACACCCAGGGGCATTTCCAAGTAACAGAGCAGAGATGGAGGTCTGTTTCAGCATCTTGTCTAACACTGGCATAGATGATGAAGCCTGTAGGAAAATGCCAGTAATTTACAGTCACATTAATGGTAGCAGTTTCATTGCACATATAAACTAAATGGTTGGACAAGTCAGGAGCCAAAACAAATTGAACATATGAATCTGTGAACGCAGGAGATTGTAGCAAGGCACATCATGAAACTCTAAGATGTAGTTCTCAGGAGGGTGTATGCTTACGTCTGAGGATACCACGAGCGGTACCTTGGTTGCTTCATCCAAAATGGTGATTTTTCACATGCTCAGGTTTAAGTAAAATATTTATCAGAGAATCACAAAATTATTAAGATTCTAAATTATATGTACAAACTTGCGATATTTCTGTTTTGGGTTATGAGAAGAGAGAGAGAGAGGTAGCAGAAGTTTAATATAAAAAAAAAACATCTTTAAAGTTCTTTTTGATTATTTGTTTTATTGTTAGCATACTCAATGGTTGGTCAATCTGTGACATTTTTGCTCCCTTCTTTGCTAGTTTATCAGCTGCTTCATTCATTGTAATGTCTATGTGGACAGGTATCCATACAGCTTGTAGATTTGATGGTAGATTTCTATTCCATACCAGTTCATAACTTTGTGGCATATTTCTTGAACCTTCTGGACAGTACTGATTGAGTTGGTTTTCCAGTTGTCTATTGCCAAGAGGGTAGTCTAAGAAGACTACAACATCATTTGGTTCAAATAGTTTAAAGCTTTCTGAAACACCCTTTTAGCATTCTAGGGTGTTATTGAAAAGCCCCTTCCTATTTTAAAATGTTTATATCTTCACTTGTATACATTAGGTATACATGAAAGAAATCATCGCATAAGTACGGCTTTAATCCATCTCCACTTTTGGCTAAAACTAACCCGAGGTCTTGAATCGATGTCACATAATTTAATCTATCATCCTAAACAAAATCTTACAATTAAGTTTGGATCATAATGCAAAATTGCATTTTAATGTGATATAAGATGCGTCAACAGTGAGGAATGCTAGACTGCTTGCGTCAGAGTCAGCTAACCAGAGCTGACCAAGACCCTACTCCACCTCCAACTGATGGTCCTGGAAACAGGCTGCATCACTGCAGTCTGGCTGAGTGAGTAGGGATCGAAGAGGGAAGGCTAACCCGGTCCCAAAAATGCCGTGCTGAAGTCGGATGTGTCGGCCGAAAGGCGCAAATATCGCAGCTTCACTGTAAACGGACACAACGCAACCAACATCCTTTTCAGGACGAAAGAAGAAACTAGTATTCCAAAAACTTTGAAAACGTTTTTTTCTCAAGACAAGCTGAAGTGGAGATGAAATAAAGCAGTACTGATGCAACAAAATGTCTGCACAATGGGCAATAACTGCCACTGACTGACAAATAAGTTTTATTTTATTTTTATGTATTCCCAGAAACAAAATAAAATCCAAAATAGCCAATAAACCAATGTTATAAGAGATAGGAAAAAATTACTCCCCGCTATGAAATCAAGAGAAAAATCAAGCATAGCCAGAATTGCCCTTGACTGGAACCCACAGGGGAAAAGAAGAGTGGGAAGGCCAAAGAGAACTTGAAGAAGAACTGTTGAAGAGGAGGCTAAGGAAATTGGAATGACTTGGGCACAGCTGAAAAAGACAGCTCATAATAGAAATCGATGGAGAGCAACTGTTTCTGCCCTATGTTCCACAGGGAACGAAAAGGAATGATGATGATGAAATGATGTGATGAACAAACAGGATGTCATGTTGAGTTGTAATGTTAATACGACATATAATTTTACGTAATAAAACAGCAGTTAACTGTATTTATTTTGACGTATGTTTCATATAAATAAGTTGGATAAGCGTGAAGAAATAACAATTTAAAAATAGAAAGTGGATTTTTTATTTACCCTGGTATGTCTACGATAATCTTCAGAGGTACCTGAAAACCTGGCCAACCCTTCAGTCAGTACCTTAGCCAAAAAAAAAAGGTTGAGACCCACTGGTAGAGGGGAATTGTTTTTTCCCAGGACACATGTCAGGCATGAACACTGAACCCACAGGGAAAGATGAGGGTAGGACCACCGAACACAACGAGGAGAGTCTAAGATGAATGAAAGACATATACACCTGAGGAAAAGTGGCAGACGGACAAAATGAACGGAAGTAAGCTGTCACTGGCCTATGAACCTGAAGCAATCTAGAGCGTTATATGACTTGAGTAATCCCCTTTACCATTCTGCAGGAGCCCAGCTTGTCAGGGGTTGTTGCTACCGTGTCCTTACATATGAACCCAGTTCGTATCTAGTTACTGTTAACGGGTCTTAAACTTTCTACTAATTTTCTGCCATATCACAGAGTGATATCCTCAAAATTTTCCTCTGCGTTCCTTATGGAGCATAGAGTCACCACTACAGCTGATCCCCTTGCAGGAAGCCTGTACCAAGCAGTCACATGCTCTTGCAGACGTGATTTCTATGGCAATTTGTTTTACATACTGATATATGAACTAAACTTGGACATGACTCTTACTGTACGCGTTTTATGATGTTGCTTGGTTGGTCGTCCTTCTTGGGAAAACTTTTAGTTTTCTCTGGGGGGAGGTTACGCCTCCGTTTTCACACAGCTTTGCGTTCATTAGTGAAACATTGCTGTGCTAAAAGGGAGCAGTTTTGGTTCTCTTTCGATTGTGTACTCATAAATCAATTCGGTGGTGCTGTTTCAATAGCGCTGTGTTTTAGTGCTGCTCCCTTTTAGCACAGCAATGTTTCACTAATGAATGGCAAAGCTGTGTGAAAACGGAGGCGTAACAATGAGGTTGCCAACCTCATGCACAACCTCATATTAGTAATCTCATGACGTGCCAGAGGTAGTAGTACTAGTTATTTTCTTTATCTCTTCAGAGACCCCAGCAAACTACACGGGGCAATTATTGATACAGATCATCTATAGCCCTTCTACCCAACAATTCAGATGTAACAACACATCAAACCTAGGCGGGCTGCATGGTTGCTGGTGCGCCTCCTGGCCTGGTATCTCTGACTTCAGCACCTGTTCTTAAGGCAGAGTGTGCTCACGCCTCCCCCTCTGGGGAGAACTGGACTTCTAGTGTAGCCATTACTAAACAACAGCGAACAAGAAGAAGATGTAACAACCACTAAGATGGAGCAACAAATGGCTACAGACACCACTTGTGCACAAGCACATCAATGCACTGATGTGGGCTTCCTACAAGGGGATCAATGCAGTGGTGGTTCCATAACAAGAGACAAGAAGACGGAAAGCGCAGTCAGGTACCTAGTTACAACTGGGCAGACTGCAGCATGAACTTCCAGGTTTCAAACACAGAACCCAGTAACTTTACTGCAAGAGACAAGCTCTCTAATCACTCAGCCAATTGGCTCTCTCTTAGCAGCCACTAAACTGATGGCAGAAAACACTGACACACTGATAGAGCATCTATGCAACAGTGAGATGGCTATTCTCTAATCCACAAGCAACTGGTAGTTCCTTGAGAAGTCTAAAGAGAACTAGTTCACCGACAAATAAAACTTCTTCGTTCACTTTCAGACGTCTACTTGAATATGTTCAAAGAAAGCAGTTGTTAGCTTGAGGCTGTTGGTGTCTCTGTAGAGTTTTTCCAGGAATGGTACTGGTAAAGGCCATATGCATTTTCCCTGTTCCTCATATGTTGGGCACTTTTGAAGTAGATGCTCAGCAATCATTTTGTCGATGCCACAGTCACACTCAACAGCAGTTCCTATCTTCAGCTTATTGATTAGATGACACTTTAATCTGTTGTAGCTGGTGCGAAGTCTGAAGATTACCACTTGTTCACTTCTGCTAAACTGGTAATTTGTATCATTTTTTTGTGTGGCCTGGATGCTCTGCTTCCCACTTGTCTCTGTATCTGCTCTTGATAAAACTCTTGGCGTCTTCTTCTTTGATCCTTAGCCGCCGACCATCAAAGCAGTCAATGGCCATCACGCCTAGTGGCGTCTTGTAGGGCAACAACAAATTGATTCCACTTTGCTCTGTCGGCGGCCATCCTTCGTACAGTGCCCCAACTCTGGTTCATTCTTTGCATCTCAGCCTCCACAGTCCTCCGCCAGGTTGTTTTTGGTCGGCCTCTCTTTCGTTTTCCTTCAGGGGTCCAAAGCATAGCTGTTCTTATGATGGCATCGGGGTTCTTCTGAGGACATGGCCAACCCAGCTCCAGCGTCTGCCAGCTATGATGTTGGCGTCTTCGTAAGTTCAAATAAAACTGAACAACTAGAAGTTCAGTGTATTTAAACCATAACCTACCTTGTATTCAAACAGAATAAAATCACCAATACTTCACTTTAAGCTCCCTATGGAAACTTGCAGCTACCATGGCAGCTGCCCCCTCCCCCCAAGAAGCCTGCACAAAGCATCTTTATTCTGTAGCAGCGGTGGTTTGAGTAGCAATTTGTTATACATGATTAGGTGCCAGTCCCAAGCACAACCTCATATTAGCTGCCACTTACAATATGTAATGAACTTCATGGACAGAAACTTCCCTTAAAATATTAAATCATTTCCATTTTTGTCCACATGGAGCCCACTATGGCAACCAGCTTCCTCTACAGGCAACCAGCTTCCCCCTACAGGCAGCCAGCTTCCCCCTACAGGCAGCCAGCTTCCCCCTACAGGCAACCAGCTTCCCCCTACAGGCAGCCAGCTCCCCCTACAGGCAACCAGCTTCCCCCTACAGGCAACCAGTTTCCCCCTATTATTTAACCATCATTTGTCTTATTATAACCATCATTTGTCTTGTGTCACAACAGCAGGCACAATAAACCATGTCTCTCCATACATCTTAAGAGCGTTCGGTTGGCAGAGTGGTTTGAGCTCTAGCCTCTCATGGCAAAGTTACTAGACTATGGGTTCAAAAACTGGCATTGTCATGCTCCAGTCTACCCAGCTGTAAATGGGTACCCGACTCTGCTCTTGAGTTAGGGAAGGCAATGAAGAAGGGAACAGGTCACTGTGTCTCATATAGAGCTGACACCTTGTACAGTGAAGTCTCTAATACATCAGTATCTACTATGGGGACCACCTATTTTTTTTTTTTAACCACAGATCTTAATCTTTTTTTGTTTCAATCAAATCTTCGACTGAGATTCTACCATATCATATTGCCAATCTGTCAGCAGGAAGTTCCTCACTCTGCTCTTTCTCCATCCATGTTTCTTCTGTCGCCATGATTCTTCCATTATCTAGTTCCATGCTTAATGAAGACTGGTCATTATTTTCTTATCTGTGTAGTTATACTATTTTTTTTTTGTCCTTCATAAAACAAATAAATAAGAACCAAAGAAATGGTAAAGAATAGAGGGGAAAAAAAAACGTACAGGAAAAGCTGACTGAGATGAGAAGAATTACTTTACTATGACAGGTCCCAATTATTATGGTCAGACCCATGTCTGCAGAACGGGAGAAGATCGGCTACCATGACAAATATGAGAAACCAAGATCAAGACGACCCAGAGTTTGCTGGGAGGACAACATTAGACAATCTCTGAAGTACTGAGAACTAGACTGGAACCAGGCCAGGAGGAAGACAGAATAGTATGGTGCTCTCGCTGGCAAACCTCTACATCCCTGGGTAGAAGAGGAAAGACTAAGTAAGTATGACAGGAATGCCAAAAAGGCTTGCCCAGCATTACCAAATACATTTCTCAGCAAAAACACTCACATTCGCAGGGAATCCAGATGAGTGTTCACAGCACACAGGCACATTGCACATGGAAGTCTTGAGATCAGCTGTAAGGCACGTTTGTAATTCCTCAGCACATAGGCTATGCTGATTTCATAACACTGCCATATCATTTGGGTTTTCCTGTTCTCAGGATAAAATTTAGGGATAGAAAATTAGACATTTTTGATATCTAAAATAAAGCAAGTTTATTTGTTAAAACATGACTGGCTAAAAGAACTATTTTAAAAAAAGATATCTGCCAGGGAAATTCAGCCAATTAAGCATCTGAAGACCAAGTTACAAAAGCCAGATCCAAACCTCAGAAATGAGGTATCTGAGGAAAGTGGTTGGAGTAACAAGAAGAGATATGGTCCGCAACCAGACGGTACGTCAAGGCCTAAAAAACCCAACCCCTGCAGACCCAAGTAGAACAGTCCCAACTAAGATGGTTTGGCCACGTCTGCAGAATGGGAGAAGATCGGCTGCCAAGACAAGCATGGGAAACTAAGAGCCAGGGATCCAGACCTCCAGGATGACCCAGAGTCCGCTGGGAGGACAACATTAAACAATCTTTGAAGGACCGAGGACTAGAATGGAACCAGGCCAGGAGGAAGACAGCCGATAGGATAGTATGGCGCTCTCTCTTCCAAAACTCTACACCTCACGGTAGAAGAAGAATAACTAAGTAAGCAAGTACGACCAAGTTATAAAGCTTGTCTAAAACTTTTCTGTTATCTACTGTCTTATGTGCTTTGTACGAGCGCAGTGTAGTACACTATGTAGTATATGGAGGCCAAAAGAAAGAATAAGACAACTGAATCCTCAAGCATGTCATACATGGCAGTTCAGAAATCCCCGGGTTAAAGAGAAAGGGGGGGGGCACCAAAAAAAAAAAACCTGGAGAAGAGAACTGAAAGCAGAAATGAATAGACATAGAGGACACAGGACAACAGGACTTAGCTCGTGTTTGTTGAAGATCTGTGCTCCTCTAGGAGCTGAATAGTAGTGATGATGAACTCGAGCTTTGAGGAGTTATTGTTAATCAGAATCGACGTCATTGCACTCTGGGCAAACCCATAGGTGTTCAGTCTCCCATAGCAAATGTCGAAGGGTATAAATGCTAATTGTTCCTGTTGCGCACTGGTTGTATACACGGCAGATGTGTCCTCTCATACGTCCATTCCTGCTGGTCTTACGTCTGCTGGTCTTATGTTTGAGGAGACAAAAGAACGGCACTACAGTTTCCTCAGGCATCTTGTGAAAGCCAACTAATACAAGGCTGTGCTTGGGGCTGGCAACCACATTATATAAAAAAAATTGTCACAGACATCACTGATACAAGATCATGTGACTGTTTGGTGCAGGCTTCCTGCAAGACCGGTTACAGTGGTAGCTCCATGCTTCATAAGGAGCACAAAGGAAATTGATAATGAAATACGCCAAGCAATACCCACCTCATCAGGCAAGTGTTTCGGCAGAATTAGCGTCTTCAGACTCCAAAGAAAAATAGTTTCAACCCCCAAGTGTTATCCTGCTTTTTTCCATTTTGAAGGATCTGAGTAAAAATTTGGGATGGGATCTTTATCTATTAATTAATCGATCAATCAGTTAATTTTTTTTACTCCATTAACTGATAAAAAACCAATTTATTACATTTATGGCAATGTTTGTTTTTGTGAGAGTGTTTGCTACGTTAGAGGTTTCTGATATGGAATTTGGCAAGTATGGTCAATAATAACTTGTTTGGTTGTAACTTTTCATTGTATTTTCAGGACGATGTTGCTTTATAACAAGTAAAATAAATAAAGTCCTTAGTGATTGAAAAAATGTTACTTATGATTTTTTATAATTTATCAAACTGTTCAAAATTGGTTGATTAATCTTCAATTAACGGATTAAGTGAGGCTTTTTTTCAAATGCCAAATGGAAGTAGTAAGTGATAATAAGAACAACGGGCTGATCACCCGTTTGCCAGTCACTTTGATTACGGAAACAACAACAAACGGATTGATTTGTCGTTGCCCTAAAGACGCCATTAGGCGTGATGGGAACAACGGCTAAGAAAATCTATTCGTTGTTGCCCTTAAGACGCCACTAGGCGTAATGGCCACTGACTGCTTTGACGGTCGTTGGCTAAGGACGGAAGAAGAAGAGAAGTGATAATAATATCTGTGTATCCAAAATTACTGTCCTACATTCCACTGTCAGTTCAGCTAGTTCACATCCAGTACAAATTATTTCTGGCGGCTGAATCAAGTCTTTTCAGTGCTGCTGATTTTGACTGCCTTTTAGTTGCTGTAATTTGAACCAAAATATCAAAAGCACTAATATACTGGACAAACACTTTCTTGTAGAAAATAAAACAAACATGAAAATGCAGGGGGGAAAAAATGGAAAGATCAAATATAACTTTTCCTCACAGAACTTGGCATGTGCAGATATTAATATAAAATACATGCACATTTGTATAATAAGCCAGTGCAGTGATAACATTTTACAATACCTTATATCTGGCCGAAGATCTAGGAAGTGTGTCAAAGCATGAGTGTTGCCAAGATTACTTAACAAGTACACCCCTTCAAACACTGATCTGTTCTTGTGATATCCAGGTGTTACCTGAGAATTACAAGTATCTGTTACTTAAAAATCTAGCACCACACATTTTTAATTGATTAGAAAATAACAAGCATTTGTTATATAAAACTGGACACAACACATTTTCAACTGATTTGAAGCTACTAGAAAAATGTAGGTGTTGTGTCAGACTATATTGGTATCATCATGTTGTTAAAAAACAGAGGAAGAACCCAAATAACATGAGAATAGAATGGGAGAAAGATCGGAGAATATTTGCAGACTGCTCTGGACCAACAACAACAAAATTAATTTGGAGATGGTTTGCTGAAGGACTGTGCTCCAGCAAGAAACATAAGGCTAAGACAAAGATATAACTTTCACAAATCTTTGTCTAAGGGAAACATAAAACTGAGATTTCTAAATAAAAGTCATCTAGAAGAGTAAACAATCAAAGCAACCCATGTAATGGTGAAGACAGAGTTGTTAAAAATTGTATAAATCAAAACATCTCAACATCATAGTATTAGCCACGAACACAGGGTTTCTTAACGGACATAAACTAAAATTTAAAGTTTTTTTTTTAAATTATGCTTTTATGTACATTTTTATTCTAAGAAGGGGTCCATAGCCTTCAACGAACAATTAAAGAGGTCCATAGCCATCATTGGACAATCAAAGAGGTCCATAGCCTTCATCGAACAATCAAAAGAGGTCCATAGCCATCACTGGACAATCAAAGAGGTCCATAGCCATCATTGGACAATCAAAGAGGTCCATAGCCTTCACTGGACAATCAAAGAGGTCTGTAGCCTCCATCGGACAATCAAAAATATCCATGTTACACAAAAAACTGGTTAAAAAACCCTGCACTAACACATATTAAATCTGGAAGTACAAAAAATTTGTAAATTGAGTTTACTACTTTAACGCTGTCTGTCCCATACAGCAATTAGGTTTTTCTGGTTTTATGCACCAAAATGGATACCATTATTTTCTTCAGGGGCTGAAGAACACTATGAACTGTTGTTAAGTCTTAAATTCAACAATTAAGTTGGTTTTACATCAAGTAAAATGTAGGCAGGAGGAAATCTGACTATGACTGAATAAACACACTAGGCAGCTCTTGGAAGAATAATATACCACATTGTGGTGCACCATATGGTTCATTAGGTAGTTAAACAGAATAATAAGTGGTTTCACATGCCCTTAATTAAAGATAACATGACCTGATTGTCAGCTTTACAATCAGACACTGCAGAGTGCTGGAAAGCCCTTCATCAGCAAGCAACAAAAAAGCAACATTCTTCTTCAAGTACCGTGCCTAGTGGAGCAGGAGATCATGTCTCTCCACAACTTTCCGTCTCCAGTACAATTTATCAATTCTGTTGTTGACTTCTTTCCATGCCACGATGTCAAACTGTCCAGTATTTGCTCTCTTTGTCTTCCCTTATCTCTTTTTCCTTCAATCTTACCTGTTGTTACGATATATTCCAGCTTTCCTCTTCTCATAACATGCCCAAAAAAAGTGGACTCCTTCTTTCTAACTTGCGAAATAAGTTGCCTTTGCGCTTTGGCCTCTTTCAGGACATCTTCATTACTCTTTTTGGCTGTCCATGGTATTTTTAACATTCTTCTGTAAAACCACATCTCTGTGGCCTCTAGTGCCTTCCCTACTTGTTTACTAATTGTCCATGACTCACTCCCATATGTTAGGATTGGTTCTATATAACTAGGTACTCCAAACTGCCCATTTTAATTTACCGCTTATGGCACAAAATTCTCATTTTGTCTATAACTTCAACCAAGGATTGCAACTTTATTTCATACAGCATTTAAATAAAACTGGTATCAACAGAAAGCTTGTTTTCTTATTGTTTACATGGGTGCAAAAATAGTTTGAAATATTATGAATGAGTTTGTCTTTTAAGTGTTTAAAAAGTATGTGCAAACGGGTTTCGCGCGGTTCCGACAAAGGAGAAGTAGAGGGTTACCCTTTTCAAATCGCCAGCAGCGCGTGGCAAATGAAGTCAGCCTGCTGTAAATAGTCTCATATTCTTCAGCAGTGAATGCCCTTTTTATCGGTGCCTAGGACATATTTATAGAACAATGATAAGATTGTATGACAAAAAAGCTATATTTTCCATGGAAAACGGTCGATTTTCATGTGTCCTATATCAATATAAAGAGCAACACCATTTTCCTACATAATTTCCAAAAATGAAAGTGATCCGTAGAGAAGCCAGGGACTGCAGCCCATGCAAACGCGCGCACATTCACGCTAGTTACTTTACACACAAGTCATCCGGCTGCTGGGTTTGCCGCGAACGTTGGACCAACGTGAGAAGGAAAATTTATCATGGCTGAGTCGAATCCAATGCTAATTTTACACGAATGTATTGGTAAAAATATATTCTGTTTTTTTGGAAGTGATTTCATTACGTACTAATTTGTTTTCATGTTTAAAAAACTACATTGAGTGCTTCACCTACAGTCATCAGATACGACGTGAACTGGGTGAATTCAATGTTGGTGTTCTGAACCTTCCCTATTTAATTAGGCGAGTTTTTAAGTGATGATACTTATTAAATCACCTAGTTCCTAAGTTTTTATGGGTGCAGCAATATGAAACTTATGTGTTTTTAATCTCTGGCTCGAGCTAGGGTCTTTCAAAATTAGGTATTTCGGTCTAATTTACCGATCGAGACAAAATGGCCGACCATACCTTTCGTGTGAGTGCCTAAGTCTATAAATAGTTATCACTAAGTGATTTTTGTTTGCACAGAAACACCAGAGAAAACAATGCAGTTTGGAAGCCCTTGGGAAACCATGAAATTTGGTACTTTAATTTGTAAAATTGGACAACAAATAAAAAAGTTAAGGCATTTTTAAAAGTGTGGGGACTTAGAATATTTTCGCAAAGTTGAAAAAGTTACATAGTTACACCAACTTCAGAGCACTCCAGTCTTCTTAAATATTATTTTACAACCTTCGCTGACAAACAGCATAGAGTCTTTTCACACAAAGAAAATAATAGGGCTACATCATGAATAATTATCAATATCCTAAATCTGAGACCAAAAATTGCAAATCTGCAAAACACATTAATGAAAAATGTCGTTTTTTGCATGAAAGTCAATTTTCACAACATCATAAAAGATACAAGCTTTAAATTTGTATACATTAATTTGCATACTAAACAGAAACATCCCAATTTTTTTCAGAGGATTTGAACACGTTTGTTCTTTAATAATTTTTTTAAAATTGTCCAGAGGCCAATTTGTCGCATGGAAGAAAAAAATGAAGAAATAAATTTGTTGGGAGATATTGTCTATATTTCATAAAAAATCATTTTGTAAGCTACTAAGTTGGTCTCCCCAACGGGCTGATCACCCGTTTGCCAGTCACTTTGATTACGGAAACAACGGCAAACGGATTGATTTGTCGTTGCCCTAAAGACGCCATTAGGCGTGATGGGAACAACGGCAAAGAAAATCTATTCGCTGTTGCCCTTAAGACGCCACTAGGCGTAATGGCCACTGACTGCTTTGCCGGTCGTTGGCTAAGGACGGAAGAAGAAGTTGGACTCAACCATCCGTTGCAAACTTCTCTCCTAGAAAGAATAAGTTTAATATACACCTTTCTTGTGTAATATAACACTTCAGAAACTTCTTATAGTTGTATATTTTTGTATGTTTCAGTGGATGATGTTTACAAATCGTTGGAAAATTGATTTCTTCGGTCTGGCAAAGGTAGATGCCCAGATGTCACCGCCCCACCACTGACAAACAGAGTTGTTGTGCAGTTGTGTCACCTTATGGAGAGAAGTCAGGGCCCACAGAGAAAGGTATGAAATGTAGCAATCTAAGTTGGTGAATAAAAACTAGATACCATTCATAATTCAGGAGCTCATGACTTCAACTCAACACTTTTGGAATGGCAGAAAAGCCACAGGAAAAGCCTAGATCTACAGTGTAGATAATACCAAGGAGTCTTCAACTTGGAATTGGCTGCTAAAGAGCGAGAAGCTCAGTTGTCCTAGTTAAACAACAATATCAACATTGTAAGCTAAGTTCAGACAACAACAATATCAACATTGTAAGCTAAGTTCAGACAACAACAATATCAACATTGTAAGCTAAGTTCAGATTTACTGAAAAATGAAAATACCGGTAATCAAAGATATTGTTATATTCTTTTTGTTTTCTGGCTGTGGAATGGTTCCATCATTTATACCCAGAACAACTCATGGACAAAGATCGTTTGTGACAAATCATCCTGAGGACCTTTAAGAAGGCTAGAAAAGATTGTATTTTTTATGTATGAAATGGACTGTTTGCTATAATCATAATACTTATTATTATGGCAGGGCTGAACATTTAAAGTATATTTTCCATGTTAGAGCATAAAAATCCTGAAAAATTGATTTAATTTTGATCTTTGTACACTTGTTGTTACATTTTTAATGATTTTTTAAAATTCAATGAAATTTCATTTTTTGCTGCAGATCGCTACGTTTAGCAGTCATTATACTGAGAGGTATTTTGTGCTATTAGTATACTGATGTTTGTTTTTAAAGAGCTTGAATTTTCTAATAACTTGGTGTAATTTCTATCATTATTGATGCAATTGTTGATTTTTTATGATTTTTTAAAAATGGAAATTTTTGTTAGTTTTTAACTCCCTTGGTCATTTGTGCAAAGTTGGACCTCGAGCCGTTTTTAAGCTAATAAAATATGAACTTCTTATTATTTGACATTTATGAAAAAAATTGAGTTTGTTGTCTGTTTACATGAGAGTGTGCTTACAAAGTTTTATCAGTGTGGGTTTGTAACTTTTAAATTTATGACCACTCAAAGTTGGCATTTTGACAAGTTACGCAACATGCCCAATTTTTCAAATATTCAAAATTGCATAACTTGTGAACAAATTCACCTAGGGCATTAAATTTGGTACCAAAATGCTTAGAATAAATAGATCTACTCATCTACATATGTTATTAACAGAAATATGTGTTAAAAATTCAGTTTGGAATACCTAATATAACACTGAAGAACTCTCCTTCTTACTTCCAATGACAAAGAATCATTGCATAAAATACTCTTCATTTTATAGAATGCTGTTTTTGCCTCCTCATGTTTCACTTTGTCAAATGCCTTAGTGCAATCTATAAAGCATAAGTAAAGATTTGTCTTTACATCTATGGCTCTTTCTATTACTGTTCTTATAATATATATATAGCACTGTTTGTGCCTTTACCTTCTACAAATCAACACTGTTCATCACTGATTTCTGGTTTAATTTTATTTCTCACTCTTCTCATGATCACTCGTAATAATATTTTGGTCACGACTCATAAGACTAATGATGCGATGTTATTCACATTCCATGGCTCCAAGTTTCTTTGGCAAAGCTATGAATATGGATTTTAGATCATCAGGTATCTGACTACTGTTGTAGATGTCATTTAAGAGTTTTGTTATCACTTCTACTCCAAATTCTTGCAAAGCTTCCATTTATTCTACTGTTACATTATCAGGTCCAGGCACTCTGCCTTTCTTCATGTGGCACATGGTACCCCCTGCCTCTGCCACGAGTAATGGAGGTCCTTCACAACTGTCCTGGTCATTCAAATCTGGTCTTTCATCATCATACAGCTCCTGGATGTATTCTGTCCACCTTTCTATCATGTTCTCATGACCCATAACTGCGACATAGAGACACTAAATAAACAAAGTATACTAAAGAGTTACACAAGTTACAAAAATTTAAAGCATAATAATTTTAATTCAGCATGCCTGATTGCTGAAAGACTGGATGCACTGTTCTTACACTTCTGGGAAGCTGTTTGATCTCTTTCTGAACTAATATTTCCAATGAAGCACAACATTTCACACAGCAGCAAGGAAATACCTGATACAAATAAAGCAGCCTCTTTAGACACTCCAGTAAATGTTGTTTATTGATGACTGGGTCAAAGGCAGCTATGTCAGCACTTCTCAGCCTGTGCAAGATTAAGAAAAAAAATGGTTATGGCAGCTTCAATGCTTCTTAAAGCAATACTTCTTCTTCTTCCTCGTTCGCCAAAGCAATACAAAATACAAGTCACATTCAAGTGATGTGAAATCTGATAAAAAGTGATGGTGTCTTCTGCAAGTTCTTCATGAGCTCTTACGGTGGCTTCTGTAAACACTTCATTTTCTCTTACAGTGGTGGCTTCGTAAGAACTGGGGGGGGGGGTGGGGGGGGGGGGGGGGGGGTGGGGAGAGAACACCCTCGAATTGACCGCTTCCATAGGTGCTTTATTTATACAGGTACTTACTTTATCATGGTATGCTTTACTGCAGTCTGTTAAAACTAATCATGACGCCACATTTAAAAGATAATCTGCATTCCCATGTCATGAAATCTTCAACACACAGCTACTGACAACTACTTTTCAGATCATACAGAGATTTCATGAATATTTATTTGTAAATCTCATAGACAAAAAAGATATGCCCACCATTACTGCGTGCAGACGCTGGAACTGGAATGACCATGTCCTTAGAAGAGACCCTGAAACAATCATAAAAATTGCTAATCTATGGACCCTTAAAGGATGGTGAAAGAGAAGCAGATCAAAGATAATCTGGCAGAGAACAGAGGAGGCTGAGATGCAAAGCATGAACCAGAGTTGAGGCACGACAGTTTGTTGCTGCCCTACAAGACGCCACTAGGCATGATGGCCACTAACTGCTTTGTCAGTCAGGAGCTAAGGTTCCAAGAATAAGAAGAAATCTCATAGCTTTAACTTTGATTTTAAACAGTGACTGCTTTAATGCTTCCACTCAGTCCCTCCCTCTATCTCTGTGTATGTGAATGTACGTGAGTGTGTTCAATTACTGAATGCAATATTAGAATTAATTACTTAGTACTGAAGTTAAGTATGTTTTAATTTTAAAACACTTTGAGAATTGCATTATTGTCAGGCTGATATTTAAACAGGGAATAATGCCTACTTCTATACCCTGATGATAAAGATTTTGTTCATTCGTTCATTTGTGGCGCTGGCTTCTATAAGCACAGTGGAGCTTCTGGAAGTACTTCATGATCTCTTATGGTGGTTTCTGTACGTACATTATGTTCTTTTACATTGGTGGCTTCCATAAGTACTTCCTTTTCTCTTGCAGTGGTGGATTCTGTAAGAACTTTGTGTCCTTGTACACTGGTGGTTTCTGCAAGAACATCATTTTCACTTACAATGGTGGCTTCTGTTAGCACTTCATGTTCTCTTATGGTGGTGGCGTCTGTAGGTACTTCATGTTCTCTTATGGTGGTGTCTGTAGGTACTTCATGTTCTCTTTTGGTGGTGGTGTCTGTAGGTACTTCATGTTCTCTTATGGTGGTGTCTGTAGGTACTTCATGTTCTCTTATGGTGGTGTCTGTAGGTACTTCATGTTCTCTTTTGGTGGTGGTGTCTGTAGGTACTTCATGTTCTCTTTTGGTGGTGGTGTCTGTAGGTACTTCATGTTCTCTTTTGGTGGTGGTGTCTGTAGGTACTTCATGTTCTCTTTTGGTGGTGGTGTCTGTAGGTACTTCATGTTCTCTTTTGGTGGTGGCGTCTGTAGGTACTTCATGTTCTCTTATGGTGGTGTCTGTAGGTACTTCATGTTCTCTTATGGTGGTGTCTGTAGGTACTTCATGTTCTCTTTTGGTGGTGGTGTCTGTAGGTACTTCATGTTCTCTTTTGGTGGTGGTGTCTGTAGGTACTTCATGTTCTCTTTTGGTGGTGGTGTCTGTAGGTACTTCATGTTCTCTTTTGGTGGTGGTGTCTGTAGGTACTTCATGTTCTCTTTTGGTGTTGGTGTCTGTAGGTACTTCATGTTCTCTTTTGGTGGTGGTGTCTGTAGGTACTTCATGTTCTCTTATGGTGGTGTCTGTAGGTACTTCATGTTCTCTTTTGGTGGTGGTGTCTGTAGGTACTTCATGTTCTCTTTTGGTGTTGGTGTCTGTAGGTACTTCATGTTCTCTTATGGTGGTGTAGTAGGTACTTCATGTTCTCTTTTGGTGGTGTCTGTAGGTACTTCATGTTCTCTTTTGGTGGTGTCTGTAGGTACTTCATGTTCTCTTATGGTGGTGTCTGTAGGTACTTCATGTTCTCTTATGGTGGTGTCTGTAGGTACTTCATGTTCTCTTTTGGTGTTGGTGTCTGTAGGTACTTCATGTTCTCTTTTGGTGTTGGTGTCTGTAGGTACTTCATGTTCTCTTTTGGTGTTGGTGTCTGTAGGTACTTCATGTTCTCTTTTGGTGGTGGTGTCTGTAGGTACTTCATGTTCTCTTTTGGTGTTGGTGTCTGTAGGTACTTCATGTTCTCTTTTGGTGTTGGTGTCTGTAGGTACTTCATGTTCTCTTATGGTGGTGTCTGTAGGTACTTCATGTTCTCTTTTGGTGGTGTCTGTAGGTACTTCATGTTCTCTTATGGTGGTGTCTGTAGGTACTTCATGTTCTCTTATGGTGGTGTCTGTAGGTACTTCATGTTCTCTTTTGGTGTTGGTGTCTGTAGGTACTTCATGTTCTCTTTTGGTGGTGGTGTCTGTAGGTACTTCATGTTCTCTTATGGTGGTGTCTGTAGATACTTCATGTTCTCTTATGGTGGTGTCTGTAGGTACTTCATGTTCTCTTATGGTGGTGTCTGTAGGTACTTCATGTTCTCTTATGGTGGTGTATGTAGGTACTTCATGTTCTCTTATGGTGGTGTATGTAGGTACTTCATGTTCTCTTATGGTGGTGTCTGTAGGTACTTCATGTTCTCTTTTGGTGTTGGTGTCTGTAGGTACTTCATGTTCTCTTATGGTGGTGTCTGTAGGTACTTCATGTTCTCTTATGGTGGTGTCTGTAGGTACTTCATGTTCTCTTTTGGTGGTGTCTGTAGGTACTTCATGTTCTCTTATGGTGGTGTCTGTAGGTACTTCATGTTCTCTTATGGTGGTGTCTGTAGGTACTTCATGTTCTCTTATGGTGGTGTCTGTAGGTATTTCATGTTCTCTTATGGTGGTGTCTGTAGGTACTTCATGTTCTCTTTTGGTGGTGTCTGTAGGTACTTCATGTTCTCTTTTGGTGTTGGTGTCTGTAGGTACTTCATGTTCTCTTATGGTGGTGTCTGTAGGTACTTCATGTTCTCTTATGGTGGTGTCTGTAGGTACTTTATGTTCTCTTATGGTGTTGGTGTCTGTAGGTACTTCATGTTCTCTTATGGTGGTGTCTGTAGGTACTTCATGTTCTCTTTTGGTGTTGGTGTCTGTAGGTACTTCATGTTCTCTTATGGTGGTGTCTGTAGGTACTTCATGTTCTCTTATGGTGGTGTCTGTAGGTACTTCATGTTCTCTTATGGTGGTGTCTGTAGGTACTTCATGTTCTCTTATGGTGGTGTCTGTAGGTACTTCATGTTCTCTTTTGGTGGTGTCTGTAGGTACTTCATGTTCTCTTATGGTGGTGTCTGTAGGTACTTCATGTTCTCTTTTGGTGGTGGTGTCTGTAGGTACTTCATGTTCTCTTATGGTGGTGTCTGTAGGTACTTCATGTTCTCTTATGGTGGTGTCTGTAGGTACTTCATGTTCTCTTATGGTGGTGTCTGTAGGTACTTCATGTTCTCTTATGGTGGTGTCTGTAGGTACTTCATGTTCTCTTATGGTGGTGTCTGTAGGTACTTCATGTTCTCTTTTAGTGGTGTCTGTAGGTACTTCATGTTCTCTTATGGTGGTGTCTGTAGGTACTTCATGTTCTCTTATGGTGGTGTCTGTAGGTACTTCATGTTCTCTTATGGTGGTGTCTGTAGGTACTTCATGTTCTCTTATGGTGGTGTCTGTAGGTACTTCATGTTCTCTTATGGTGGTGTCTGTAGGTACTTCATGTTCTCTTATGGTGGTGTCTGTAGGTACTTCATGTTCTCTTATGGTGGTGTCTGTAGGTACTTCATGTTCTCTTTTGGTGGTGGTGTCTGTAGGTACTTCATGTTCTCTTTTGGTGGTGGTGTCTGTAGGTACTTCATGTTCTCTTTTGGTGGTGGTGTCTGTAGGTACTTCATGTTCTCTTATGGTGGTGTCTGTAGGTACTTCATGTTCTCTTATGGTGGTGTCTGTAGGTACTTCATGTTCTCTTATGGTGGTGTCTGTAGGTACTTCATGTTCTCTTATGGTGGTGGTGTCTGTAGGTACTTCATGTTCTCTTATGGTGGTGGTGTCTGTAGGTACTTCATGTTCTCTTATGGTGTTGGTGTCTGTAGGTACTTCATGTTCTCTTATGGTGGTGGTGTCTGTAGGTACTTCATGTTCTCTTTTGGTGGTGTCTGTAGGTACTTCATGTTCTCTTATGGTGGTGGTGTCTGTAGGTACTTCATGTTCTCTTTTGGTGGTGTCTGTAGGTACTTCATGTTCTCTTTTGGTGGTGGTGTCTGTAGGTACTTCATGTTCTCTTTTGGTGGTGGTGTCTGTAGGTACTTCATGTTTTCTTATGGTGGTGGTGTCTGTAGGTACTTCATGTTCTCTTTTGGTGGTGGTGTCTGTAGGTACTTCATGTTCTCTTATGGTGGTGTCTGTAGGTACTTCATGTTCTCTTATGGTGGTGGTGTCTGTAGGTACTTCATGTTCTCTTTTAGTGGTGTCTGTAGGTACTTCATGTTCTCTTATGGTGGTGTCTGTAGATACTTCATGTTCTCTTTTGGTGGTGGTGTCTGTAGGTACTTCATGTTCTCTTTTGGTGGTGTCTGTAGGTACTTCATGTTCTCTTTTGGTGGTGGTGTCTGTAGGTACTTCATGTTCTCTTTTGGTGGTGGTGTCTGTAGGTACTTCATGTTCTCTTTTGATGGTGGTGTCTGTAGGTACTTCATGTTTTCTTATGGTGGTGGTGTCTGTAGGTACTTCATGTTCTCTTTTGGTGGTGGTGTCTGTAGGTACTTCATGTTCTCTTTTGGTGGTGTCTGTAGGTACTTCATGTTCTCTTATGGTGGTGTCTGTAGGTACTTCATGTTCTCTTTTGGTGGTGGTGTCTGTAGGTACTTCATGTTCTCTTTTGGTGGTGTCTGTAGGTACTTCATGTTCTCTTTTGGTGTTGGTGTCTGTAGGTGCTTCATGTTCTCCTATGGTGGTGGTGTCTGTAGGTACTTCATGTTCTCTTTTGGTGGTGTCTGTAGGTACTTCATGTTCGCTTATGGTGGTGGTGTCTGTAGGTACTTCATGTTCTCTTTTGGTGTTGGTGTCTGTAGGTACTTCATGTTCTCTTATGGTGGTGGTGTCTGTAGGTACTTCATGTTCTCTTATGGTGGTGGTGTCTGTAGGTATTTCATGTTCACTTATGGTGGTGGTGTTTGTAGGTACTTCATGTTCGCTTATGGTGGTGTCGTCTGTAGGTACTTCATGTTCGCTTATGGTGGTGGTGTCTGTAGGTACTTCATGTTCGCTTATGGTGGTGGCGTCTGTAGGTACTTCATGTTTGCTTATGGTGGTGGCATCTGTAGGTACTTCATGTTTGCTTATGGTGGTGGCGTCTGTAGGTACTTCATGTTCGCTTATGGTGGTGGCGTCTGTAGGTACTTCATGTTTGCTTATGGTGGTGGCGTCTGTAAGTAGCAATCTATTACATGATGAGGTTACCAGTCCAATTAGTCATATTAGTCACTTCTGACAATACGTCTGAGGGAGCAGTAGTTCTATTATTTCTTTGTTGCCTTGAGGCCCCTCCACCCCCTCGGGAACTACAAAAGGTATATCATGTGCTTCAAGTATAAAGACATTGGTAACACCAGATGGAAAGTTCAGTATGAAGATATACAAACAGGATACATGAAGCAAGAACTGAAATGTTAAAGAGTAAACAAACAGAAATACAACAAACCTTATGAGGATACACGTGACAGTGACAGAAATGTTAAGCAATAAACAAACAGAAATACAACAAACCTGTACGAGGATATGCGAGACAAGGACAGAAATGTTAAACAATAAACAAACAAAAATATAACAGTCCTGTATGAGGAAACACGAGGCAAGGACAGAAATTTTGAAGAGTAAACAAAGAGAAATACAGCAAACCTGTATGAGGATACACGAGGCAAGGACAGAAATGTTGAAGAGTAAACAAACAGAAATACAGCAAACCTGTATGAGAATATGAGACAAGGACAGAAATGTTAAACATTAAACAAACAGAAATACAACAAACCTGTATGAGGCATACAAGTGAAACCGAATGATCTGCTCCAGCAGCCCAATGGCATCACCTCCAACGATGCCCTGAATGACCATATCCTGTCTGACTGCCCTCAAGCGGTCAAACACGAACTCATATATACTGGACCATGCTGGATGATCTCTAGGTACAACACTGGTGAGAGGCAAGGGTAAAAATGTCTAAGGAAGCAGAAAGAATTTATACAAAGTTCATGGCAATAGATGTGTCAGGCTCTCTAGCATGTCTAAATATCAGCTGAATCTAAGAAATAATTTTGCTACAAAAAAAGGAAGGGGCACTGCTTCTGTAGAACTAGAATGTTAGAAAAAGAAAATAATTTAAAAAACAGGTCTGGGGACAGTTTTACAACTAAACGAACAAACACCAAAAACAAAGGATGTTTCATCTATTTTTCCAAGTGGTTGTAGTGCCCATGGTCTTCTTCTCTGAACCAATCTATTTTTCCAAATGGTTGTAGTGTCTGTTGTCTTATTCTCTGAACCTTTCTATATTTATCTATATCTCTTGTTTGTGACTGTGGTTTATGAAGTGTAAAACCAGAAAAGTTTTTTAAATTTTTTTTAAATATATCATTCAATTGTAAAACTTACCCCATATCTATTTTTCATTATTTTTTAAAACTAAATCTAACAAATCTAGTATATATAAAAGCACTAATGCAACAATAACCATATAGTAAATATCTTCAAAATTTAGACTCAAATTTGGGACATAATCAGGCATTTGAAACAGAAGTGTGCATTAATTATAATAGCTAGATGAACCATGGCACAAATATATAGGTCGGTTGAGCATTCTGTGTACTGAAGAAGGTGGGGACACATCAATTTTAGTCACTGTGTATTTGGGACGCAGCACATTCAATATAACATTCGTATATATTTCAGTAATTGTTAATGGAGCTAATTATACTCAAGAGGCATGTACCTGACACACAGACTACAAGGCACTTCAATTTTTAAACGTCAGATTGTGCAAATTACATTCAAAATGTTGTTGTTGTTTACTAGAGCTGCTGAGCTTGTCACTCTTTCACAGCCAATGCAAAGTTGAAGAATCCTTGGCATTATCTATTTTGTACATCTAGGCTTTTCCTGCCATTCTGAAACATGTTGCATTGAAGTCATGAGCTTCAGTTTCATTCACTAGTATTCTATTCTGGCTTGGCATGCATTTAAAGAATCCTCATATCTGGTTTCAGATTTGGGGAGTGGGGTGGCACATGCTGCACATTCCCTGCCATCCATGGTAGCTCTACAAATATGCAAAGCTAAAATGTTGTGTTCTGGTTTCTGCGCTCTCTGAAAGAATCGATACACCCTGCACAGAGCAATTTCCAAGCCTCCTTTGCCTGTCATCGATTTATTGTGAGTTCCTCCTGCAAACAGACAACCAGGTAAAATCCTGTATTTAGCATGGAGCTCAAGTGATCCCCCCAAGCTTAATGAGCAATGCTGGGTTCTAAACATGCATCACCGAAGGGGGAATCATGATGTTGGATCACTCTGGCAGGGCTACTCAAAGGATGACTATGTGCAGGTGATTCAGGGTCTAACCCTGGAATTCATGCATCAGCACTGTGCATTCCTTCGTATCCCTCTATTAAAAAATGTAAAAAAAAACATAATCCGTAACTGAGAAAAACAAAAACAAGAAGAAACTCCTAATTATCTATACTGATTCAAAAGCTCCTCAATTATATTATTTATTAATGTTGATCCACAAATCACATTCAATCAATTAATCAATACCCTTCAGTTCCTCAAGAAGTGTAGACTTTCAACAAACACATATCAAGTCCTCATGTCCCATGCCATCAACTTTCCATGGTTTCCTCATTATTTTCATTTGTCTCCAGTTTTCTTCTCCATGTGTTTTTCTGTCAAACTCTGCTTCTCTTGCCCTGGGGATTCCAGATTAAGGACTGCCTAGTAATGCTATAAACAGGTGTCCTCAAGGTGTGTCAAATCAATTACCAACATCTTCTTCTCATCTCTTGCTCCACTGGTGCTTGTCTGATTCTTGTCATCAATGCTACACTGGTGACCCTGTCGCACCATTTCTATCCATCTATTCGACATAACCACCCATTTATGACAGTCTATAACTTCTTGTTTGTTGGTATTTTTTGGGTCCATGTTTCAGGGCCATACAATAGGACTGACTTGACATCCGGGTCAAAAATTCTGGTTTTGTGTTGGACTTGATCATATTAGTCTATCACTATACTTTGGCCACTCGCACAGCACAAATCTTTAATCAGCTCACTTCAAGCTCTCCTTTCCTGCACCATCCATTCTTTTATTGTCTTCTTTACCCTGTTAAAGCCTGTCTCCACTTTCCTTCTCCGTGCATTCTTGGGTCTCCTCCTGTTTCTTATACTCTGGGGATTTCAGAATAATGATTGCTTTGTAATTCTATCAGCTGGTTGCCACAAGTGGTCCTATCCAAAGCCAGCATTTTTTCTTAACCTTTTGTTCCATTAGTGTTTGTTTTTGTGATTCTTTCCAATAGTTCCACATTGATAATCAAGTCATACCATATTAATCCTACTGTGCACAAGCACCCATTTACAAAAGTCTGTAACTTGTTTGTTGTCGTTTCTTTGATTCTCCATTAGTTCCACATTGATGATTTTGTCATGCCATCATCACTGAAGCCAAGCAATGTTGGACGTGGTTAGTACTTAGATGGGTGACTACCTGGGAACACGGTGTGAGGTAAAGATATTTTTGTTGCAGAAGTTGAATAAGGAGGGTTGGGCATGGTGTTCGCTACCGCACCGTGCAGAAATCTACAGCCCAAAACAAAAATCCACCCCTCTAATCACGTCATACTTTTACTCTCAAACCAATGCTTCTCCCTACTGCGCACATGTACCAACAACTACTCTCAAACTATTCATGGCATCCGGATTACAACAAACAAATCATCATCCTTTTCCATGTTTTGATCCCCATAGAGCCACCACTGCAGTGGCCGTCCCGCAGGAAGTCTGCACCAATCATTCCCGTGCTCTTGTCGCTGTGATTTCTGTAGCAATTTGTTACTTGGAGCAGACACACAAATACAGGCTACAAATATGTTTATACACCCACACAAAAATAAAAACCCAGGATATTTTTTATAACTTTTGCAAATAAATAATAAAAGGATCTATTCAAACATGTCAGTATGAAACATATTACCATACTTCTTCAGGCATGATACCTTTCAAATAAATAAGTCACAGTGTCTCTCAGAACTGAGGCTGGTCGAAGGTCAGATGGTTCTGTTTCTGCACGACCTGCAGCTGGCCTTGAAAACTGTTTGACGATTTTAGACGGGTCTACCTTAAGCCTGTGAAGAATACATTTGAGTACATTAGGCTGACATCCCTCACATGGAAACAAAACTTCTTTTTTCTTCTTGTGGCTCCTTATATGGAACATGTAGACAGGACTGTAGTTGGTCCTTGGAAACCTGCATCAACTCTTTTATGCTCTGTACAGTGCATGGAGACTGGCTCCCTAGCTCGGTGGTCCATGGTTCGATCCCCAGTTGAGGTGGGATTTTTTAAACCTCAAACGGCTCCGGGGTCGACCTAGCCTCATGAATTGGATACCAGAACAACTATGGGAAGGTTAAGGCAGCCGGCGTGATGCTGACCACATCACCCCTAGTGTGCCAATGGTCAAGAAAATATGGGCCTATCGTCATATTCCTGATATGCCTCAATGGGCGTGTAACGGGATCCTTTACCCCTACAGAGCATGGAGCCATCACTGCAGCATGTCCACAGGAAGCCTACACCAAGCATGTGCATGAGCTTGCAGTGGTGGTTTCCATGGTAATTAGTTTTACACAATGAGTTTGCCAGCCTCACCAAACAAAACTGACGTCTGGTAAATCAGTAAGATCCTGTGTAGTTCCTGGGGTCTCTATGAGATAATGCTGTGGCAATAGGAAACATATACTGATAACAACATAACTGGAAGGGTACTTCACACTCATGATGATAGGAAACTCTATACAGAGCGATACAACAGGAGACAATCTGATCATCAGAAGTAGTCCCCACCCCCTCGATCAAGTGTTTTGGCCCCTTAATCTCCTTTAAACTCTGGGGGGGGGGGACAGACCCACTTGGGTCATGACTTCCAAGTGTCAGTCTACTGTTGTCTTGTGTAGAGAATTGAGCCCACTCCACCTTGGTTGCAGCTTTCAAATTCACTCCAATTTTCTGCCAGCTGGAGGCAATTGTGAAAGTAATTGAAAACAAATTTTAAAAATGTTGAAAACAAATTACTGTCCAGAGTTCCATAGCCCTTTGCAGTTGTTCCACAGCCAGCATGATGCTTTTTCCGCAGTTTCACTGAGCCTCTTGAGCGCCCTTGTTCTTGACTGTCCCCTCAACCCCAACAGTTTCAGTAGATCATACACTGAGGCCGCCACGAGACCTCTTGCACCCACCTCAACAGCCATGACCCTTGCAGTGAACCCATCATGTCCCAAGTCCGTGGCCAGATCAGTTTTTAGCTCCAAATTCACATTTTCCCTTTGTCATCAGCAAAATCATAATATTCTCAATTAATTATTATATTCTCAATTAATTATTATATTTAGAATTAATTCAGATTGCTTTCTGAATGGATCCAAAGTTAATCTATGGGGCTATAATGTATTATGAGGCTATAACTGGGCAGGAAAGGACAGTCGAGAACATGGGCACTCAAAAGGTTTGGCGAAATTTATTTACAACAAAACTGTTACTGTCGCAACTGGGTAAGCCACTCATGTCTGTTGTTTTTCTGTTGTCTAGTGTTCTACTTCTTTATTTCCTACGAGTGCCTGATAACATACCTTTATGTTTGTCTCATATTAATTTACTGCATTAAGTTGGCAGAATGGATGTGTTGTTGTTGTTGTTTAACTAGGGCTGCTGAGCTTCTCACTCTTTTGCAGCCAATACCAAGTTGAAGACTCCTGGGTATTATTATCTACACCAGGGTTTCTCGAACAGGGTTACACGAGATCGGGACTGAAAAAATTTAAACATCATTTTTTTTTTAAACTCTGCGCACCAGGCGATGTCAGCAGACACAGTGGGGTGTAGGGAAAAAAGCAGGCTACATTTTTATTTCTATTGCTTTCTCCAATCACTTTTAGTAGCTCTACTATTCAACATTGTCAATAAATTTTCATTTTGTAAATAACATTAATTTAATTTTTAGAAAGAATAATTTATAAGCTTAAATCTACCTCTTTTCCATCTTTGTCACCTTACAAAGACGACCTCTATTTAAGCAATTACACTCAGGTGTACCTGGTGCTAAATCTGACAGGTATCCCATACTTCTTTCAGTTTTTGTGTGTCGTGAGACATATTCGGCGAAAAGAGAGTGCCGCAAAAACTACTCTAGCCCAGTAACCATATTTCCATTACCTCTATTGCACAAAGTACGAATGTGTGTTGATAAGAACTCTTAGACCCTACTTTGAAATAAGGTAAAAAATACAAAAAAATAAAGTAAGTGATACAATGAAAAAAAATGTTAGATAGAACAAGAACGAAGTTATCTTTCTTCATGAGTCCTACACTAGTATTGTTTGCGCATATAGATGTTGCTATCTTCTTTGTTGAGAAGAAAGGAACACTCAACAAAAGTAGGAGCTACATAAGGATGTGTCCAAAAAATAATATGGATAATCCATCATAAAAAATAATCACTCTACTACAAAAGTAGCATTGGGACAAATTAATATATTGCTAGGCTAGCAGTCACAGTACCGAGCGTTGACGTGACAGGTAAGTTGTAAAATATACTAATTGTCCAATAAAAATTTCTCAATTGTCCTTCAGTTTTGAGTCAGGCCCCAGCTACAATGAGAATTATTTATCAGTCGTGATGGTTCTGTTAATAAGTAATGACGACTTAGTCTGCAAGGCAAGTGAATCAGTTCTCTTTTTTCTATCCTCCTGAAAGAACCCTTGGAAATAATTTTATCAGGTCTCTCGGCGGAACAACCTGACACTAAAATCATCAATTCATAACATACAAACATACAAACAGACGAGGACACACACAGAAACTAGAGATAGACAGGAACTGCACCCGACTTACAACAACTACTTTATTTCATACAGGGGACACAGACAAAAAAAAATGTGCATAATTCTTGACCATTATTTTATACACATATTCTCATGTCGTGCCCTCAATGCACAATTATTTCAACGTATTCCAAATTATGAAATGAGAAGATGTAAATATTAACAACTTCAGACAGTATTCTAATTAATATTACTCATCACCAATCAAGAAACTGGAACTAGTACACCACATGAACCATCTTACCGGTTACAATGTAGAGTCCATCATAGACTCACACTCACAAGCAGAAACATTCTATAGTGCGTTATAGGGAGAATTGAGAGAAGAATGATAATACAGAGCGATAGCTGAGTGTGAATATGATAAGAAGAGATCTCGTAGAGAGAGAGAGAGGAGCAGCCAGAGAGAATAGAGAGGATAGAGTCGATGCATGAACACACTAAAAGACACAATGAGAAGAGAGCTAGAGTAATACCAACTACTTATACATCGTGCTATCATCTTATTCACAAGTGTGTCTCCCTATATCCTTCACTATCAGCGACATCATTAAAAGGACGGCGCTAACATCGTACTCTGGCAGATCAAGACGATTTCCCTACGCTTTACTAGTCCATTCCAAAACGACTTTATTGAGTAAGACAAGTCATGATGCTCCAGTTTTATATTCAACTTCTGGCTTGTGGGCATTTAAAGGATTTAGACCAATGAGTGTACACAGTATGGTTCATGGATCTCTGGCTTTCTATGCTTCGGCTAAGGAGTCCCATGTTCGATCCCCAGATGTAGGTGGAGATTATTGATACTTAGAAGCCGCTAAACGGCTCGCCATTGGTCCTACCCATGCCTCTATGAACTGGGTAGACGCATAGATCAAACTCCTGGGAAGGTTATGTAGGCGGCCAGCATAGATCTGACACGAACATCACCTCCCGTACGAATGGTGTGGCCGTTGGTCACAAGAAAAATACTGGGCCCAAAACCAATATGACCTCAATGAGGTAGAACTGGTGATACCAGAGGATATTCCTTGTACCTAGATCTTACATATGCTATAAAAGATCATGTACAATCTGTTCCCAGAGCCCATATGCGAATTAAGAAGCATGTGGCTGTAACTGGGGCCATTTCCTCAGCCATTCAAAGGGGCGTAGCTCACCATGGGATCAAAAACCTGAGCTGTGAAGATTGTAGCAACCATGGTAGAGGAAGAAAGGACTCAGTAGTGCCCAAAGCCCAGGTGAAAAAATAAGTTTCAGAGCTGTGGAGGCTGACCCCCTTGTGAGTCTATAACCCGAAGCTTGACCCTACCCCCCGACTGTACAGAGTGATTAAAAATGCGAGATAAAAGGCCTGAAAATATAGTCTGAAAGGGAACTTCTGAATGATCAGATTACCCATCCTGTTATTTAATCGCTTCATGTAATACAGAATTCCTCATCAATTTTTTATACAGTTTTCCTAGATTCAATTTCTTTACAGATCAGGGCAAATCTGCCATACTGTTAATCACAAAATTTTCCAATGACATCCAGTAATAACTGTTAACAAAAAAAATACATAGATAGAACAACTAGCAATCTCCTGCTATGCAGTCAGGTAACATCTAATAACTACAAACTAACAAACAATAGAAAAGAAACCAACTTCACTACTCGACATCTAAGATTGTAAGACGAAAGAAAAACACATGATTATGTAAACAGAATGAGTGACAAAAAAGTCACCCTGTCACTAGAATATGGCAAATGAATAAAACATTGCTGCCCTTACTACACTGAGCGCCACAACTTAACTGAAGACTATACGTATGGGTTCCAATCAGACAAACGAACAAAAACAAACCCTTTTAGCGTACAGCGGGCTCAAGCATCTAAGCTGGATTTGTTTACAAGAAAGGATATTTACTTGTTGTTGAAACTGACAACTATGCTGAGTGAAAATTAAAAATTGGAAGATTTAACTGGATGATATGGGATAAAACGGACCACAAAAACAATGTATATAACATCTCAGCATGCCAACATGAGTTTCGCTGACTGTCCGAAGCTGTGTTTAATGCACAGAATACATATCCTCATTACGTGAGAATTATAATGGATTTCTGTTGACAGCAAAAAGAGAAGTATATAAACGTGTTGCATGGGTGACTTTTTGATGTGTACACGAAGATCAAGACAAATACTTTTGCGCTGTATAGACAGTGTGATTGGAGAATTATCATGGCATTAAAATGTTTGTCTTGTTTATCTAACACAACTACAAAAGCCAGATTCATCACATTTACAACAGTTGGAAAGGCATATAAACAAGCATTGCAGACTTATAAAAAGAAACAAACTGTGTAAACTGACCTAACTAAGAGAGAGGCTGAAATGACAGAGTATTGGAGTGTGTAGAAGTATCAAAAGAACGAAAGCATAATTAAAGGAAACACTAGTCCTTGGAGGCAACAGAATCCAATTAGAGTTCTATAGTAGTAACACTAAATTCAGAAGAAAAAGGCTGCGATCAAAACAAAGATATAATGATAGAGAACAGAGAATAAAAGAAAAATGATTTATATACCATCTTGGGCTTTTGTGTTCTGAATCGTCATCGACCAACAGTCCAAAACTATCACCAGGCATGAAACAGCAATCCCTGCCTGTCCCTCTTCCTGTGAATTAAGATCCATGCAAAAATGTAGCAAGAAGCTATTAACCGTCCATACATGCCTGTAAAGTGTATGAATTGATGAGGGGCGTTTCAGAAAAGTAATAGGAGCACCCCATCGGTTTTTCTCTCAGCAAATAATGAAGTATAGAAGCCATGATAATTTTTGCAGACCACTTCAAATATGGCATGTTCCATTTGTGTTGCCTCAGAATAGGGCAGCCGTGAGCAACCGGGCCCAAGATAAATACGGCTGCCACTAAACCACTTGAAATGGACGCGTGTTAGGCACTTTGCGTTTATAAACAGACGAATTGTTATAGATAGTATTTTCTCGTTTCAGAGAAAGGAAACTGTAGTGAATATTCACAAGCATCCTATGTGTCAAGTGTATGGAAGTTTATATGCAGTTCGTGACAGAGATACAGTCAGTCGCGCTGTGGACATCTACCAGAGAAATCCAAAGAATCATGGAAGTAGGGAGATACGATGCTGACTGCTATGAAAACCGTTGCCGCACGTGAAGGATTGATCCTATGCCACAGCCCACCAGCGCATGAATATGTATGAAATAAGCCGCTGAGGGCATTATTTCTTACTGAAGTAGATGCTAATCACTACATCACAACAATTGTGTCCCTTTACATGCTGTCTATCCAGGTATTTGTGATAGTGTTCAAATGCAGTTATATTAAAAAACGCTCTCGGTAACTTTTCTAGGGTACTTGCTCATATGTGTTTCCTCTGTAAAGTCACACATAATGACTACACCGAATTGCTCTCAAGGGAAAGCAATTTATTCTATTCAGAATTGTTGGAGGCCTGTTTTTCTTTTTTCAATGCTGATGGTGATAGAACTTTTTTTGGCTAATAGACATCGTTACAGGTGAACGAAAACCTGGAACACATCATAATGAACCTGAGACAAAAAAGACAGATCCAGTGGAGTGGAGGCATCATCCTACAATCACCAAGAAGAAAGAAATTCAAGACAATTCCTTCAGCTGGAAAGGTCATGATCACTGTCTTTTGGGACATTGAAGGTGTGGATTCTATGTGGTACGTATGCCAATAGGGATAAGACAATCAATTCGCAGCATACATTAAGACATTGAAAAAAAACTCAATCAAACGTTTTTCCGCAGAAGTTCGGGACCGCACAAGAATCCACAGACCCTTCTTTCTCCTTCACGCAAATGCGCGCCCGTCACACAGAGTCTGGCAACACGGAAGCAATCACCCAAAATGGGGTTGGAACTTAACTACCCCCATCCACCCCTAATAGCCCCGATTTGGCACCCTCTGATTTTCATTCTATTTGGTCTCCTCTTAAAGATTGCATTCCGTGGGACAAGGTTTGAAGATGATTGAATGTGGATGATTCAAGCCAGCAAAGAAATGGTCATACATGATCAAGACAAAATCTGGTACGGGCTAGGAATACATGCACTTGTTTTCGCGCTGGCATAAAGCCGTACAAGTTGATGGGGATTATGTTTTGAATAATGAAAACCGATGTTATAACACATGACATCTATTCCATGTATAAGTTGACCTGTGTTGTTTTTTTTTTTGTTTTTGTGGAAAAAAAATGACGATTCAGACACAAATGAGCCGAAAGATATGGAGTGTGAACAGATTCGGAAATGTTACATCGCTTCTTATTGAATGAAACAGTCTCCTTGAAGAAAAAAACCTGATATGTAGTGAGTTGCAATACTTTTATCTGAACGCCCATAGACGTACAATGGGAGCCAAGAAAATAAAGCCGCAACATGAAAAAAACCCACTAAACACGAAAATAAGCTCACGAGAATGAACTCCCTACTGTCATTAAATGCGCACAGGAAAAAATGCACACAACTGAAGTAGGATACCCACACACCTGCAATATGCGCACATGAAAAATTTGCTCACTATTTGACAGACGCACCGAATAATATGAGCCCACTCTGCACAAATACGCGACAAACGTGACACAAATGAGCCCACAATAAACAGGGACGAAATATTGGCACGATATAGTAATTTTCGGTATTCGCCACATGCTTAATTACATAGAAGTAAACTAGACTACTCTAAATATAAGACATTTATGTGCATGCTAATGAATGAAGTCTTTCCAAAAGATGCAGAAGTTCTTATTCTCTGACATGAACATAAAGAATAAGGTTTTATGAAAAATAAACTAAAATAGAATTTGAAACGCTTTCTGGTAAAATTCACGCTTTTTTCTAAGAGTCATAATTGGGTAATAATTATAATCTAATATGTATTGAGTCAGAATTGCTACAATAAATAGCGCGAGCTGAGCGTAGTGATAATATGAGCCCTGGTCTGAAATGCAACATTACTATCGACTAGGCTTAGTATCGGAGGCAGATATTTGTAAATGATGAAGGAAAGGTAAAACAGGTAGTTATTAACTTGATTACTCAGATATTGTAAATGAGGAAATGGTGAGTACTGGAGATTATTGGTAATTAACATATTTTATATAGAAATTAATTATTTCAATGGTGAATATATTTCTTTTATTAAAAGGGTGTTTTATGGTTGAAATTTTGTAAGTGATTTATTAATTTATTCGTTTATCAAAGTTTGGATAATTTTTATTTTTGTTAATGATGAAATGTTGATTATCTATAAACTTATGTAGTTGAGTAAACTTGGTTGGGCAAATTTATATTTCCCAGGATGGGTGGGATATTACTATAATATTTTAATGATTTATGAATGGTTATAAATGCCTAGAATTATGTAAACTACGCAGGAATTATGGTATTATAATGATTTGTTAATAGACGTCACACATGACATAGTTTCGCGAGTTAGGTATAGCTTTCGACTTGTAAAATTGAGATAGTCGTCATTAGTTATTACATGATATTACTTTTTATGTACTTGATTCTTATGTTTATTTCCTTTTAAATGTTACATTATTATATAATATAATAAATGAGGTTTTTTATATCTTAGAGTATTGAGCGCGATTTTTTTACGTAGTTCTGAGCAAACAATGGATTTTCACAAGGAAGCCAGAAGAACAACCACGTTAATGATTTTACTTGGGTATTTGAATATCTAGGCTTTTTCATACTATTCAATGGATGTGTTGTGACTTTTTGAGGATCTAAGAACAGTATCAAATCGCTTTATATATAAAGTGCCATTTTCAATTAATAATTTGAAACAAAATATGCTTTTTAGACGCCTGACAACAAAGAACAATTAGATTTTTCGACATTTTTAGTTACTTTTTTCATAATTGTTTTGCAATAAATGAAACAGCTGTAGACACAGTGTGTTAATATTTCAAAAAGAAAACTTGGAACCTAAAATGTGAAATTTATTTTAATAGCGTCGATTTTGAAAATTAAGGCTGGACGACGTTTGAATGATGACACTTTTGAGATTTCTTATTTCCACACACACTTTACTAGGAGTCATTATTCGAATGGGTTCTTTCATATTTTCATCTGTGTCTAATAGATGCGACATTTCATCAGGAATTTGTAATATTAAATGTTTAGCTTGAAGATACATAGAATCTATGACACTAATACAAACATTTAAAAAATGTGACACTTAAATCTCTTGCTGCATTAGCCTATTGTCCCCATCTATGAAATGTCTGAGATAAGATGCGGCTTTTTTTTTATGATAAGGATTTTGCCGCTAACAGGTTTTTGGATTTTTTTTTTTTGGTTTATTTTGCTATAGCTACGAAATTGAGCTCATATCGATGAAAACTTATTTCTTTAACGTATCAGATGAATTTTTTTGAGTTAGGTGCAGCCAGGTATAAGATCCCATTTTTTCCTTTAATGCATAGGTTGTGATGAATTATCATCATGGATGCAAGCTTTGGAGACGGGTCAACCAAAGGAAACGTACAAACTTGTATGTTAGGATTTCATCAACAACACTTCTTAATTCCCTATTCCACTGCAGTCATCCCAGCGTTTTGTTGGTTTTCTATTTGAGTATGGGACTTGCAATTGAGGAACCTGGCTTTCAGTGATGGTAAATTAACACTTGGTTTAAAGATGCACAGGTGGGCAGTCGCCTAGATGGTGAATAATTTGTAGGTTTTCCTATATGTCTAGGATGGTCCTAGTAATTATTTTTGACATGGTTAAGGTGATATAGTGTTCTTTTGCATCGCAAGTATGAGTGGGGGTGGAAGACAAAACTTAATTACTTAAGTGAGTTTGGCAAATTTGCAATAAAAGAAGTTACAGATTCTGAATTAATATTATTTATTAGTAGATTTTGTAATTTATATTAATAATTTATATATATGGTTTAAGTCTACATTTTATTTAAGATATAACTCGCCCACTGGTTTGTATATGGTAGCAATGAATTAATGGCAATGAACTTATAACATAGCAAATTAATTATATTATCATTATATCTCGATAAAATCACAATGCAAAGATTGATTGAATATGTAATATTATCATAGCAGTATAATAAATATCGAATATACCCTACGAATGGGTAGACAACCTATCATTAGATATCAATAAATGGCCTATGAACAAATCATTACCCTAGCAATATAATACCTATCATATCTTAAATTGGAGCTACAAGTGAAACATTTGGACTATCTTACAATAGCAGTAGTGAATATGGATCTATCATGGTACTATATATTACCCCTCAGGAAGCGCTTCCTATTTAACAAAGGGAAATTTATTCACAAAATCCTGTCACAGAATGCTCCAAAGTATCTTTGGCCGCTTTTAAAATATAATGAAAGACGTAGTCAGCGCTTAAACAAATTACAGGTACCCGAGCCCAGGCTAGACCTATTTAAGACTAGTTTGGCTTACTCAGCTGCTCATCTTTGGAACAATCTTCCCAATGACCTGAAAAACACGCACAGTCCTTACTCATACAATCATATACTGTTCAAATACTTTATGAGTGCTGATTATATGCCACCCTAACTGATTGTGTTGTACTTTTATCTAATATACTGTATGGAGGCTCTGATGATCTAGTTTTCATAACAATATACTTATTAATTTTGTGATCAGGTACTGTTAATGTATGCTGTTATACTACCTTGTAATGTTGTATTGCCCTTAAATTAATACTTAAAGTACGCTGGAGAATGTTTGAGTAACAGTAACAAAAGATGAGCAAGAGGAAGGAAGAATTTTCAACCCTTGGCAAATTAATTGCTTTCGTATATGTCTATCTAACTATCTACCTAGTCTGATTCTGGTCTTGAGTTTGGGACGCAAAGACAGCGAGGAAAGTAACTGTTTACCCCACCTCATCTTGATGAACCTATCATTGCATTCACTGCAACAGTATCTGCTATGAGACTCAAAGCTGCTCACCTCTCGTAAAGTAGTTCGCGCGCACTGGAAAAAACACAAAGTCCCTGAGTCATTCAGTAGCAGTCCATTTGAATATTTCACGAGTTCTTATAACACACCTCTGAATATGTCTCAAATCACTAATTTACTATATGAGGAATTCGATTTTTATCAGTCTTGTTGTTTGTTAAATTTTGTTGTTGTTGTTGTTGTTGTTGTTGTTGTAATTCTTTATTTTTGTTTTCTTTATTTTAAAAACGTACTTTAATTATGATGATTATTGCAAATGTAATATTACTTTTATAATGATAAATGCCTTAATAATGCTTAAAGTAAATGTGAGGATGAAAGGATACAGTATACATGATGAGAGAGAGAGGAAGGGCAGAATGTCAGACGGGCCTGCGTGCCCAATTCTTAACCCTTTGAAAATAAAGTTTGTTCGTTCGTTCTGTGCGCAATTTTCGTGTGGGTTTTTTCATGTGCGCTTTTTTCATGCATTCGATTACAATAGCTCCCCATGACATTTATTCATTCATTTGTTACATTTCAGCTACCTGAGAAGAACAGGCCTTCAACAAAATCACACCAAGTCCTCCTATACATTCAATGTCCTTCCAAATCTTTTTCCGTTTCATTTCTGCCACCAGTTCCTTCTCCGAGTGTTTTTATGCCTCCGTCTACCTCTCTTACCTTGAGGATTCCAGAACAAGGACTGCCTTGTAATGCTACCTTCTTCATTCAGTTTGTAGTTATGCTAAATCTGCAGACCTGTCACCCGGAAAAAGTCCAGTCTTTTCCAGGTCAGCGCAGCAGCCCCATAGCCTCTGCATGAACTCAGCACCATCTGGCCAGGTCAGACGTTGTGGGTCATAATGGGTTGGGAAGTCTTTGAAAATATGTTCAGGGGTCAGGATTCCGGTTCTACGTGGACATTCATTCGTATGAGGATATCCTGAGGCGATAGAGGTGGCCTAGTAATCTGCAGTGGCCAGTTCTCCGGCGGAATATTGTCTGCTGGTGTATGTAAAGCTGGTGGATTGGTTCATATCTGTTGTGTATATTCCCTCCCTTCTTCCACTGGTATTTGAATTTGTGGATTATGGTTTTAGCTTCTCGATAGAGCAATGGGTGGCCTAATTGTTCCATTTTACTGCCACTTCTAGATAAAGCATCGGCTCTCTCATTTCCAGTGATTCCACAATGGGAGGGTAACCACTTAAGGGCAATGGTTAATGACCTCTGGATAATGTTAAGCTCAGGTCTTGGATGGATGAAGACCACTCCAATCCTGGCAATGGTAATGCTACCAACAGGGTTTATTTAATGTGTGTCCTCTCCATCACCAGCATCTCTTTCAGTGTCCTTAATAGATGACCTTCTTCTGTCTTCGATTAAATTATCTGCTTTGGTTGACCTGTCGAACACACAACCCACTTCATTTCAACCACTCTAACCCTTATTACTGCATCTCTGAAATTTTTTTTTTTTTTTTTTGGATTGAAATGAAGAACAGTGGGCGGTGTGTTCTATACAGCTTCAAAAACAATTCAGGTATGCGGTAATAAGGGGAATTGTTCTATAAGACCCTAAAGAACATGAGGAAGAAAAAACAATGCCCTCTCAAATTTATAAAGGACAAGCAAGGCAAATTGCTTACTGCCCCGAAGGAAGTAATGGAAAGATGGAAAGAATATTTCTCAGATCTCCTGGATGGTGAGCACGGTGAAGCATCAGAAATGATAACCAATAGCACAGAAAAGAAAACCAATAATGGTGAAGATGACATAAAGATGGAAGAACTGAAGGCAGCACCTGATTGCTAAATCAGAGGCACATCTCCAATCCAACCTGCAAGTCTGGAAGGAAGAACTGGAGAAGAGAGGGATGGTCATAAGCAGCTCTAAAACAAAATCCATGGTGATATCACGGGAAGAAAGAAGACATCTGATTAAGCTAGGAGAACAGGTCCTGGAGCAGGTCGACCACTTTAAATACCTCAGAGCTATTATAGACCAAAAGGGAGGCATCAAAGAAGAGTTGGCCACTCGAAAAGCAGCAGCTGGGAGACTTTTTCAGGCCATAAATCGAGGATTCCTCAGCAAGAGAGAGGTTGGTAAGAAAACAAAGATGGCTGTATACCACGCCACCTATATCCCAGTCTTGACATATGGATGCGAGTCATGGGCAATGACTACAACCCACAAAAGCCAGATCCAAACCTCAGAAATGAGGTATCTGTGGAAGGTGGTTGGAGTAACAAGAAGAGGCATGGTCCACAACCAGACGATACGTCAAGACCTAAAATCCCACCGATAGGATAGTCTGGTGATCTCTCTTCCAAACTTCTACACCTCACGGTAGAAGGGAAACGACTAAGTAAGTAAGTAAGGTAATAAGGGGTTAGGAATCCTAAACCCTTACCTTAATCCTACCCCTAACAATGTTGGCAACTTATTTGTATGACATAATAGAATAATGCCCACTATGCTTCATTTCAATTATTTTTTATCGAACACGTAGCCCGCTGTTCTTTATTTCAACCCGTCCATGTTGTTTGACGCAATAAAATATACACGTTACCGATTTTGGTAGCTGGGAAGAATAGTGGAACAAGGTCCGCCATTTTGCCCGAACATTATTTGTACGGACAAGTAACAGTATCGCTTCGACACACTGTAAAATACCCACTATTAACACTAACCGAAATCCAACCAAAATGAATGAAAAGTATTCAACCTCTTATAGGTTACAATTGTTATTGTTAATCAGAATCGACCTCACTGTACAACCCATAGGCAAACCCATAGGTGCTCAGCCTCAATCAGCAAATGTAGAAGAGTATGAATGCTAATTGTACCTGTAGCACGCTGGTTGTACATACGATGGATGTATCGTGCATCCTCTCTCACATCCATTTCTGCTAGTCCCACATTTGATGCCAAACTTCAACAGTCTCAGCCTTGTTGATTCATCCATTGCATTGTCATTAACAGCCCTTAGTATCTCTCCTTTTTCCATGTCCAGTGTCCCCACTATGGTGCTCTTGAGGCCAGTCTGTCAGCTCTCTCACTACACATACCCCTGCATGACCAGGACAGTAGATCCCCACCAGTTCTTCAAGACTTGAGGATTCTATTGATGTTTTCCATTCCTGCCTCAGCCATCCATTCTGAACTTTCCGAAGCATGGCTTGAGAGTCTGATGATATAACTGCCTTGGTTGAAGGAGTTTTAGACAGCCACCTCAGTGCTGCAGTGACTGCCTCTACCTCCATTCTCATGCTGGAGGTTGTTGTCATGTAGGCTCCACTCTGTGCAGCGATGACCCTGCCCTTTATTCTCGCAGAGAAGACCCATCCTGATTTCTTACCATGCACTACAGACCCATCAGTGTACACAATGGCGTCATCATCCCCAGCATGATCACTTATCAGCTGAATCTCCAGCTATGCTTTTCCACTGCCCCAAGATCTGCACTCTCTGCCAAGGCTAATGATGACCTGCTGGTAGTTTATCCTGTTCTCCCCCGACTTACTCCACTCTTCCCCTTTGGATAAATTTTCAACCCTGGTCACCTGACCAATCTTAGCCTCTGCCTGTGCCATCCACGACATCCCCCTCTTGATTCTTGCTCCTTTGATGTCAGCTACGTTCTCATGAAGGGGGCGTCTTTTGTCAGTGGTTACCCGCATCTATGCTTTTGCCTGGGCCATTGCATATCTGGTTCTAATCGACAGCAATCTGAGCACATATCTCATTGTCACAATGGAGGTATCACGCGTACAGCCCAAAACTAGTCGCATCCCTTCATTTTGAATGCGTTCCAGTCATTCAAATTGTGATACTCACAGCGTGAGTATTCCTAGCCAGTACAAGATTACTGAAATCACGAGCTGATGATACAGGCGACACAATCGTCTCTGTTCCAAGCGTGCAGCAGCCATTGTTTTTAAGACTGCCAGTCCTCGCTTGCACTTTTGTATGATCAGTTCGACATGATACTTAAACGATAGCCCACGATCAAACATTACTCCCAGATACTTCAGCCTGTCTTGCTTTTCAATGTTCTGCCCATTGAAAGTGATGTCTGGAAGGTCTGCTTTTACTATAGAGTTGTTCAAAGAGCACCACATCACACAGGCCTTGTTGGGATTGACCTTTGATCCACTTTCCTCACACCGTTTAGAAACCGCCTTTAGTGTCTCTTGTATGCCTTGGACCATTTCCTGTCTGTTTGAGCCGGTTCTGTACATGAGTATGTCATCTGCGAAAGTTAATGGTCGTCCCAGTCCTGTTGGTTGAAAGGTTGCTACTTTTGCTGTGTAGATGTTAAACAGCACTGGTGATAGTGGAGAACCCTGGGGTAGTCCCAGGCAAATGCGCATTGGTTCTGATGTCAAAGTTCCCAAGCGAAATGCAACTGATCTCTCCATTAAGGCAGCTGCTAGCCACCTTGTTATCCAAGTGTTTACACCACATGCCATTATACAGGCTACAGGCATACCTCAGAGATATTGCAGGTTCAGTTCCAGACCACCGCAATAAAGCGAATATCGCAATAAAGCGGGTCACATCCATTTTTTTGGCTTCCCAGTGCACATAAAAGTCTAAAATCATGTTTACACTATGTCTATTAAGTGCGCAATAGGATTAGTTCTAAATAGAACAATTTACTGTAAAATTAAATACTTTATTGCTAAAAAAAAAATGCTAATCTTCATCATCTGAGCCTTCAGCGAATCGTAATCTTTTAGCTGGTGGAGAAAACCAAAATCTATCGGGAGAAGAAAGAACGTTCTAATAAATAAACATGAATAATTTGAAAAAAAAAGCACAATATCTGCAAATCGCAATAAAGAGAAGTGTGCCTGTATTAGGGTTGCAAAGTCCACACTGTTATAAGCATCCTATAGGTCAACTGCGACAGCCACCATTTCTCTTTTACCCTGGAATCCCTCTTACACATCGTACGCAAACGTTCCAGCATTACCCTGTGTTGTTTTCATAGGCCTATAGCTACCCAGGGTATCAGGAAGGATGTGTGCATTTTCGAGGTGGCTCATTATTTGTTTTGCAACTATCTTTTCAAGTACTTTACCATAGACATTCTGTAGTGTGATAATTCGATAGCTGCTGAGCAGTGTAGGGTCTTTGCCAGGTATAGGAAATGGCCAAAGGTAACTGTGTAGTCAGTCTTTCGGCACCTCAGCATTCTGTATGCTGGTATTGAAATCACTCACCATATTTATAATGGCTGTGTCATCGAGCTGTTTAATGTGTTGGTATTGTACACCATCAGGACCAGGAGCAGTGTTTCTGCTGGTTTTCAATGTGTACACCACGTCCTCTTCAGAAATGAGATCGAAGTATATCTGGCCCCTTAGGGCATTTTCCAGAACACTGTCCTTTATTCTCAGGTGGGCACTTTTGTCACCTTTATCCGTTTGCTCCACTTATTGATTGAATAGTGCTCTCCCCTTCTCTTTGTCCATCTTCAGGCTTAGTCCTGTAGAGCTTTTGATATTAGGAATGGGTTGTCTTGCACTTTTCCTATTCATTCTTCGATGTAAGGACCAGAATTTCTGTAGGGTTTTTTCTGTGCCCACCTGAGTCACAAAGTCCTCCCACACTTTATCCTTGGCCTCCCTTGCCAAGCTCTTGAATCTATTAATGGCTCTTTGCTTTTTCTCTGTCATCTCTTCAACCTCTCCCTCATTCATCATTCTTCTGTTTCGAGCATCACGCCATTCCTTTGTTGCTCTTTCCTTTTCTATCCATGCTTCCTCCACTGTCTTATTCCACCAGGGAGGTTGGGTGAAAGGTGTTCTCGCCGTCTTTCATTTGTCATTTTGACGCAATATGTGTAAAGGGGTGTTACAGTCGAGTGGGCCTGTAGGATATTTGAAGGTCTGTTTAGGTTTCCTGTGTCTAGTGGTCCTACCCAGTGCAATGAGTATGACGCAAGTAGATGATCACTTTCCTGTGCACCTAATGTATCCCAACGTGCCATGGTGGTGGCAGCACAAGAGATGAATGCCAGATCTATGACACCATTTGTATCCCCAGGTTTAGTTGCCAGTCTAGTTGGGCGTCCATCATTCAAGATGGTAAGGTTCATGTTAAGTAATGCATGGCTCAAAGCTATACCCTGCCTATTTTCCGTGATGTTCCCCTACTCCTTGGATCTAGCATTGAAATCGCCAGCACTTAAACACCTTATGCAGACAATTCTGTCAGAAAATTCCAATTACTCTCTGCTGTAAGAAGGTCGACATGAGCATATCAATTGTAGACTCGCCACTCCTGACCACCTATATTCACAGCAATCCCCTGCAATTCCGCATCCTCACTAGTTTGGGAACTTGTATCCAGCCACGTATGAGGGAGCTCATGTTTTACATATATAGCTTGCCCTCATCTACCAGGCCAACATGGATTGGAGTAACATCTGTAGCCTGCGCAATTGATAACACTATTGGCTTTTAAATTTGTCTCCTGGATCATAAGGATATCGAAATTGTAGATGATTGTTTGTATAATGGCTGCACATTGATTTGCACTTCGACAATTCCAGTATCCTATGCGCACATATTTCATCGAGATGCGATCTGCTTTCTTTCTGAACCTTCTCTTTTCTGCCCTTCTTTTTCCCTCTCTCCTCTTCTCTCCCCTACCTCTCCTTCTGCATTTGTATTTCCTCATTTAATTTGCTGCAGGTATCGACGACAGAGCATGATCCCCATAGCTCCCACAATGATTCTGGATGGTTAAAATCCTCATGGTGTATTTGCAATAAATGGTAGAAATATTTGGTCACCTTGGTACAGCCACCATTCCAGTGAAGAGGCAAGGGATGTCCTTATGGAGTCCATCTGCCTGGTGCCGCCCCGCTCTCCCTCCAGACAGCCAATGTTCGCGACTGCTTACCCAGCAGCCATTCAGTCTCTCGGCACACTGATCCACTTTAGACTTGGGGTCATTCACTGATGACTCAGTTATCATTTGACCCATCATTTGGGAGTGGATTGATGGGTGTCAGAGCATATAATACTCATCGGTGAGTTATGCACACCACATCTTTAGGCATCCACTGACTCCATCCTCTGCCAGTTTAGTTCAGACCCCAAGAGGGGCCGTTATCCGTGGCGCACAACGAGGATGTATGGCAGAAGTCTTGCATGAAATTCTGTTAAAACCAGCACGTATAGACATGAAACTGCACCCTTTTCGCTTTGTGGCTAGCTGGCGCCGCTAGTGATAGCCGTGAGGTTACCCGCACCTCTGTCACCGTGGACTTAACTTCCTCTCATGCCTGTGAGTTTAACGCACTGCGCCACTAATAATGGTGAATACTCACATTAACATTTCTTTTTCTGAACACATCTGCTGGCATGTGCCTTCAATAGTTTCTGAACTGGTCTCCATTGTCGCGACACAACGTACAAGCTAACAAATAAGAAAATAATATGGAACATGTAATGCTTTTTGTTCCTGCATTCAATCACTCCTCTCCTTTGTATACAAACGAAGGGGAACTTTGTGATTATCAACACTTTCTCCTTACTTCCGACGCAGTAACTGCGCGTATTCTCTATACTTCTCCCTCCCCTTCTCTGTATATGGACATGTTCCATATTATTTTCTTATTTGTTAGCTTGTACTTTGTGTCGCGACAATGGAGACCAGATGGACTGTATACAGGCGCCACGTAAAGAAGCTTAACCACTTCCATACCGTCTGTCTCAGAAAGGTGATGAACATGAAATGGCAAGACAAGATCCCAGATACGGTACCGTCGTTCTTGCCAGAGCTGGTATCCCTAGCATCGATACTATTCTGATGCAGTCACAGATTCGTTGGGCAGGTCACGTAGTCCGCATGCCAGACCATCGGCTGCCAAAAATACTCTTTTATGGTGAATTGCAAAAGAGTAAACGCTCCCATGGTGGCCAAAAAAGGTAAAGGTAAAGGAACCCGTTACACGCCCATTGAGGCATATTGGGAATATGGTGCTAGGCCCATATTATCTTGACCGTCGGCACACGAGGGGTGATGTGGTCGGCATCACGCCGGCCGCCTTAACCTTCCCAGAGTAGCTCTGGTACCCATTTGGGGCTGGGTCGACCCAGGAGCCGTTTGTGGCCTAAAAATTTTTCCGCCTCATCTGGGGATCGAACCCTGGACCACTGCGCTAGGAAGCCAGTGCACTAACCACTATGCTACCGCGGCTCCATGGTGGCCAAAAGAAGCGCTTTAAAGACACGCTCAAGACTTCATTAAAAACTTTTGGCATAAACCCTGACACTTTGGAAGCTGTTGCGCGAGACCGAACCGCTTGTCGCACATCTCTTCGCAAAGGTGCCGCGGCATGTGAGGCATCCAGACAAGCTACAGTGGAGACAAGCTAGAAAAGACCGTGTAATAAAACCTTCACATGAAGCAACCATTCCCTGCCCATACTGTCCAAGATCTTTCCAGGCCCGCATCGGGCTCATCAGTCACCTTCGTACCCACAGACAAACTTAACACATTCCTAATAATTGGATGAACAGAGTGGTCTTCATCACCTGTGATGGACGAACAACAAGAACACAATAACAAAACACTGCCCATCATTTATCTGAGTTTTGCTATAAGCCTCATTGAGTTATAATGGATTTTGGTCAGGCATCTCGATTATTACCTAGACGATTCTCTACCACCGTAGTTAGGAGGAGTCAAGAATGGCTGCAGGAGGATGTCCCAGGCTCTGTAAGATATTAATTACATTTTTTAATAGTTCTGCGCTTACTTCTCAGTGAATGAAGAAAAATGCGTTTTAGCGAAGCTCAAACTATATAGGGACTGAGACGACGAAGTTTGTTTAAGGTCGGTCGGATTCTTATCATCATCACCCTCCTTTTATTTTTCTTAATCGTTATTCCTTGATACATCGTTTTTCTGAATACACCATGTTCATTTGCAGTTGCGTTTTGCTTCAGGCCTCTTCTGCACATCAATTCACTTCCGTCTTTATTTAAATTCTAATAAATTCTAAGCATCCTTCACAATCTACAAGGCAACTTTTCTTTAAGACATCTTTGATTTGGACTTTTTAAAAATCTAGCAATAAGAAACTTTTTAGATTGCAACTAGGAATAGGCTATTTTAGAATAGAAGAACTTTACTGTGCGAGTGTCTAGAAAAAAATAATATGGAGCATTTCTTCTACAATGTAGGAAGTATGACCAACAGAGACAACCAATATTAGATTATTTACAGGCATGCAATCCCTCCATAACTGTGAATAGATACACCTAGAGAATTGCACAATATGTTAAAACAGTATATAACAAGAACTAAAATTAATATATAAGGATCAATGATGGTGTGAGAAAAAGTGGTAGTCTGATGGGGGGCTCGTTTGGATGATGGCAGATAATTGGTGGATTAGATGTAATCTCGGACACCCCCAGGCTTTCTGACCCCTTTTCACCTTGTTAACAACAGGGCAGTTATGAGAGAACTTACGTTTTTTTTTAAAATATTAATTGTTTGTATATTTTTTTAGGACAGAGGAGGGCACACACACACACACACACACACACTCACACATGCATTCACACAAGTTTACAGTTTTGTTTTTGTTTGTTTTTTATTGTTTATTTGGTTCTAGGAAAGGGGAGGCCACACACACATACATTCACACAATTTTGGTTTTGATTTACTCTAGTTGAACACGGCTGTTTGTGCCCTATACCAGAGCGCTCTTTTAGTTTCGGTGACCGGAATTCTGATACCGGGTATAAAATTTTGTGTGCACCGTAAAAGACTATTTAAGTTTTTGGCGGGGAAAATCAGCTGATGTGTGAGTAAAATCAGTAAAATATAAATCATTACACACTCGTTCTGGATAAACACAGCGCTAAAATTCTTTTGTGTACTATAACTTTGTTCTGTGTTCTATTTTTGATTGCATTTTTATTTCTTTGAAATTAGTTTTGACGGAGTTACAGACTTTTGAAAACAGCGTCATCATTTAAGGAAATTCATAAAATAAGTAATCTTTTTATTAATTTAATATCTAAAAATCGGCCCATTCGTTTGAGTTTATAATTATAAAGACTTCTCGAAGGGAAGCTAAAGATTATTTCCACATACTTTTTTTTTTTGGTTTCATATCTTGAGAATGTGTGGTAGTCAGTTTTGTGAGTGTGGCATTACAAGAACAAGCATACTGTCACCAGATTTTATAGCATTTAAATCCCTGTAAACGCATTCCTGATACTCACAAATCTTAAATAAGGTAGTAAAAAAATAACTTTTTGTAAACACCATCTGTTTTTGCATTTTCATTCATTTATAATGATATTTAGCTACGTATATAAGCGTCAGAAAACATGTAAAGCTATAGATAGATTACTTCCACATAATTTGATCTATCTTTCAAGTCTTGTTAATCTTCTATTTATAATATCAATTTTTTTTTAATTGTCTGTGAGATAAGGACTGTTCCATTGGTGTTCTTTGGTAGACAATCCTGTGCACACGACGGCTGCCAAAGAATTCTAAGTAACTGTTTGTATATCTTCTTTCATTCAAAGTTACAATGCAGGTAGTAAATTTAGAGAAACCAAATTCTAAATCTAATACCATCCTTTTATCAATGGCTAGAGTCAGAGATACATATGATAATTTAGAAATATTTATGAATGGCATGAAAGCTCAGATAGAGTCACTAAAATATTTAGAGTGGGATGGTAAACAAGTAGTTGTTTTCTTATTCGGGGATTATTTCCTTGTTTTGCTGGAGACACCACAGACATGGGTATATTCCTTGAGCTCCAGACAAACCAAACATTTTCATCAAAGACATCCAGATTGCATACAACTTGCAAACCAAGAAGTTTGGCCATGTTGATAAGAGATTACAATAGATATATGAAATATGGGAAAGGGAATAAAAGGCAAGTGGCACATTATCATAATTGTTTACACAAACCAATGTTAGAGATTGAAATTGAAAATGTAGCTCCTCCTTACCTTCATATTTTATTAGGCATTGTTTTGAAACACCACATACTTCTAGAACAGGTAGCTGATACAATAGACGCAAAGATATTTGAGAATTCACAAGAGATACATGCAAACATTAGTACTTTTAAGAACTTGAAGAGATTTAGTAGGAACTGGAAATAGGCAGAAGAATTAGGAGCTAAAATTGAATTTTTCAGGTAGGTATTGAACTTTGTGAGGATAAGGAGGAGACAGATAATTTTAAAGTTAGACTTGAAAATGCACAAGATGCGCTGGCCAAACTTCAGTTTCAAGATCTATGTACTAGGTCTGGTCCAGTTTGCTCACACTTGGACAAGGTACTAGCCAAACACAAAATCATACAACAGGCTTATAATAGCAGAGCATTTATAGGGAATCACTGCCACAGATATCTCACACAAAAAGTTTATAAAGATCTTACAAGAGCAATCATTACACAAACACTGAAAATTACAGACAAACAAGATATAACTAACATAGCTTTTATTGCCCAAGAACAATTCAACTCACTGAAAGAAGCATTTGAGAAAGTACACAACAAAATATCACACAGTAAACCAATTAGTAAAGAATCAATAACAGCATCGATAGAGACTTATATGTCTTTGTTCAGAAAGCTATTCCCCAGTAAGACAATTCATAAACAGTACATATTAGAAAAAACATTGCGCAGACTGGATCAGAACTCATGATGTATGATTGAGATAATTGTTAGCTCTCATGTTTTGGGGACAATTGGGTGTGTTATTTTAAGGTTATAAATGTGGACATGCAATTTAAACTTTCAATAATTAATGTTTGACGCATGAAACCAAAACAAAACTTTGATATCCATTTTCTGCAGGTTTTCTACTTTTGATTTCTGTAATTTGTTATGCATGTTGATTGTGACCGTTTTAGTGTAAATTGAATTAGAAACAAACCATAACAAAATGTAAAAAAAAACCGTAAATTTTACACTATTTCAGACTATTATATCTTCTGTTCTAATTGTGATAACGTGTTTGTTCTTGTTCTAAAATTTACTCTAACATTTCTAGTCTAGCTTTACGCAAAATTAAAGCCGGTATTTATAATAATAAAGTAGCATAAAAGCAATTCAAACATGTTTTGGGGACAATTGGGTGTGTTATTTTAAGGTAATAAATGTGGACTTGCAATTTAAACTTTCAATAATTAATGTTTGACGCATGAAACCAAAACAAAACTTTGATATCCATTTTCTGCAGGTTTTCTACTTTTGATTTCTGTAATTTGTTATGCATGTTGATTGTGATCGTTTTAGTGTACATTGACTTAGAAACAAACCATAACAAAATGTAAAAAAAAAAACCCTAAATTTTACACTATTTCAGACTATTATATCTTCTGTTCTAATTGTGATAAAATGTTTGTTCTTGTTCTAAAATTTACTCTAACATTTCTAGTCTAGCTTTACGCAAAATTAAAGCCGGTATTTATAATAATAAAGTAGCCTAAAAGCATTAATTAAGCCCTATCAAAAGTAAACATCGCCACATGTTTTTCCCATTAGGAAGCTGACCACGTGACCTCTGTCAAGTGGGCTATAAATAGCGCGGTCGGGGAAAAAGGGAAAATAACTAAAAGATCGCTGGCAAACAGCCGTGTGAACTGAGTGGAGAGAGAACATTCATTCATAACCCTCCACTCCCAAAGGAGCATAGGCCTTCAACAAACACATGCCAAGTCCTCCTGTCACGTGCCATCATCTCAAGTTCTTTCCATGTTCTCCTCATCATTTTCACCTCTGTTTCCAACTCTCTTCTCCATGTACTTCTTGGTCTTCCTCTGCCTCTCTTGCCCTGTGGGTTCCAGAACAAGGACTGCCTTGTAATGCTATCAACAGGTTTCCTCAGTGTGTGTCCTATCCATCGCCATCATCTTCTTCTCATCTCTTGTTCCACTGGCACTTGTCTAGTTCTTGTCATCAGTTCTACGTTGGTAACCTTGTCATACCATTTTAATCCCTCTATTCTACGCAAGCACCCATTTATGAAAGTCTGTAGCTTTTTGGTTGTTGTCTTTGTTGTTCTCCATGTCTCAGAGCCATACAATAGAACTGACTTCACATTTGAGTTGAAGATTCTTATTTTGTGTTGGATCCTATTTCTCTTGATCTCCATATATTTCCCAATGCAATGAAAGCTCCTCTTGCCTTTTGTATTCTTATTTTGATATCGCTGTCTGTCCCTCCAACTTTGTCTATATTACTGCCAAGATACGTATATGATTCTACATCTTGTATTGGTGTTTCTTCAAGTTCAACCCTATTATCATTACCTGCATTTATTCGCATTATTTTTGTCTTTTCCCTGTGTATTTTCAGACCCAATTGCTGTGACCTCTCATCGAGTGTTTTCAATTTGTCCTGCATCTGATTACGGTTATGGGACAGAAGAGCCAAGTCATCAGCAAAATCCAGATCATCCAACTGCTTAGTCAGAGTCCACTGGATTCCATTTCTGTTGTGTGTTGTCGATGATCTCATAACCCAATCTATTGCCAGCAAGAAAAGAAATGGAGACAAGAGGCATCCCTGTCGCACTCCTGTTCTTATCCCAAATGGTTCTGTAAGCTGTCCTTCATGAAGAACTCTGCATGTCATGTCTTCATATGTTTTCTTTATTAAATTAATGATCTTCAGGGGAACTCCATAATGCCTCATCAATTTCCAAAGTGATTCTCTGTCTACACTGTCAAATGCCTTTTCATAGTCCACAAATCCGATGTATAGTGGTGAATTCCATTCCAGACTTTGTTCAACTATTATTCTCAAAGTGGCTATCTGGTCTGTACATGATCTGTTTTGTCGAAAACCTGCTTGTTCATCTCTCAATTTCTTGTCTATGGACTCTTTTAATCTCTCAAGGATAATCCTGTTTAATACTTTTCCTGGCACTGATAGTAACATTATTCCTCTATAATTTGTGCACTCTTGTAAATTTCCCTTCTTAGGCAACTTAACCAGATATCCTTCCTTCCATTCTGCTGGTATCTCTTCCTTTTCCCAGACTTTACCAAGTAATTTATATAACATCTCTGTAGCCGTGTCGATATCTGCTTTGATGGCCTCTGCTGGAATGCCATCAGGTCCAGACGCTTTTCCATCTCTTAGAAGCTTTATGGCTTTCTTTATTTCTTCCTTCGTTGGTCTTTCACCGTTAATTTGTAGCTCTTCTTCTGCTGGCTGGATGTCCGGCGGGTTTTGTGGAGCTGGTCTATTGAGAAGGTCCCCAAAATATTCTGGAGAGAGAACATACTGTATTTAAATATCGGAAGTCTGATTTTATTGTCTTGAATTTACTACACTATATATCCTAACCGCGGTAGCATAGTGGTTAGTGCACTGGCTTCCTAACTCAGTGGTCTATGGTTCGATCCCCAGATGCGGTGGGATTTTTTTTTTAGGCCGCAAACGGCTCCTGGGTCGATCCAGCCGCAACAGGGTACCAGAGCAACGCTGGGAAGGTTAAGGCGGCCGGCGTGAAGCTGACCACATCACCCCAAGTGTGCCGATGGTCAAGAAAATATGGGCCTAACACCATATTTCCCTTATGCCTCAATGGGCGTGTAACGGGATCCTTTACCTTTACCTTATATCCTAATTATAATCCATCAGGGTTGAACGGTGTGACGGGCAGTGGAATTGCCTGCCTTTAGTTTTGCTAGGTCGGTCTGGTTTCTCGTCATTCTCACCTGCCTACCTTCTGTCCATCAAAAGTATCCGCCCACTTGTCTGTAAACGTTGCCTTTAACAGCGATATGTCTGTCATCTAGTCTGTCAATCAGCACTGTAGACCTTCTTCGTGCATATCTCCTTGCAAGCGCATGGCGGTATGTGTTCAAACAATCCTTTTTTATCGGTCCCCCAGGAAACTAAATACTTTCCCCCATTCGAAAAACTCAGGGTAAATACTTTCACGAACGGTCTCCTTTAATTCGTTGAAACTCAGGGTAATTTCAGTTCGTTCCTGTTTAACGGGAGAGAAGCTTTGATCGTGCCAAAAAGTCAGCCACTCACGAACGTCCAGTGCCGTGCTCAAGAAAGAGGTTGCGAAGTCATGCCTTCCCGTTTTTGTCGTGGGCAATTAACAAACGCAGGAGGAAATGAGGTATCTGAGGCAGTTAGAGACATGGTCCGCAACCAGACGTACGTTGGATTTGCAGACCCAAATGTCCCAACTAAATTGGGGGGGAGATCAGAAGCTCTTGCGTCTTATTACTTGCTAGTACGCTGTTTCATCTCCAATGGTCCGCGAAAGCGAGCCAAAACATCTGGCATCATCTTGTAGTACTTAAGCGACTGTCTCAATAACTCTCTATCAGTCACGCTCTTGGATTTTCTAGCATGCGTGCATCTTATCCTTCCGGTTGATAGCAGTTGTGAATTAAGTCCGTATGGAGGCTATTCCTTGAAGCTGGTAAGAGCGAAATAATTGTTTTAGAGTTATCTGGAGTGGTAGCGTATAAGATTTTATGCAGATATAATCTACCCAGGGTTACCTATTCTATTGCTTAAAATAATTGATTCATAACGAATAGTAACTCTTTCATAAGACCGCAAGTGATTTAACGTAGCATGCCACCAGTTTTTAACTCAGCTTAAGACTTAGCAGACAGATAGCTAGATAATCTGTTATAACAAGAAGACAGATAGAGAGATAATGTGTACTGACAATAAAATGGGAGAGATAAAATGTAACTGACAGAAGGAAGATGTACAAATTGTATTTTTGATTATTGTTCTCTTCGATGTTTATCAATTAATCCTGAGTTAAGTGTTAACTATCCTAGTATTATTTAATTGTATTTCCCACGTACATGTCGATTAGGTGAATGTCTGACTTCACTTAGCGAGGCTGATCGTGTGTGTGTGTTACACCAATCGCCCCCACCCCCGCCTGCTCGCTAGCCAAGCACGAGAGAGAAATTTTCTCAAGGCGGGTGGGGACGCGAAATTTGTGTTATTGAAGTGTAATTGTGTGCGTTTTCGTGGAAGAAAGGAGAGGGTGGGTGTTTGTACGTCTGATAGCGTCGATCGTTCAGGTCGAACAAACCCATGTAAATGTTTTTGAATGTCTTATTTTTCCAGACCCTGATCAGAAAGACAGAGACCTCTCTGTTTTCGCTATCTACGGGCTCAACCAGAGTCTACGGAGATTTATTTTGCACGTTTCCACACATTGGTGCATGGCCTCTAGCATTTACTAGGCCTCATTTTTCTTTACTGGCGGATTAACTGCCAAAGTGCTACCACTGGCGGCTATTTCGTGGATTACATTACGGCCGCGCAGCGCAGACATCATCGTCCACGAGCTGTTATAATTTGCCATTCATACCTACAGGCAATATTGGTGTAACCCATTTACCACCCGGTTGTTGGAGATAATACAACCACATAACCCAGAAAGAACCAGCTAGTGCCAGCCTCTGAAAGTTCTCACGTGAACTTATCACTAGATCATCGCATTCGGATAATATTCGTGCTGGAATTAAGCCTTTTCCCAGTTCACCACCTTTTGTTCACTCGGAGTTACTGCAGTAGTCGCACTGTGGGTTACATGTTCCTATTTCCCCCTGGAGCTTACCTCCTGGCAAAAGTGGATTACTAAGTCCAGCTGGACAGTTTCTTCTCAGTTTTTGATTTATCACCTAATAAGGCAAACACAGTCGTCTAATTTTATTGGACTGGGGACCCCTGTTTTAGAACTTTTGATTTTAAGTGCGGGAGAGGTTCGAGAGACCTTAGGTGTGTCCGTGTGAGTGTAGGAAGGAAGTAGAGTGAGGTGGCCACAGTATTTTTTTTTTGGGAGGTTTATTTTCTTTGCTGTGTATCCTTCCGACATTGTTTATTTTCAGTGAAGGTACACGGGGTTTACTGTGGTTTTTTTTTTTTTTCGCATTTTGCCATGTTGGATGTTGTGCAGTTTTTTTTTTATAGTTAATAAACACTCAGAACACTTATTCTTGTGCTGGTCAGAGCGCCTTCCCTTTAAATGTCATGTTATTGTAGTAACTGTAGTGTCCCTTACTGAGTATTAGATTAAAGTCTTTTTACAAACATTGGAGCAGGGGACAAGATTTTCTTACTAAAAGTTAGTCACCAGGTAGGCTGAAGGAGTAGCACCACTACCCTCCAGAGGCATATCTTCTCCCAACTGTGCACCCGTGATTCTATTTTCTATCGATTCACACTTTCCCTTTAATAGTCTGTCTGACCTCAGACAGAATCTATCGTCCTATTTATATCTACCTGTGACAAACGGGATACTTTGTCAAAAACAAACAAAAATTTGGGAGAATTCCAGATTTAACCACCATTTTTCATTACTTGTTTACACCAGCATTTAAAAGTTATGAATGTGCTTTTATCATTGCTTTAACCATTCTTTCATTGATTTTGCTGATATAAACTTTTTTGAAACGTACATTCAGTAATTATTTCTGCAGCAACTTGTTCTGCTTGATGAGGTAGCCAGGCCCATGTGCAACGTCACGTCACCTCTTACGACATGCCCGAGGGGGCAGCATCCTGTTCTTTCTTTGTCTCCTTAGAGACCCTTGAAAACAAATGGGGTATGCTTGATTTTCATGTAACTGAGTGCTGCCTTTTGTCTTCTCTAACTCGTGAGCACAATTGGGTACCCATTTTAACAGCTGGCTTTTAACCTGGTCCTTTAGCCTTGATCACCTGTGTGTTACCGGGGCCCGAAAGGGGAGTAAAGAATAGTAACACTGTACTCTACCATGCATGTCGTAAAAAGCGACTAAGGAGGGTTGGGCATGGGCCTGGTTACCCCATCCCGTAAAAAACATTTTACCAAAAAACTTCAACAAACATGGACAAGTGAAATACAGAATATAAATCAACTCAGCCGCCCAAGACAGAAGAAGGTCCTCTGGAAAGGAGGCGCATGAAGCAACCCAGAGAAAGCCGAAAGGTGTCTGGGTTGCCAACTAACCTTTTTTCGTCTAGGAAAATCTCCAGGATTGGCACCTGGAATGTTCACACTCTGTGTGAACAAGGGAAAACTGCACAGGTAGCAGTGGAAATGAAAAATTACAGGATTGATATCCTGGGTCTCTGTGTGACACGGTGGAAGGGCATAGAGAGGAGGAGATTGATCACAGGAGAAATGGTGTTGTCCTCAGGACATGAGGAGGAAAGAGCCCACCACAGTGAAGGGGTGGCTATAATGCTGTCTAGGGAAGCACAGAAGGCACTTATAGAATGGGAAGCAATGGGACCCCAAATTATAACAGCAAAGTTTAAATCAGCCAAAAAGAAAGTAAATATAATGATCATCCAGTGTTATGCACCACCAAATGATAAAGAAGAATCTGAGAAAGAAGGCTTTTACACCAGACTACAAAATGTCTTGGACAAAAAAAAAAAAAGGGCATCACAATTTTGATGGGGGATCTAAACGCGAAAATAAGAACAGGCAACACCAGCTTTGAAAAAATCATGGGAAAGCATGGATTAGGTATGATGAACGAGAATAGGGAAATATTAGCTAACTTCTGTGCTTCAAATCAACTAGCTACAGGAGGAAGCGTATTTCCACATAAAAGAATACATAAAGTAACATGGATATCACCACAGAACTGAAAATTAGACTGATCACATATGCATAAGTAAGAGGTTTAGGTCATCATTGCATGATGTAAAAGTATGCAGAGGAGCAGATGTGGTATCAGACCACCATCTTCTGTTGGCTAAAACAAAATTAAAACTCAAGAAATTTACAACAGTATATAGCTATAGACAACAGTATAATGTGGGATATCTAAGAAATCAGGAAATAAGAGAAAAATTTTCAATCACAGTATCCAACAAATACCAAGTACTCCAATAGCTGGAAAATTAAGCAGATACGGAAGACCAATGGCAACAAGTAAAAAAATATATGGAACGAGACGTGAAGAAGTACTGATAAAAAGAGAACATCAGCACAAAGCATGGATAACAAGAGAAACCATTACCAAGATAAAAGACAGGAAAAACAAGAAATCAGATTTAAATAGAAGCAAAACCAGAAGCTCCAAATCCAAGGCTCATGAAGTGTACATAGAAACAAACAAAGAAATAAGAAGAAACATCAAAAGAGACAAGAGGAAGTATATTGAAGAGTTGGCAAGGGAAGCAAAGGAAGTTGCAGCCAAAGGAAATATGAGGGACCTGTACAACAACACAAAGAAGCTAACAGGGAAATATAAGCAAGCAAATGGCCTCATAAAAGATAAGAATGGAAAATTGCTTAGTAATATACAAGAACAAATGAAGAGATGGACAGAACATTTTGAGGAACTTCTCAATAGACCAGCTCCAACTAATCCCCTAGACATCCAGCCAGCAGAAGAGGAGCTACTAATCAGCTGTGAACGACCAAGTAGAGAAGAAATAAAGAAAGCCATAAAGCTTCTGACAGATGGAAAAGCAGCTGGTCAAGATGGAATTCCAGCAGAGGCCATCAAAACAGATATTGATTCCTCTACAGAGATATTATACAAACTACTTGGCAAAGTCTAGGAGAGAGAGGATATACCAGCAGAATGGAAGGAAGGTTATCTGGTCAAGTTGCCTAAGAAGGGAAATTTACAAGTGTGCAAAAATTATAGAACAATAATGTTACTATCAGTGCCAGGAAAAGTATTAAACAGAATCATCCTTGAGATGACAAGCAACTGAGAGATGAAACAGCAGGTTTTCGACAAAACAGATCCTGTACAGACCAGATAGCCACATTGAGAATAATAGTTGAACAAAGTCTGGAATGGAATTCACCGATATACATCGGATTCGTGGACTATGAAAAGGCATTTGACAGTGTAGACAGAGAATCGCTTTGGAAATTGATGAGGCATTATGGAGTTCCCATGAAGATCATTAACTTAATAAGGAAGACCTATGAAGACATGACATGCAGAGTTCTTCATGAAGGGCAACTTACAAAACCGTTTAGGATTAGAACGGGAGTGAGACAGGGATGCCTCTTGTCTCCATTTCTTTTCTTACTAGCAATAGATTGGGTTATGAAAACATCAACATCACACAACAGAAATGGAATCCAGTGGAATCTGAGTAAACAGCTTCATGATCTGGATTTTGCAGATGACTTGGCTCTTATGTCCCATAATCAGATGCAAGAGAAAATGAAAATTCTTGATGAGAGGTCACTACAAGTGGGCCTGAAAATACACAGGGAAAAGACAAAGATTATGATAATAAATGCAAGAAATGATAACAAGGTTGAACTTGAAGAAACACCACTAAAGGATGTAGAATCATACACATATCTTGGCAGTAATATAGACAGAGTTGGAGGGACAGACAATGATATCAAAATAATAATAAAAGCAAGAGCTTTCTTTGCACTGGGAAACATTTGGAGAACAAGAGAAATCAAGTCCAACACGAAAATAAGAATCTTCAAATGTCAAGTCAGTCCTATTGTATGGCTCTGAGACATGGAGAGCAACAAAAACAACAACCAAAATGCTACAGACTTTTATAAACGGGTGCTTGCGTAGAATAGAAGGACTGAAATGGTATGAAAAAGTCACAAATGTGGAATTGATGACAAGAACCAGACAAGTGCCAGTGGAACAAGAATTGAGAAGAAGACGCTGGCGATGGATAGGACACACATTAAGGAGACCTGTTGATAGCATGACAAGGCAGTCCTTGTTCTGGAATCCACAGGGAAAGAGAGGCAGAGGTAGATAAAAAAAAACACATGGAGAAGATAGCTGGATACAGAGGTGAAAATGATGAGGAAAACATGGAAAGAACTTGAGCAGATGGCACAGGACAGGAAGACTTGGCATGTGTTTGTTGAAGGCCTATGCTCCTCGGGGAGCTAAAGGGTATTGATTTAGACTTGAGAACCGAGTGCTGTAACGATAGTGTCACTCAGACTGTAGTTGATTTTCAGCAGAATAAGAGAAATGAGTGTAAATTTAAAATTAAAAAAAAATGAAGTAATTAAACAATTTTAATAATAATTGAAAACATCAATGAAATATCTTCAACAACATGATGGAACATAAACTAGATTAACAAAAAAAAACAGATCACACAAAACTGGGAAGCTTCAGAAAGGAGATCATTTATCACTGGCTTTTTCCCTTTACTGATGGTGTTTGTGTGGGGTGAAAAATATATAGAGGAAGACAAAGAGAGCAAATACTGGACAGTTTGACATCGTGGCATGGAAAGAAGTCAACAACAGAATTGATAAATTGTACTGGAGACAGGAAGTTGTGGACAGACATGATCTCCTATGCCACTGGCATGGTACTTGAAGAACTTAAAGCCTCATGTAGTTGCCGGGGGGGTCTCTGAAGAGACAAATAACGGACAACTGCATCCTCAGGCATGTTGTACAAGGTGACTAATATGAGGCTGTAAATAAATAAACAAACAACACACAAAGGTCACGTGTTATCAGGCACTCAGTGAGAAATAAAGAAGTAGAAGACCAGACAACAGAAGTGATAGGCTTACCAGGATCGAACCAGGACCTTCCGAACGGCACCCATCGCCTAGCCACGGGAGCGAATCGCCACTATCCACTCTGCCAGCTACGCATTACAAAAATAATGCTTCACTGACAGAGGTCTAGCACGAACCACCACGTGACCCGGATATGTTCCATAGGACGACCCAGACTAATTATAGACGCAATCACTTCTGCAGTTCCACTATATAACAGTATAGGCCAGATTACACAAGACAAAGGCCTTAATACTGTGTCTAGTAAATGATAGAAGAATGAGAATAAGTAAAGTACAGAATGTAGGTTTCTTGGTATTTTTTATAAAATATGAGGTTGTGAATGAGGCTGGCAGCCTCGTCATGTAAAACAAACTGCCTGCCACGTAAGCAACACTGCTGCTGTAGCATTTGAATGCTGGATGCAGGCTTCCTTGAAGGGGACCAGCTGCTGTGGTGGCTCCTTGCTTCTTAAGGTGCATACAGGAAAATGATGGTGATGAATGCCATTACTTTTTTAAAATAAACATTCTTCACTTAAAGAACAAAAAAAAACACAAGTCAATCTTTGTTTGATTTGCATTTATGTACAACAAAAGCAATATTTAATGCTACCACCTTGCAAACATGATTTGGCACGTGTTATTCATTTTCTGCGACAACAAACATAGCATGTGGACAGAGACGACTAATATTTCCAGCACATATTCAAGTACCCAGCTCGAATTTAATTTAACCATATTCTGCTGCCGTTCTGGGGCTTAAAATCTGTGTCCATTGTGCAAATGAAACCCTAGGAAATTTTGTGCTGCTATGATACAATCAAAACTGAAAGACATCAACATTAAATTCATAAAATATGAAAGCAAAATGCTCACAGAAATAAAGAACTCGAGTTCTTCAACAAACAAAAAGAAAGCCCGGTTCTTGTGGAAGATTAAAACATTCCATGGCAAACAATAATCACAACTGGAAAAAGTGTAACAAATGAAACATTCAGGGATTATGTAATTGAGCACATTAGCCCCTATAATTTTAGAAAAGTGCTTTATATAGTCAAGCGAAAAAAATCATAAGTAAACAAAGACACAGGGTGTCTCTAAAATCCTTGTGCAACTTAAAACATTAATAAATTTCGATGTACACATGAGAGAAGCTCACCATAAAAGCATAATTCATGAATTTTTGTTATGTTAGTGTTGTCAACTTTTTTATTTAGCTCCTGTAACTGGCTAAAAATTTTGACAGTAAAAAATAGGTTAACTTTCTGTTGGAAAATTGAACTGAATGATGTGTCACGTATGATGGCCGTTATGTTGAAGCCTAACCATTTGAACTGTATTTTATTAAAACTTGATAAATTGTGTTTTTTTATACTGTTTACAGTGTGCTTCTATCATGTGTACATCCAAAGTTATTTAAGTTTTTAGTTGCACAAGGACTTTAGGGACACCCTGTTTTATATATATATATATATACATATATATATATATATATATATATATATATAGATACACACACAAGGTAGTTCTTTGTTTACGTGATATATGCGTTCCCGAGACCCTCGCATAAATAGAAATTGCGTAAATGGAACAGGATTTTCTCATTCAAAACCATTTAAAGTAAGAGGGATGCGTTCCACCAATGCCGTACATAATAGTAAAAATAAATACATGTAATAATAAACAGTTTAAATTAGTATACACCATTCATATTAAGTACAAGTACAGAAAACAACATTGACAGGGGCAGGACCAATACCTTCTTCATTTTCATCAACTTCTACAGTAATTCAACGAGGGTGTGGGGTGGTGAGTCGCCTGAAAGAGAAGCAGCCGATGCGGCAGTGAATTGTTCCTGAAGAAGGTGTCCAGAGTTGAGTTTGTGACTTCTTCAGCTTAGAGAGTTTCTTGGTAGGGAGCAGTACCTTCCATCATTTTCCTCCTGTCCATGTTAGGATCATCTTGTTCAAAGATCATAAGGCAGGCTTCAAGGCGTTGGAAAGCCTCCTTTAATCGTTTCACTGTAAGTTGTCGGCCTGAAGGTTGTTGCTGGTTGGTGCAAGTTGCTTCATCTCCTTCTTCAGTGGTGATATTCTCCAGCACCAACAATTCGTCATTGCTCAGTTCTACTTTCTGAGATTCAAGCAAATTTACAATTTTATTTTGGTCAACTTTATCTAAACCAGCCCTTGAGGCCATTCTGACACCATCCTTATTAGCTGTGATACTACTGCCATTACTCAAAATCCTCCCAAGGCATGACAGAATTGATGGGTTAGTTGTTCTCCAAACACCGTTCATGCGTCACCGCGAAACTTCATTCCATGCAGTATTGATTAGCAAAAATGCATCTTTAATAGTGTACGCCTTCTAAAAACCCCTCAAAGAAGTATTCAAACTGGCATCATCTTGCTCTCGTGCCCCTGCAGGCGCACAGATAAAATATGTACTGTAAGACTGTCTAAATACCGAGTATCGTAACTTCGAGTGTGGAGCGTAAATAAAATTAAAATGCCTTAAAACTGGCACGTGTAAATTCGAATTTGCATAAAGGATACAAGCGTAAACAGAGAACTACCTGTGTGTGTGTGTGTATATATATATATGACGCCACCAGGCGTAATGGCCACTGACTGCTTTGACGGTCGGCGGCTAAGGATCAAGTATATATATATATATATTCTTCTTCTTCTTCCATCCTTAGCCGCAGACCGGCAAAGCAGTCCGTGGCCAGTACGCCTAGTGGCGTCTTAGGGCAACAAGAAATTAGTTGTTGTTCCGTTACGCCTAGTGGCGTTTATTGGTACAACAAAAAATTTAATTGTTGTTTCCGTAATCAGAGTGACTGGCAAGTGGGTGATCAGCCCACTGTGCCCATATATATATATACTCATGGAAAAAAGTAAGTGTGCAGCACTCAACAGGGCACTGTGCGTGTGTTCTTGGGTGAACTCAAATGCAAGTTGGCACACATTTCTGTGTGAGTGTTGTTCACTTACCCGTGCAATTACAATTGGATCACACTATTCATGGGGAGATAATCACGGTGCATGTAAATCACGTGAAAAGTGCCGTAGGGGAGAATTTATCACAGATAAAAGGAAGGTAAGTGTGTAGCTCTAATCACAAGCATGTGAAAACGTAATCGTTGAAATAGAGAGTACCAAGAGTCCAACAGAAACATCTTTTTTGACAATGCCAAGATTGAACCAACAACAGCGAGCAATAGCTATAGGGATGTTAGCTGCTGGAGCGACTATATTAGCTGTATCACAACATTTCAGTGTTCACAGGAACATTATATCACGCATTCAGGCTCGTAAGCTCGTTTCCACCAAACTGGATCCACTGCTGATCGCCATAGAAGTGGCCGACCACGAGTTACCACCCCTGCACAAGACCGTTACATACGCCTTATGCACTTGCGTAACAGGTTTGTTCAGGCAACATGGACTACCAGGAACATTCCAGGTTTAAGACCTGTGTCGTGCAGAACAGTATGGAATAGGTGGATATACACGGTACTGAAATCAAGATTTCATTTTTTCGTGGGGATGCCACACTGACTTTAGTTTTTATCTTTCTTTCATGACACTTTCACTAAAATCAAAGTGATCACTTGGTCTTTTATTCAATATTCAACCACATTGTGTGCCAACTTTTATTTCATTTCGTCCATGAAATCACGCACAGTGCCCTATAAAGTGTTGCACACTTACTTTTTTCCATGAGTATATATATATATATATATATATATTTTTAATTCAGTTTTGCCCAATGCTCAGAAAATAAAAATTCCTGCATACAATACAGCTACTGCTTTTTATACATGTTGCTCAAATCCACTTGTATGTATTGTCAAAAATATGCTGCAATAGAAAGATAAAATTTTATTTGAAGATTATGTGAACGTATGGACACACACACACAGAGATTATAAAAACACATGCAGAGAAATGAACAATCATATGGAAAATCACATAATTAAACAGCTATGTGGAATGGTATAATACGGAACAAACAAAAAATCACGGAGATCCTCCGTTCGCTTCTCCAGGGACTCTGAAGAGACAGAGATAAAATACTGATCATATTAGGCACACAGCAAGAGGTGATTAATGTGAGCTTGTGTATATGATTATTGTTAATCAGAATTGACCTCACTGCACTCCGGGCAAACCCATAGGTGCTCAGTTTCCCTCAGCAAGCATATGATTAGCAACCTCATTATGTAAAATGGACTGCTTCAGAGGCAACCATTGCAAGAACACTACTACATTTTCGCACAGGCTTCCCAAATGGGAGCCAACTGCATTGGATGTATCATGCTTCTCATGGAGCAAAAAAAGAAAAATGAAGACATGGGATATCTTGAAAAACAATCTTCTGGACAAGAGATGCTGGCAGACAAGTAGATGCAAAGGCATGTGCACATAGAAACAGATCAATCAATATCAACAGATTTTGCTCATTTTTATCCATCGCCAAACTTACAATAAAAACAGAGCTAAATATAAAAGGCTAATCAGAAGCCACACCTTGGTCCTAACTTCATCCATTCTGTATTATGATTAACCAATGGAAACACTCGTGGAAGTAGCTGAAGCAGTCTTTCATCATCATTTTCCTTTGCGCTCGGGGAGCTAAAGGGTATTGATTGTTTTACATGATGAGGTTGCCATCCCTATACGCAACCTCCTATTAGTTGCCAGACAAATGCCAGAGGGAGCTCAAATCCTATTCTCTCTTTGCATCATACGAGGGGCCCCCTCCCCGCCAGTGAACTACATGCGAGAAGAAATATATACTGATGAATTATTTTCTTTTGATGTATTTTTTTGGTTTTCTACACTGCTTTTTATTTTGTGTTGGTCTTTTGATTCTTTTTTTTTAAATTTTGGTTTTCACACTGTGGAGAATGAAAAACGAGGACCAGTGTTATCAACACGTACTAACAACATATCAACACGTACTAACAACATACTATCACCAAACAGGCTCAGGTAACCTGATATGCCATATGAGAAAAAAAACAATGGTTCTTTTAACCTTTTGAACCCGAGGTCCCGAAATTTCGGTCCGTGCGTAAAAAATTTCGAGAGACCGTCACGTCTGACACAACTGCTTAGTTGGGAATGGAAATATGTAAAAAAAAATGACGTCAGGAATTACACATGTCCGTGGAGACCGTAAAATCGGCGGTGCCCAACGAGGTGAATAATATTTTGCAAAATTTTGTTAATTGGTGGGAAAATATTTCGACAATAAACCGTCTGGGGCGTGTTGAAAATCCAGGAAATAGCGGCCATCCTATGGTTGATAATTATAAGGCTAACAGTTTTCACGGAACAAGCGTGTTGATCAGCTTGCCATTCTGCTCAACGGTGATTCAAGCTGTTGTAGGACTATGACATCAATGAGTTCGGAGGATATATTGAGTATAGATTTCGATGGTGATATATTCTGAAATACGAAATTGAAAGAAGTGACGGAACCATGTGAATCAGGTTATGATCAAGCTAGTTCTAACCCTGTTGTTGCAGGGGCGGTGGAAAAGGGGCGTATCGCCACATAATGTATCAAGTAAATTTGATACAGGTTGGTCTCACAACTGTGGATGTTCAATTTCCACAACTTTGTATTGGCTACAATACATTCATGGGTGGCTGCGATGTTTAAGACCAAGTTTGTCGTCTCAATAAAACGCACCGGCATTATTGCTGGCCTCGATGGCTCATAGTGAAATTTTTTGCTCAGGAGCCCAGGGGAATGAAGTTTTACGGGCTGGGTGGCCAGGGTTCTAAGGGTTAAAGACAAATAAAACATGCATACAAGACCCACTAGACTTCCATTAAGGAAGAAATTATGAGACATAAAACATATAAATGGACCTAAACAAAATTTCAAAGTTATACCAGTAATAGTATTTCTTTCTTTTTTTTTTTTTTTAATGTTTGTTATAATGCAACAGAATGGAGACATATTATATGCCTGGTATGCCATATGAATAAAAAATGGTTCTTTTAAAGACAAATAAAACATATGTACAAGACCCATTAGACTTCCATTAAGGAAGAAATTATGAGACATAAAACACATAAATGGACCTAAAAACTTCAAAGTGATACCAGTAATAGTTTCTATTTTTGTTGTTATAATGGAACGGAATGGAGACATTTTATGTGTAAAACACCACGGAGACTTAAAGCGAATGATGAAACAATGGTCTGTAAGTTGATTTTGATGAGTCTAATCGTTAATAGACAGTCCGGCTGGCTAAGTGGTTAGAGCACTTTCCTCTTGCGGCAGAGTACCGGATTCTGAGATTGAAACCTGGCAGTATCACAATCCAATCTACAAAGCTGTAAATGGGCACATGACTTCTCGTGAGTTAGGGAAGTCATAGGCAGTGATGAAGAGAACTAGTCACCCCCCCCCTTATTAAAAATTAAAGCTGGACCTAGAATGGTGAGAGTCTTCTATACATTGATTTTCGGTTTCCCCTATTTGCGCAGTTTTCTGCTTTTATGGACGGACCACCTTTATAAGCCCATAATTAGAGAAAAAATAAACAAAATTTATGATGTTTGGCAGAGCGAAATAATTCCCAGCGATGGCTTGACAGAGAAAGTTTAAAAGTGCAGAATGATTAAGATCAAATCTAAAGCGTTACCTTTTGAGAGATATAACGTTATTCCTCAAGTATTAAACAGCCTCTGTAGCATAGTGGGGGTTTAGATGTGCAGCATGGCTTTCCTACCCCCAGATGGGTCCTAATGGTGTCAGAATTCCCATATGAGAAGGGTGGGAATTTTTTTATGAAGGCATTTGCCAAACTTGGCTTTCCTCGGGTGTTGTTTCCGTATCCAAGGCCCCAACCTGGTTGTACCAGAAGTGACTCCTGGGAAGATGTGAGGCTGCTGGCGTGGAATGTTGAGCTAACGGGTTCACCTGTCCTGTGTTCCGATGGTCAAGAAAAAAATATGGGGCCCCTAGTGACACCATATACCACGAATATACGGCCGACCAATGGGGCCGTGTTAAAACGTGGTATCCTTTACCCCACCCGTAGTTAAAGTAGGGGGGGGCAATAATGTCAGGTTGTTCTACAAAAATATGTGTATGTGCACGATTTTAAAATGCCTGTTAAAGACTGCAATAGGTATTTGAAGATACCCATAATTATGGGTCTTCTCTGTATATTTAAAGACATATATGTTCGACGAGCCGTGATAGACCAGCAACAAGGAACGCAGCTGTTTCACCTCGAGGATGAACGGACCTACTTGACCATCTTGTAATATTTTACTATATTTGAGAAAGGTTGAAAGTCACGGCTAGTTCTTTAATCTGATGTCTCAAGTCCTTTACTGTTGTTTTTATATATATAGAAGATGTAGACACAAGACATTCCAATAAAAAAAGAAAAAAAAAAAACTTCACAATTGAGAATAATCTAATGTGAGTTTAGGTTCGATTGAGTATCTAGGTGTCAATTGTTCCTTGCCCATTATTTGCAAATAATTAATTTGTTAAGCTTATGTGTGAGTTAATGTACATTTTTAAAAAGACTGTTGTGAGGACATCATTTTTGAAACAACTTGCGCATGTATAAAGTCCGGAGAACATTTTATTACAAAGAAAGAGCGTTTTTCCAAAACGCATGTTGTCCAAGAAGGCTTATGAAATATTATTTCTTCCTAATTTTTTTTTTTTTTTTTTTTCCGTGTACGGTGGCACCGGGGCCGTAGGATTGTGACCTCGAGGCTAAATCTCATGTTTAGATAATGTAAATTCTAACCTGTAGACATTTGACATTTTGTAACTTGATGGTACGCGCGTTTTGTTTTTCTTGTAGCATAGAACATGGTTGGTCCCCCTCCACCCATATGTTCATGTGGGGGGGAGGCAGGATACATGGCCCAAGGAAATAGTGGAGAGGGGGGGGGGGGGGGGGGGGGGGGAGGCCGATGTTCGGAGGTACCCTATTGAGAGCTGTGGGGGTCGGCTCGAGGAGCGCCAATGCCCCTGGCCTAGCGACACTCCTTCAATGAAGTTCTCGTGCGCAGGTCACTTCTCGAGTTAATCCAGTTCCAAATCGTGCTGTCCGAGGGCTAAAAGATCTATCAAATGCCGTACAGCCCTGTTTGTTTGAGATACCAGGATCATCCCTGTCGGCCGAGAGCTGAGGTGGTAACGCACTGTTGACCGCGTAGTGCCGCTGCTCCCTATCTTACCTAATCATTATGAAGCAAAAAAAAAGTGATAGTACCAAAGATAGTCCAATAGACATCTTTATGCAAACAAGACAAAACCTTCAAATTGGTGAAAAAATAAGTACAACTTAATTGATGACACCAAAAACCTGTTCAATGTGTTTTAAATAATATGACATTCATCTATAGGTGCAGCCGAAAACCATTAAGGTCTGTGCAATAAAATGGAGCATCTAATTCTGCACTAAAACCATGAATGTTGTTGAAAAGCGATATGACATCTTACCTGAGTGCACGCAAAACCCTTAGGGGGGTGCCAAGTAAGATTATGGAAATGCCTATGACATATAATTAATAGTGCACACAAAACCATTAAGGTCAGCAAAAATATAAAGACATAAAAGTTATGTATCAGCAAAACCATTTATTTATATACTAAGACCTGGTTTGTAGTATAAGCCTTATAACAGGAGTGGACATGGAATATTTGTGTTGTGATTGTTTAACAATGCCTTGTAATAGGAGAATACTTGCAATTTGTCATTTTTTTATTAAAAATATAATGATATACTAAATGAAAAGGCTGTTATAATTAGATGTCATAGAATCCAACTACTTCACATGGGCCACTCAGCGGGGCAAACCTAAAAGTGCCCAGGTCCCGCCCTCGCCTCAGCACATGTCCGAAGGGTGATTGATATGTCTGAACTGTATACCTGTGTGCGCACATGGTATGTATACACTAATGAATCATCCTCTCATGACGACCCTTCCCTTGCCTGGTCTATAAGTCTTTTACGTTTTGAAGTCCAAATTCCAGCAGTCTTAAGCCCCGTTGTGGATATGGATCGTGCTATTGCAGTTGTACATTCTCTAATAGGGCGAAAAAAAATCGATAGGTGAATTAGCCGTTCAGGATGTATTTCTCTCTTAAGGACCATGGTTATCAAATCCACTCTTCTTTTGAAGCTTAGTCTGTCACTCTATCTATTGCCAGTCAACGGCCCTTCCAAGTGACCAGGGACGAGTAGATCCAAATCAGCCTATCACCCAACCACGCCCTGGAGGAGATGAGATGAAGACAAAAGGCAAGTATGAGAAAAAGGAAATAGGCAAAAAATAATATAGTAAAGCAAATAAAAAGAAGTACAAATGGAATAAACGGAGGTGTTTACTAGATATAAGGATAAAAAACAGAAAGCTCATCAATAGAGTTTCAAGGAGCGTCGCAAGGGATAGGCCAATGACCAAATTTGTTGATGCCTTCTGTGACAACATGAGGGCACTAAAAGAACCTTAACTAGAAATTTTTGTCCCTGACAGGACGACGATAATTGGAATAGGGGACAATTATAAACCTAACCGGTTACGTAATATTCTGGAGCTTGCTGCGGGAAATAAGTCCCTGAAGACAGTATAAAGTGGGATAGAAGGACGTGCAGTTAGTCAGGTAGGCGGTGGTTCCTGTATAGCTCACGTCAGGATGGGTAGTTGGCCGTCAACCCTTATCAACATCATCCCCCTTCAATGTAATCGTTAGAATACCTACACATATTTAAACTTCCCAAAAGTCCTACCTCTCCCAGCTCTCACACGAATACTCCCCACTAATATCGACACGTTGTTCGTCCTATCTTCAAAAAACAAACAACACCCACTAGAATCGTCCCAGAGTGCACACCTTTGACCATAAGTTGTATCCGCAGATCTATCACCTCTCCCACCCCTATCTACTAAATCAGTCCCTCATTCCCAAAAACATGCAATACTTTTAAACAATTCAGAACGCCTCCTTCCGACAATAGCACCGCCAATCATCGTATTACCATCCTACAGTTTTCACCCTAGCACACACCTTCGCTACTTTCCCTCAATGAACCATGTTAAAAGAACGCGCCACACTTGCGTATTAGCAGGCTATCGAAGATCATCACAAAGTCAGAATTAGTCTCCGGTCAAAAAAAAACATAAATAGAAAGAGGCTAGAACAATTAATTAGCCACGCTTGTAAATGCACACAGTTACTCGCCTGGAGGCACTAACGCGCGTCGGGGCATTTATGAGACCATGGCTTTGATTTAACCATTTAGAAAGCAAGAATAAAACTGTGGACAGTAAAAATGAAAGGCAGAACATGCAAGTTTAAAATTACCGGTGATGGATTAACAATCTCTGAGTCTGAGTGATGCTATCAAAAATAAGCACCGGATGATATGATGGGCACATCATACAGATAAGCTTTGGCCAACAAATTGGCTGAAGTGCAGGGCGCGGACAGAGTATTACAGTTTCTCTTCTGTATTATTCACATCAGGTCTTGACCTGTAATCTAGTAGCATGGGCGGGTAATACTCACGTACTGTTCCCATTATCCACAATAGTTAACGAACTGTGAACTGTCAATCAAAACGAAGAGATGTGTATTAGTTCTGTTGTGGGCTGGTACAATCGTAGAAAGTACCGCGCCATTGTGATTGATGTTTCAACGATAGCTTTGATTGCGTGTCAGTTATATATCCAGAAATAGCGATTGTCCCATGATAAAATGCAAAATAATTGTCCGAGTATTGGGCCACAGAGCAATAAGGACAGTCCCCTGCATGTGGGGAACAAGAGCTGAGCAGACCAAAGGATCGATAATAAAGAGGTGGATGGTCATGGGTGATGTTGTTTGCAGTGAGGGAGGATACTATTAGTGCAGGAGACCACAGTTATTTAAAAAATGATGAAATTCAAGGTAGACAAGTAGTAAAGTAAGTGTCCCAGATGGAATAAGGATGAACTTACCTTTAGGCAAGTTCATCATCATCCTTGGTAAGGAAGAGTATTCAGCACCTAGTGGGCCAATGGTAAGTCGCATTATCGATGAAATATATCAAGCAAATCAATTTGATAATGCTGGGTATGATGTAGGTGTCCATTGAGTACACTGTGGATGGGGTGTCTGTAAACCTTGGGTAGGATAAGATCGAGGTGTAGGAAGCTTGCTTTGGCTGAGAGTAAAGGGCAGAACCATCCGCTGAAGTGAAAGTTGGGGGGGTCTTCGTACATGATATAACATGGTACCCTCGCATCCAATTTGGAGAATATAGGTAAGAGCTAGTTAAAGCTTGCAGCCTTATATAATTAATGGCTGTTTCCAGATAACTAAATGTAACAAAGTCAGTTATTGTTTACCGGAGACTCTTAGACAAATCCATTGGCTTTTCGAAAGGTCCCAAAAGAGGATGGGGCTCCTGTGACCGATGAAGAAAGGGAAAAACTCCATAGAGAGCCATCTGTAATCTTTCAAAAATATATAACTAGGATATTGAGACAGACAAAGTACATGTGATAAGAAAAGGAGACAAGGAAGGATCCTTTTGAACAGGGGGATGGCACCAGGACAGGTAAGGCTTGGTGGGTTGTATGTTGTATCAGTGAGACTCAACTAGCTGTTGCTGCCAAGGAGAAAGCTGGTAAGGTACAGGACTGTATTTGATGGTAGATATCGCACATTAAAACTTTACTATCAAAGCCGGCTGATAATGGCGGGGATCGCGAGGCATACCTAGGACTTTAGATTAGACTGCTTTAGGTTACAACTGGATACTCCCCCCTAAATACGCCACATAAATTAAATAAATATTTTTGTAGAGCAGGCTGTACCTTGGTTTGTCCTTCTTAAATGACCCCCACAAAACTAGTTATGCTCATGGACTACTTTTTCGCTCATTTTCGATGGCTTTCTCGCAACCGGGAACCTAGACCTTTTATTTACTGTTATATTTTTTGCACACGGATTTCACTTCTGCATGTCCACACACTTTTATGGCATCGAGCTCTCTGGTGGTCGGTTTTTGTCCTGGACCAGCGTCAGGGGGGGTTGTGGCGTCAACCCGCTCTATTCGCTCAGTGGACTCTCCGGCGCCTTGCCATAGACTGGTCCTTCGACTCAATTCCTTTGAGTTCAATGGACAGTTCTTTGACCAAATAAGTTGAGTTGCCATGGGCCACCAAGTAGTTGGGGGTCCCAGTTCATGCTGTGCCTCTCTTCATGGGGCTACCTGGAGTATCAGGTGTGGGCAGCAGTATCCTGGACCTTTTCCATTGATGGTAATCATAGATGTTACATTCAATGATAGGCTAATAGGTCTCAACCGATATGCCCAGAGGTTGGACCTATCTCGGAGGTTTCATTAATTTCATTAAAAACTTTCCACCCTGCGATCCAATTCACTTGCTCTCACATCTCCACTGTCTCTGTTAATTTCCTTGACATTGTTGTCACTATCACTCCCGCCCCACCTCACCACTTCGTGTACTACAAACCCACCGATGCACACAGTTACCTCCTTTATACATCCTCTCATCCTGCTCCGGCTTTGTCGGGACTACCTTGCCTTTCGTTTGGTGTTGGGACAAGAAACTTCTCCGCCTCGTCGGTTTATGCCAAGATGATGACAACTTTCTATGCCGAGCACAAGAAATGTTGGACTTCTTCTCGCGTAAAACAGACAGTATCCAGTAAGATGTTCTTGCACCTCTGCCTTAGAACGTGTTATTCTCCCTATCTCACGTGTAGAGGCCCTCAAACCCCCGCCAAAAAAACCTCCTTCTGATAGAGTCAAGTTTAATAAATGACCTAGGTCCACCCTCGACCAGCACTGCTGTCAAAAGGATCCTGTTTCGCCACCTACCCTCTCCTCCAAGCTGACCCAGTGGCGCGGGAAGCATTTAGTGAGCCACCCTTGCTGGCATATAAGACTAGGGACAAAAAATTTGATGGGAACCTCCTAGTCCACAGCACATGTGAGTCACGCAACGTCATTTATGCTATTATATGTAAACGTTGCACCATTACGTACATCGGCCAAACGGGCACACGACTGGGCGACCGATTCTGCAGACACCTCTATGACATCTCTCAGTTTAATTCCACACCTGTGGCCATCCACTTCAATGGCCCTGACCATCACGGTGCCACTGACATCCAGGTGACAGCCATCAGATACTGTTCCTCGGACGCCAACAGTCGGTTTCGCCAGGAACAACGCCTCATCCATCTTATGGGTTGCCTCAAACCACACGGTTTGAATACCCAACATTCTTTTGTCTGAGACGCCTTTCTCTATCGAGTCCCTGTTGTATTATGACTTTCTACTTTGATGCGATCACCCATTTTTTTTTTTAAAATTACCATTTTTTAAATTTAATAATTTTATTTATTTATTTATTTATTTTTTTAATTTGTTTATTTATTTTATTTAAAAAAATTATTTTTTATTTTTTTTTAAAATTATTTTTTTCCTTTATTATTTTTTATTTTATTTATTTCTTTATTTAGTTTTTATTTTTATTTATTTATTTATTTGTTTTAAATTTATTTATTATTATTATTTATTTATTTATATTTTATTTATTTATTTTATTTTATTTATTATTTATTGATTACTTTTTTCTCACTCTTTTCCAGTCCTTGTTTTTATTATTTCTTATCTTTATGTACTGTCAACTTCCTCTTTCCGGTTTAGTGGCAGCCATCCTGCTTTGCTTCACATGTGACTGGACTTAATATTAAGGGAGTTTTTTTCTCTTATTTTTATAGTTTCATGTTCTCTACTTAATTCTCATTTTCTTTCCCTCCTGTCTCTTGTTTGTCTGTCCCTGACGAAGGCCTTGTGGCCGTAACGTAGGTTTTTCTTGTCCTTCTCCTTGTAAGACGTATTACTATTTGTGTGGGTGTGTGTGTTTTTTTTTTTTTTTTTTTTTTTCAACTGTTCTACATTTAGTGAGTGCAGTACTTCTCTGTTGGTCTTTTTTTCTGTCCAGGGTACTCTCAACATCCTTCTGTAGCATTTCATTTTGAATGATGTAATCTTGTACAACGTGCTTGAAAGTGCAGAAACTCTTTTCTTTCTTTATTTCTTCAGACTCCCTCCCCCCCGGGAGGTTACACAGGGCACAATTTACAATTAAACTTAACGTGACATTTCTAATGGCCATATGTTTTGTGTGTGTGTGGTGAAGTCGCATGTTACTGTACTTGGATCACACCTATCTAGTTCTGTTCCACCCCCTTTAATTATTTTAACATCTTTATAAATAACATTTTTTTTTCAGCCAGTGTTCACTAAACATTAAGGAGGCTTGAGCAGTGTTGGCATAGCTGGCTGTCCTCTTCAGGGTTTTATCATGCTAGCAGATATGTGCTATTAGTCCTTTTCAGTATAGTATCTAACGCTGTACTTCAGTACAAGGCTAAGATTGTTAGAATTTCGGCATAAAATGTAAGGCAAGCAGGGAACCTATGGGAGGATGCATCCATCGTGTATACAACCAGCGTGCAACAGGAACAGTTAGCTTTCATACCCTTCGACATTTGCTGAGGGAGACTGAGCACCTATGGGTTTGGTCGCGAGTGCAATGATGTAGATTCTGTTCAACAATAACACTAACCTATTTTTTAAAGTGGCAATTTGCGCTCTGATATAACCATTTTAAGTCTAGGTTGAAAGGAACTAGCCTTGTCACAAGAATTAGAAGGCAAAACCCACAAGGGGACAAAAAAAAACATGCAACGAAATTTGTTAACCGTCCTTCTCTGAATCAAAAATAAGCTGTTACCACAATCATTATCACTAAAATGTATTTATAAATAATCTATGTCTATGACAACATTGTGTGTAAACATACTACCTAGCAATGTTGCCAATTGAAAAAATAGTTGAAAATTAATCAGGCAAAATACATTTTCACTACCAGTTTGGAAGCAAGAAGGGTTCAGATGTTTAAAACCAGCTTACAGCCAGTTTTTGTTTTTTTTTCTAAATTTTAGTTCAAATCTGTACCCTGAACCATGTGGGCATATCATGCAGCTCTTAGGAAATTTTGTAGTATAGCTTAGAGCTCCATACAGCTTATGGAATAGAATGAGTTAAATGGGGGGGGGCCCCAGTCCAACCCATAGTTTGTTATAATTAGGGTATATAGTGTCTTACTTCAGAGCAGGGGTTGTCAGCAACCAGTCGATCCCAATCTACCAGTAAATCCAAGTGGATAATTTGGCAGATCTTAATGCGAATGTGGAAAGAAATATGTGCTGGAATATCCATTTATGGAATTGGCTTCGGGAGTAAACCCTGAGGATAAATCCGGAGTCAGAGTCCCTAAGGCAGTCTAATGTCGATTCGACATTATTCTGGCAACTCCTGCGACGTGGCTGGTACCAAACTGTATCGGCTACTGCCGTTCCTTTGGATCTACCAGCTGTGTGGAGAGGGGGAACATGCTGCATGGGCAACAGCTTGATCTCCATATAACTGTGCCCAAGCTCGCGCCCTGTAGAGGACACTCCAGCTTCACCCTATAGGTGTCGGCAAAACACGGGAAGTAGCAGTTACCGGTTATAAGCATTTTGCCCAATTGGCGTAGGGCATGGCGCCAGGGGCTACTTCCGACAGTGGGAGAGGTTCTAGGATCTCACTGGACAGCTACCGCCCACTTTAAGCTGGGCAGCCCCCAGTCAATAAGGTGTTGTCCCGCCACTATCTGCTTTCCCCATTAGGTGCATGGGGATTAGGGTCAAACCCGAACTGTGGACAGAAAATTTTGCACCAAGCAATTATCAGAATAATAGAAATAAGCAAACTCTCAGATTGGGATGCTGGAACGTCCGGACTATGTTGACTGGACTATCCGAAAACCTACAGGACGTAAACGATGTAAGGAAGACAGCCATAATTAATGATGAGCTTAAACGACTCCAGGTGGATATAGTTGCACTTCAGGAAACGCGCCTGGCTGGCTCTGGAACAGTGAGCGAGAAGGACTACACATTTTATTGGCAAGGGAAAGATCTTAATAAAACTAGAGAACACGGAGTAGGTTTTGCGGTCAAAAAAATCGCTAACTAAAATGGTTGAACCAGGCGAGAATGGATCAGAACGCCTGTTAACGCTCCGTCTGCAAACTAGCACAGGTCCCATCACCCTTGTCAGTGTGTATGCTCCTACTCAGAAGCTAAAGATGAGTTCTACGAGAATCTAGCAGCAGTCATCAAAAGCATACCTAGGCAAGAACAGCTTGTTCTCCTTGGTGACTTTAACGCTAGAGTGGGTGCCGATAATGTTTCATGGCCTTCATGTCTGGGCAGGTTTGGTATTGGCAAGATGAATGAAAATGGACAACGGCTCTTAGAGTTGTGTGTCCACTACGACCTCTGCATGACCAACACCTACTTTCAGACAAAACCCCAGCATAAGGTGTCATGGAGACACCCACGATCCAAGCACTGGCACCAACTGGACCTGATTCTCATCAGAAGGCCACTTCTCAGGTCTGTGCTCTCCACGCGCTCGTACCATAGTGCAGACTGTGATACAGATCACTCCTTGGTTTGCTGCAAAATCAGAGCACAACCAAGAAAACTCTATCATGTCAGACATGAAGGGAAACCACGCATTGATACCAGCAAGATGTCAGACCCTGTCATGATCGCATAATTTACTGCGACCTTCAAGAAAGTGCTCAGCAGCCCTCAGCATGGTGATACTATTACAGAGAACTGGGAGCATCTACGGAACACCATCCAAAGTACTGCACTTGCCACCTTTGGTAAGAAAACGGCAAAGTCAAATGACTGGTTTGATGCTTCATCAGATGTGATGGCACCTGTCATTGAAGCTAAGCGCAGTGCTATGAATGAATACAAACGTTCACCGAGTGCTAGAACCCTACAGATCCTGAAGGCTACGAGAAGCAAAGTTCAACAAACTGCTCGACGCTGTGCAAATGACTATTGGCTCCAGCTCAGTGAGAGCATCCAGATCGCAGCACACAGGAGACAGAAGTGATTGCAATAATTACAGAGGCATCTCTCTTCTTAGTATTGTTGGTAAGGTTTTTTGCCAAAGTCATCTTAATGCGACTACACAAGTTAGCTGAGCGCATATATCCAGAGTCACAGTGTGGATTCCGAGCTGGTAGATCAACAACAGACATGATCTTCTCTCTCCGCCAGCTTCAGGAAAAATCAAGAGAGCAGAAAAGGCCTTTATAGACCTCACAAAAGCATTTGACCTGGTTAGTAGGGATGGACTCTTCAAAATCCTCCTGAAAATAGGCTGCCCTTCTAAAATGCTGGAAATGATAAAGTCATTCCATGACGACATGAAGGGAACAGTCCAATATGCTGGAAGCACATCACAGCCCTTTGACATACGAAGTGGCGTTAAACAAGGCTGTGTTCTGGCTCCGACCCTCTTCGGGATCTTCTTTGCCTTACTCTTGAAACATGCATTCAGAGATGCAACTGAAGGAATATGCCTTCACACTAGGTCAGATGGCCGTCTGTTTAATCTTTCAAATCTGAAGGCAAAAACAAAAATCAGAAGGGTCACTATAAGAGACTTGTTGTTCGCTGATGATGCTGCAGTCGTCACTCAAAGTCAACAGGAGCTTCAGAACTTGATGAATCGCTTCACTAAAGCATGCAAGGACTTTGGGCTCACAATAAGTCTGAAGAAAACGAATGTGCTGAGTCAGGATGCAGGTGCTACACCAGTTATCACTATCGATAACTATGAATTGGCAGTGGTGCACCACTTCACATACCTAGGGTCTACCATCAATGACAAACTCTCACTGGATACAGAAATTGACAGCTGCATTGGCAAAGCTGCAGCTACCTTTGCCCGCCTCACATCGCGTGTTTGGGGAAACTCCAAACTCACAATGAAGACCAAAGCTGCAGTATATAATGTTTGCGTCACCAGCACACTCCTATATGGCAGCGAGACCTGGACGACCTATGCTAAGCAAGAAAGAAGGCTCAATACCTTCCATTTACGGTGTCTACGCCGCATCCTCGGCATCTCGTGGAAAGATAAAGTGGAAAGATGCCGTCGAGGAAGTCTGATATACGTTCGGTAGGGCAGGCACACGCAGAGACAATGGGTCTCCCAGGGTTGGAGGGTTTATGAATTTTGGGAAGCATATAAAACACAGGCTTACCCAGACCACTATTGTCAATACTGAGATGAGAAGCGCTAAAAGGTAAGGACTTGTTGGCGATAAGACTTTTGATGGCGTCATGGACCAGACGATTGTTGAGGACTGTCGCATCATTGTCACGGCGCTGGTAGAAGGAGCTGTTGGTGAGCTGCTTATTACCTTCTTGGAGGTACAGGTCCTTGCGCCATACCACAATGGCACCTCCTTTGTCAGCCGGTTTGATAACAATGTCATCTCTGCGGCGGAGCTTAGTAAGGGCATGAGACTCATCAGAAGAAAGGTTTGAATAACGCAGGCGATGAGGTTGGAGCTGCTGAATGTCATGGAGGGTATTCTGAATATATAAATCCAGAGCGTGGGAAGCCCCAGGAGAGGGTGTAAAATGTTTATTCTTGGGAGGAGCGAAGCGTGCAAAGGCATCATCTGATTCAGCCTGCGATCTCTGAGGACCATCACTGTTGCGGAAATGGAGCTGAAGTCGCAGACGGCGATGAAACCGATGGACATCTTGGAGGAGATTGTACTGATCAGAGGATGGTTGGAGAGGGACAAAGTGCAAGCCCTTGCTGAGGACTGAAAGCTCTCCCTCAGAGAGGGCAAGATCAGAGGGAATACAAACAACCTGGGAACGAGATGGAGTAGAGGAGGCAGGGACAGTCTCAGGGGTAGGACAGAGGCGGGAAAGTTTGTCCTTTTTCTGGGCGGATAAAAAATCATACAATTGCCGGTTGAGGGTATGGATAATAATGCGTATAATGGGGAAGGCAGGAAAGTAGCTGGAGGTGAGACTACGTAAGCGGAGTAGAAGCTGAGACTGCTGAGCACTGATATCTGCCAGGAGGCGGGAATGGATAGCTGCGACAGCTCGCATACGCTGGAACCCACATGTGGTCTCGATGCGCTGTAAGAGGCGATGTTCACGAGGGTGAATATGGCCAGCAGAGGGGTTGAAGTGAGAAGTGAAGCCAAGAGGGAGAACTTTAAGGCGGAGGCAGGTGCGGATAAAGTGGAGATGGCAAGTGAATCTAGTTTTCTTGAATGTAGCAAATGCAAAATCAATTGCAGTGTGAGATATATCAGGTGGTAAGAGGCTGAATGAGGTGGTAATAGAAGACCGAAGTGAATTAATGAAGTGTTTCAGTGAAGGCATAATGGCAAATCGAGTGAGACCACACACATGCAAAAATAAATAAAATTAAATATAAAAATAATTAATTTAATAGATATAGAGAATAAATAAAAAATAATAAACAATGAAAGTAGGTGTAAAGATCAAAAGTAAGAGAGGAGATAAAAGAGAAAAGTGAGCAAAATGTAGAGGAAAATTGGCTCCTAAATACCATCGCAATAAGGGAGCTAAAATTTGTTGGTCATATCTTCTTCTTCAGGTGTCTGGTCTGGAAAAGACATTGGCGATCATGACCCTCCAATCTTCTCTGTCTTTTGATAGTCTAATGAGGTTGTTGTTGCCCATGCTGTTGTTTGTTGCCCAGTTGTTTAAGCTTTCCACATACATCTTTCTCTGCCTTCCTCTTCCTCTCCTACCTGGTATTTTCCCACATAAGACTAATTCCTTCACTCCCCCTCTTCTGTTAATATGTCCCATAAATTTCATTTGTCTTTTCCTGATGGTTTTGATGAGCGATCTATTAACACCCGCAGCTGTCAATACCTCAGCATTTGTTTTCTTCTCTGTCCACGATATTCTCAGTATCCTTCTCAAAAACCACATTTCCGCTGCCTCCAGTTTTTTCACCATTTGGTTACTCATTGTCCAACATTCGCATCCTAATAAAAGAACGGACCATACGTAGCCCCTTAGTAAGCGAATTGTTGTGCTTATAGTGATGTTTCTGTTTTTCATTACGTTGCTCATCCTAGTCAAGGCTTCTTTGGACTTGGCGATCCTTTTCTTTATCTCTGTGTCACATCTGCCATCTGATGTCAATGTGTAGCCTAAATATTTAAAGAGATTGACTTATTTGATTTTTTTCTCTTTTGCTGTTCAAAGAGCATACTGGTATTTGTAATTTCTTAGAAACTACCATGCATACAGTTTTGCTGACATTCAAAGATAATCCTTTCAACTCGCTCTCTTCCACTACTTTGTCTAGAATGATTTGTAGATTTTCCTCTGACTCTGCTATTAAAACTGTCATCTGAATATCTCAGATTGTTGATATTTCGTCCTCCGACTTTAATTCCCTCGAGGTGTTCAATGTTTCGAAGTATCATCACGCTGTATATGTTAAAAAGATCAGGTGATAACACACATCCATGTCTAACTCCTCTCTTAATTCACTTGGTCATATAAAACAACATAATAGTCTGGAAAAATTAGTAATGGAAGGCATGGTCCCTGGAAAAAGAGGAAGGGGACGACCTAGACGACGGTGGATCCAGGACATTACAGAGTCTAAACATGTCTTTGGATGATGCAAGCCGACTTACCCAGAATCGTGATGTGTTCAGAGCAGCTGTAATGGAGACAACGTTCTGGAGAGAATACATCACATGATGATGATGATGTACAAGGCAACTATTAAGAGGCTGGCTATCTCATCATGTAAAATAAATTGCCACAGAAACCACGCCTGCAAGAGGTCATGTGACTGCTACGTGCAGGATTCCAGCAAGGGGACCAGCCTGCAGTGAAGGCTTCCATGCTCCATAAGCAGCACAAGAGAAAAAAGATCATGATGATGATGGATATACATTTAGACTCTGGCGCTTTTACTGCCAAGAAATAAAGAAGAGCTGAAATATTCAAATGTAAATAAACAATCTTACTAAATTTTCTGTAACAATTTTTATAACACGTCTGCACTTCGCAATACATAACAGACTGTTTTTTTTTTTCAACATTACATAAGAACTTATTGCATGACTCAATATTCTAGAACCAATTTCCTAAAGTTTGATGTACAATATATACGACTGCTGACACAGTATGTATGTCCACTGCTGGTTTAAAAAAAAAAAAAACATCACCCATGGAAAACAAATGCATTTATTTTGTAGCCTGGGTAAAACCAAAAAAACTTTCTTGTATAGCATGAGTTAAAAAAAAGAACAATTTTACATTTTCTGATTGCTATTCTTATTTGTCTATGTCCTCCCTGTATATATCACGCTTACCATAGACTCATACAGGAGACATTACAGAGCATATACACCAGGACATTTATATCTGAAGTGTATTCAAGTTGTGCAACTGATTGTAATTTTATTTACAGGGTGTCCAACGAGCCTGGATCCATAGGAAACATAATATATCTGTTCCTATTTTATTAAATGTTGAGACTGATAGCCATTAACTTGCTAACACATATTAAATCTTTTGCATGGGTTTCTCTGAATGTTTCTTTAAAAAGAAACTCTGATTTGAGCACATTCATTTTGAAAATGTCCTCGTCCTCAGCGTGTCCAGACTTCTGGGACCCCCTGAATAATTATATATGTGGAAGTAAACTGCTATGCCAGTCAAGAGTGGGTTTTTTAAAGATGCAAAACATCTGGTTAAATATCTCGGTGAAATCTGGTCACAGTAAAATCTCTGAAGCTTCTCTAGTCAAACAACACACTGCTGAAGATAACTGTAAGCAAAATGTTAATAATCTGGCCTCTGTTGCCTTTGACTCAGTATTTTAAACAGGTGCTCTGGTATTCAATATCAATGGCAAAAAACATATAACAAATAAGATATGTTGCTATCTGGCAGCCAGAAGTTTGTATAAGATTGAAGCATTATCTACACATAAAGCATTTTGATATGATCTCAGAGGTTATATATAAAATTTAAAGCCATAAAATCAAAACTGGCAACAAGTATAAACAATTATAAAATCCACAATGAATATTTGGTGACCTGGCCTTCAACCAATAATACATTGAAAAGCCTTTTTTTTTAATGGTGCAGTTACACAGCTTTAGGCATTTTCTATACATAGAATCCAACTGATCTATCAAGATATCAAGCCAAGATTTAAATAAATCATCCCTACACTTTGATTAAAGAGACCATTGCTGATAATACCACCCTTTTTTTTCTCCTGACTGCTTTTATTATTACCACCATTTCAACCAATGCAGTCTTCACACTGTCAACTGGTGCCACTGCCATGGGCTAGATCATCATCGTACACTTTATCCCCATCACCTCCTAAATCAAAGCCAGGCTCATCATTATCAGGCGGGCAATAGAACGTTTCACTGCCAATCAGACTTTGGGGCATCAGTCCCAGACAAATATAATCATCCAAGATCTGAGGAACAATTATTAGAATAATAAAATATGGGAAATATACGGAAATCAAGTCCAACAAAAAAAAAAGTATGAATCTTCAATTCAAATGTCAGGTCATGCCCATTGTAAGGCTGTGAAACATGGAAAACAACAAAAATAATAATAATAACCACAAAATAACGGACTTTCATAAATGGGTGCCTGCTTAGAGCAGAAGGGTTGAAATAGAACAAGGTCACCAATGTGGAACTGAGGGCACGAACCAGACAAATGCGAGTGGAACAAGAAATGAGAAGATACTGGAGATGGTTAGGACACATACTGAGGAAACCTGCTGATAGCATTACCAAGCAGTCCTTGTTCTGGAATACCCAGGGTAAGCGAAGCAGAGGTAAACAGAAAAAACACATGGAGAAGAGGACTAGAGACAGAAATGAAAATTATGAGGAACACATGTAAAGATCTTGAGCTAATGGCATGCAACAGGACTTGGCATATGCTGGCTGGAGGATTATGGTCCATGGAGAGCTGAAAGGTAAAGAAATGAAAATACACGAATATGTTTTTATTTGTTAAAAAGTTATCATTTACATGCAAACATCTTTCAAATTTTCCATAAGGGCCTAATACCTCATGGTTTTTTGCTATAGATACAATTCATTTCTGCTCCTATATGTCCTTGATGACTTTCTACCTTATTTTTTTTTTTTTTTTGTATTACGTCTTTAACATCTATTTTTTTTTTGTTCGTGCCATTTTTCTTTAGCCTTCCTAGTTGATGTTCCCTTAATTAGTGCACAAACTTTTCCACAGATACAATCCATTTCTACTCCTATCTGTCCTTGATGACTTCTTTCTACCGTTTTTTTTTAAAATATCTTTTTAAGATCTATTTTTTTATGCTGTTCATGCCATTTTTCTTTAGCCTCTCTAGTTGATGTTCCCTTAATTAGTGCCAACTCAGATTTTCCTTGTCTCTCTATTGACTTCCATTCAGTCTCCAACTATCTCTGTGTGCATGAGTGTGCGCCAAATTTCAGAAGTCTTAGCCTTGATGATTCATCGACAGCAGTGTCAATTACTGCTTATATTACTGTTAACTATTGCCAGTGCCATTCCCAGAGTTCACTGATGAAACAATGAAAGAAAAAACAGGTTTATTTCTCCCTCAGGCATGTCACACAATGTGACTAATATGAGGATGCGCATGCGCATGAGGCTGGCAACCCCATCATGTAAGACACACTGCTACAGATACCACTACCGCAGGGGCGTATGAATTCTTGCAGCAGGTTTTCTGCAACAGGGCCAGCTGTAGTGGTGGCTCCATGCTCCAGAGGGAACAAATAGGAAAGAAAAATGATGATGATTAATAGTACTGCTTAATAGACAGGTCCTTGCACAGAAGAGAAGAACTGAAATGGTATGGCAAGATTAAGATGGAAGGATGACAAGAATCAGACAAATAAAAGTGGAATAACAAGTGAGAAAAAGAAGCTGGCATTAGATAGGCAGCTGACAGTGTCACATGACCATCCTTGCTCTGGAATCCCCAGGGGAGGAGAAAGAGAGGGAGACCTGTAAACATGGAGAGAAAGGAGATTGAGGACAGACATGAAGGGGACATGACACCATCACCAGAACTACCATGCTATGGACCCCAGAAGGACGGCGAAAGAGAGGCCGACCAAAGACAACCTGGCGGAGAAGTGGAGGCTGAGATCCAAAGCATGAACCAGAGTTGGGGCACAGCACAAAGCATGGCCACCGACCGAGCAAAATAGGGGACAGTTTGTTGCTGCCCTACAAGACGTCACTAGGCGTGATGGCCACTGACTGCTTTGACAGTCAAGAGCTAAAGTTCCAAGAAGAAGAAGAAGAGATGAAGAGGACATGTGAGACATGGAAGGACCTTGTGGAGACGGCCCAGGACAAGAGGGTCTAGCATGAATTTGCTGAAGTCTGAAAAATTGACAAGACTCTGTGATTAGTATTTAGTGTGTAAATATTCCACTCTGTAAAATGTTCATCATCATCAATAGATGCCATCTTCATATCGAAGGTCGGCTGCAATAGATCTCCGTCTCTTGTTTTTATAGTGTACTCTGATAGACTCTTTCCTGTCCATTTCTTGATGTTATCTTCCCACTTATTGCACTGTCTTTCTCTTGCATGTTTGCCTTCAACTCTACCTTCTATTATGGTCTTCAATAAGGTGTTGTCTTTTTACATGGCCAAAATATTTTAGCCGTCTAATTTTGATCTCCTTCATTATTTCTCTGTTTATTTCTAGGTTTTCTGGGACCTCTTTATTTGTTTTCTGTAAAATGCTATAGAATTTTTAATATCAAAATGTCATGAAGTCATACCTGTCAACCTCCTGAAACAAAAATCTGTACGCTGGACCAAAAAAATCCTTACAAACACCCAAAAATCCTTACGCAAAAAATATATTAATAAATTATACGCAATACAGTTTTAAAATGAGAAATGACATATACAAATCTATTAGCATTTGAATTATTGTGATATAAAACATGCTAATAGCCTCAAACTGTTCTTTACATATAAAAAACTAAGTGATCATGATGTACACTGTTCTTTCGATGTACAGTGTTTTGTATTATAATCAACACATGCACTTTTAGCACTTTGCAGAATTGCATTTGTGGGCTTAAAGTCTGCACAGCATGTATCAATGTTAATCTTACACTGTAAAATAGAAGTGAGTGTGTCCGCATTCATGGACCTCCTGCAGTCTGTGTGGATTTTTTTCATCATTGAAAATGATCTTTCGCAGTCAGCATTGCTGTGAGGGAGTATCAGCAGTCGCTGAATGATGACTTTCAAATTAGGGAAGCGGATGGCACCAGTACTAGTTTTCTGGTCAACAACTTCCAGCCAATAGCTACAGAAGCTCTTTTTCTGACCACTATCTGTTAGTAGAGTAGAGGCACACACACATCAGACAACATACAGTAGTCATCGAACTCATCTTTCAGTGCTTCCTGATCAAGATCTTGGGCAAAAGCATCTGCCAATCTGCAGATGTTTGGATACCTGAGATTATCTTTAGTGCTTGGATCTAGCACTTTTAAGTCCTTTAGAACCTGGTTGTCAAAGGGAAATTTATCAGTAATTTTTTTAACCACTGATGTGTAAAAATTTCTGACATCCTCAAAAAAATGAACTCTTTACTCCACTATCAAGCTCCATTTCTTCGATAAATGCTCTGTTCGAGAGGCCAATTGCCAGTATGCTGTCATCATGCTGCACCCCACGATCACTAAATTTGATATGCCTCAAGTCAACAACCTGTTTAACATACTTCATCTCCACAAATTTAACTAAAAATTTTCTAAGCAATCTGTCCATTTCCTCCATCATGCCACCAATCTGCGACTCATCTGTTTGAAAGAGTTTATTAAACTCATTTAACAGTGGCAGAATGAAACTCAGAAAACGAAGGGTCAGCTGGGTTAGTGGTGCTTTTAAAAGTTTATGGATGTTTTGGACTCTGCCAGGCTTTTCAACATCATTGTGGCTTTCAAAATAAGATGAGAGAGCTGTATACTGGTTAATAATTCTATCCACTACCTTCTGCAATGACAGCCAGCGAGTCTGACAATGTTTAAGAATATTCAGGTCATCTGCTTCTGTGAATAGTTGGAACTCCTTATAAGCCTTTCGTCGTTTTGAGCTGTTACTGTGCTCAAAATGATAGTACATGTCTAACAAAAGGTCTTCTACTGGCACAGTCAACTGTATGATTCCATCTTGTGCACATAAATTTGCAAGGTGGCAAATGCACCCAATACTAAAAACATAAGGGTTCCTCTGCTTGATCCTAGTAAGTACTGAGTTTGATTTCCCCACCATGACATTGCAGTTGTCACTAGATGGGTTTGAAAAAAAATTGAAAAAAGGTGATTCGTCTTACGAGGACAAAAGACAAAGAAAATAGTCTACGTTACGGCCACAAGGCCTTCGTCAGGAAAGGAAAGAAAGTGAAGGCTAAATAGGACACATAAAAACTTAATAAAATAATAAAATAAAACCGAGGTACTTCCCTGAAGGCAAAAACCGAAATCCTATCAAAATCGCTGTCTGCTACTACTTTAATATCTTTGCTGCATAATCTACAAAAAGCATGGGTTGATCCTAACTTGGATGCATCTACAATGCCAGGGAAGAGTTTAACCCATCCGACCTGAAACTTACCATGACCTGCAAGCTTTTGTTTCTTTGAATTAGGCTCAGCCATCATTCAGTGGATGAAATATTTCAACTAATAATCTTTGTAGACGAAGAGAATGATTAAAAAATACTACGAACAAAGCAAACGGCTAACAGCAAAAAAAAAAAAAAAAAAAAAAATTATAAACAAAATTATGAACAGAATATCAAATCTAGGAAGAAAAAACGTACCACCAAAAATTTACAAAATTATTATTTACGAGTTGGTAGCTTAAAGTGATAACAGATTGCCACTTTATTAAAAAATAAAGCAGCTAATCTTGAGTGCTGGAATAAAGTAGGCCTACTCAACGCAAACAAACTTTTTTTTTTCTAGTTATGTAGGGCCTACACAGAATATTATGACAATTTAACGGAAATATATTGAAGGGAAAGATAGAACTGGAAAGATTAAGACAGCGATTAAATTGCAACAAAGCAAAACAACAGCAATATTTAACCAAATTATAAGTACTTAGCTTTTTTAAACGAAATGGCGTCGAAGTGTGGTGGCAAGCAAACGTGGTCGTTGATAACAGGTAACTTTAAAAATACGCCATGTCACGCTGAAAACCAAAAGCGTTTGAGGCCGAATTCAAAGTTTTTGCCGAATTGTTGGGAATGAAAGGATTTGATTGGTTGCTGGGAGAGACCTCAGTTTAAAAACGGACGCCGAGATTCCCGGAATTAAAAATAAAAAAAATGGTTAAATAAAAACCTGGGCTAGAAAATATTTTCTGATTTAAAATTTAAAAAAAACTTGGGTTGGAAAATATTTTTAGAATTTAAAAAAAAAAAAAAAAATTTTTTTTTAAAAAAAAATTTTTTTTTTTTTTTGGCGGGGAGAAAAATCCGTACAACGAGTCTGTACGGCCGTACACTGCTAAAAGTATCAAAAATCCGTACACTGTACGAAAAATTCGTACAAGTTGACAGGTATGTGAAGTTGAAAATATGCTCTGTTACACTGCATGGACCATGGTTTGTGTTTCTTCTCTTAATCACAATACGTTTACCTTTTATTATAACATTTCACTAAGATATTCAATTTTATAAAGTGTGTTACTACGAAAAATTCAATTTTATAAAGTGTGTTACTACGAAAAATTCAATTTTATAAAGTGTGTTACTACGAAAAATTCAATTTTATAAAGTGTGTTACTATGAAAAATTCAATTTTATAAAGTGCGTTACCACAAAAAATGCTTTCAAACAACCTTTCTTACGGCATAAAGGTAAAGGTATCCCAAAGCAAGTGCTGCAACAGGGGAGTGAAGTGTTAGTGACCTCACTCATACTTGGTCTCAGTTCCCTTCCTCACTGCCTTTGCCTTTCCCTAACTCTCAGCAGAGTCAAGCAACCAATTTTTACAGCTGGGTAGACTGGAGCATGACAGTTTTGAACCAGGTCTCTTTGCCTTGAAAAGCAAGAACTCTAGCCCCTCTGCCACTCATACTTCTTATGATATCCATTATCTAAATCAAAGTTTCTTAACCTGTGCTCGACAGACCCCTAGGATGGATTCTTCAGGATCAGTGCATACAGCACATTTTAATATGTAACATTTTTAATTATGCTTTTATGTACTTTTTTTTTTTACAGACAGCCAAAAAGAGTAATGAGGATGGCCTGAAAGAAGCCAATGCACAAAGGAAACTTATTTCACAAGTTAGAAAGAAGCAATCCACTTTTTTTTTTGGCATTTTATGAGAAGAGGAAAACTGGAATATATCGTAACAACAGGTAAGATTGAAGGAAAAAGAGATAGGGGAAGACAAATAGAGAAAATACTGGACAGTTTGACATCGTGGCATGGAAAGAAGTCAACAACAGAATTGATAAATAGTACTGGAGACAGAAAGTTGTGGAGAGACATGATCTCCTACGCCACTAGGCATGGTACCTGAAGAAGTAGTAGTAGTACATTTTTTCCAAGCAAGGGTTCATAGCCTTCATCAGACAACAAAAGGGTCCATAGCTTTTTATTGGACAATCAAAAGGGTCCATGGCCGGAAAAAAATGTTAAGAAACCTTGATCTCATGTATATATAAATAGAATCACAGAATACAACTGTTTTTATGATGATGTGTGAAAGACGTCTCCCTCACCTGTTTAAAAGTGGAAAGTTTAAGTTCCAGAATAGTGTAGGAAAATCCGGTTGTTTCAATCTTGGTGCCATCAATGTAAAGAGGTTTGTTGTATAGCAGCTCCTTCAAGAAAGCACACAAGTCAAGAAGCTTAGATACAAAATCAATCAACGAATCCCATACTAATATATATAATGACTAAAATTGTGTCTGCCATGCCTTTGTCATTTTTTTTCATAGCCTTTTTACATTTCTCACCTTTTTATTAACCATTTTTATTTAACTTCACATAAGGTTTATATATTTGTCACATTTCAAATCTTTGATGCTCAAAGTCTCTATGTTCCACTCATCATTGAGAGCTCAAACTTTGCATGTAGCTCCTTGTTGTGGTACATTTTGTTCCACTGGAGCTTATCTGGTTCTTGTTATCAGTTTCATGATGGTGTTCTCATCGTACCATGTCAATCCTGCTGTTCTAAGTAGAACCCATTTATGAAAGAATGTCACTTCTTGGTTGTCGTTTTTTTGTCTGTTTGTCCTCCCCACATAGACACACATCTCTCTGTCCAATTTTCAGTTTGTTGAACAGATGGTATCTGAGTCTGCAATGGCCGGTTGTCAGTCTGAAAATTATCACTTGATCTTTTCTTGGTAGTGTGTAGTATAGTTATGCATTACTAGACTCTGGATGTTCTTTCTGCCATTTGTCTCTATAGTTATTTCTGATTATTGCTTTTATCTCTTCATATGTAGCCCTGTCTTCTGCTTGGGTTTACCTGCCTTCTAATTTCTGCAGTGAGCGGGAATCCATTGTACTTTTGCTCTTTTTAATTCATAGCTGGTTTCCATTAGTGCTTCTGCCAGGCAGTCTAATTCATTGTTTTGAATGTTCCTGAGAGCAGTGATGACTGACAGAGAGTCTGTGAGGAGCACTATCTTGTCTCTAACAAGATCTTTACTTTCCATGATGGTAACTGCAGCCATTTTTAGTGCTTCTGCCTCAACTTTAAAGTTGTTTTAGAATTTTCCAGTAGCCATCGAGATATGCATTTCCTGTCTAAAAGTGTTGTCACTTAGCCCAGTGTAGTTGCCAGATTTTTGTGTGGAAAAGACAAAGAAAGAAGAACTACTGCACCCTAAGGTATGTCGTACAAGGTGAGTAATATGAGTATGTACATGGGCTGGCAACTTCATCACGTAAAACAGAAGCCACCACCGCAAGAACTACAACTGCTTGTTGTGCAGGCTTCCTGTAAGCAGACCAGCTGTAGTTGTGGTTCCATACTATGAAAGGAGCGCAAAGAAAAATGATGATGACGAAGACCTTTCCCAGGCCCAAGTAGCAGACCCGAAGCTTCTGCCTCAGCTCTGCATCCTCTGGCTAGGTCTGACATCGTAGGTCATTGAAAAACAGTATGAGGAAGCAAACGTTCAAGGTTTACTCTAACATGTGGAGCACACATAGGCAAACCTTCACACTGCATACCTGGACTGAATTTTGTTTGAGGGATTCATCTCTCTAACAGGCATTTGCTTATCTGGTCTTTGAAAGGATTGAGCTGTAGCGTATTAAAGAGAGTAACTCTAAAACAGACATTTCCTTCCCTGGTCTATGAAAGGGTTGAATAGTGGTGTATTAGAGACGCTGCTTTCTGACAGACATTTGCTTACCTGGTCGATGAAAGGGTTGAGTGGTGTATTTGAAACATTATCTCTCTGGCAAGCATCTGACCATGGCCTCATGTGCTTCTCGTTGATATCATCAACAATATCTGTCATACGAACCTGCCATACAAGAATAAATATAACAGAATCACTTGTGGTGAGCAACTGGTTATAAAGAGATGGAAAATGATCATGTCTTTATTACAGAGATGACATACTCAAAACATAACATATTATGAAAGAGGACAAGATAATGAAGCATGAAAATATGGATGGTGAGATATTACTTTGATGATGTCTATGGCTCTGATTGTGCAGTCAAATGATGTGAGACATCACTTTGAATAAATCTGATTATACAATCAAATGATGTGAGATATCACTTTGAATAAATCTGATTATACAATCAAATGATGTGAGATATCTCTTTGAATAAATCTGATTATGCAATCAAATGATGTGAGGTATCTTCTTCTTCTTCTTTGATCCTTAACTGCCGACCGTCAAAGCAGTCAGTGGCCATCACGCTTTGTGGCGTCTTGTAGGGCAACAACAAATTGATTCCACTTTGCTCGGTCGGCGGCCATACTTCGTACAGTGCCCCAACTCTGGTTCATTCTTTGCATCTCAGCCTCCACAGTCCACCGCCAAGTTGTTTTTGGTCGGCCTCTCTTTCGTTTTCCTTCAGGGGTCCATAGCATAGCTGTTCTTGTGATGGCATCGGGGTCTCTTCTGAGGACATGGCCAACCCAGCTCCAGCGTCTGCCAGCTATGATGGTGTGCATGTCCTCTTGCTTGCTTCGAGTAAGCAGATCTTGGTTGGTGATGGTATTCGGCCAAAAGATTCGGTGAATTTTTCTTAGGCATGTTGTGTGAAAGGAGGACAATTTCGACTTTTCCTTCTCTGTAACTCTCCAGCATTCTGCACCATAGAGAAGCACAGAAAGCACACAGCTCTGATATAATCTTAATTTTGTGCTTGTGCTGTACTGAGAGGACTTCCAGATGTTGTTTAGACTAAAAAAGGCTGTTCTTGCTTTGTTCATTCTGTTGTTGATGTCTTTGCTTGCTCCGCTGTCACGAAGTGGTTTTAAGTTTATAGAGTTTGCCTGAATGAAAGCAAGACCCCTAGTATGAGAAAGTCTGAGAAGATAGAATTCAGATGAAAAATGACATGCCTGTGGACAGATGAGACTATTGACTCAAGGGATAGAACCAGGAGTTGACTCTCCCCTTGCCGCTTCGTGACTTCAGAAAAAGTTATAATCTCACTCCCTCTAGCTACCTTTAAACACAAGGAGATAAGGTGTATAAAAACGACCACAGACACCACTATACAGACCACATGTAGGTATAGTATAGAATAGAAGCTGATCCAGTAAATAATATATGTATATATTTATTTACATACAAGAAAAACATAAAATGGCATCATACGTCATCAAGTCAGTCGATAGCGTGCACTGTTGCACGGCCTGAAAACAACGTACCAATTAGATTAGATAGACACTAGAAAGAAAAAAAAACCCTCAAATCACATTCACTCTTTCTGTCACCCTGCTGAGGAACAATAAAATGATTAGTGATTAAATAACTCTACTATTGTGGGGGCTGTCCACTTTAGCCTCCACTCTCTAATACAAATAAGATTCTACTGTCTCAGTCCGGTTGACTCTTCCTCCGTTGCGGGAGACTATAATAGCGATAAGCTATGGCTGTACGATAAATAAACCTCGTTCCCGCTAAAGCATGGGCACTTTACTGCAAGAGACCGTAGGTTATTTTCGTTGTGCTTCTGACGATAACTCGAGTCCTCTGACCCCTTAAGATATGTCTTGTTGCCGTGGGTAATTTTGCACATGGGCAAATTTACGCTCCCCCACTATTCTTCCGTCACCCGCTGAAATTAAAAGGAAATGCGTCTAATGTACACCACTCTAACATAACGCATCTCTAACCTAACTCCTCTTACTCAATACTCCACTCGTCATGTACAACAATACAAAAAAATTATATTACCCATGTGGTACTTAATCTCCCTTTTTAACATTACCCATTGAGGTTTCCCGGCTTGCTCCAAAATTAAATTAAATCTCGCTATAGGAATAGTTTCCTCCCCTAAGCAGTATAATTCACTTACAACGTAAATCTGAACCCTCCGACAATATTTCTCACATTTAAGGCTCAGTAAAATTAACGAACACACCAGGGATTTTCCCATAAAATTACATTAGTAAATACACCGAAATAAATGGTGGTTTTACCTAACATTCTACAAATATGGGCACACGTGTTTCTCACAGCTTCACACACTCCTATCTACTGCCAAAATCCCAGAAAGAATTATACACACTTTTTTTACATTTACATCGTTCTACAAAGAAAGTAATGGATGGCGCTGGCGTTTAAAACTTAGTTAAAGTCGCCGACGAACTTTTACTTACGGGTGTCACGTAGCGTTTGAAGGATAAGAATTTATTAGAAGAAATAATAGATCTGAATGTGGAAGATTTGGCTCAAGGAATTCCTGCTGGGTTTTCCACCACTGAAGGGAGACAAAGAGGGTAAATTCTCCTAACTAGACAGGTCTGGAAAAGGTTGTGAGGAGATATTTGGTCTCTCGCTACCGTCGTCCCCTTCTCAGTTATCTATTATTGTTATTCTTTAAATTATATTATATTTTACGAGCCCCCCCCCCCCTCCCTTATAAAGGAAGATAAACATCGGACAATATTCAACATCTAACAGAAGGAACAAAGCATGGGGTACATTATATACACCCAATTGGTTTATTGCAATTAAGACGAATAGATGGTGAATGATAGTATTGTCGATGGAATTAGTGTCTGCTGTATGTAATATGTGTCTCACAATTCAAGTGTTTTTCATCATGGATGACAAAAATATGGCATTGATATGGTGAGTTCCCTTTTTTGAGGAACTTATCTTTTCAGCCCCTGGCTGATAGTGAAGTGTGGTTAGTTCTCCGGTCTCCTTCTGACGTTGCCCCAGGTAGGTCTTGAATGGTTCGGATTTGCCTTCTCTGTGCTCGACTCCGTATTCTGCTCTGAGATTGGACTGTCGTGCAAGGCTCCACCATAGACTGAAGACAAATACGACGGCTTCATTAATTTTCTGGCTTTAGAAAGCAGTCTTTCCCTAAGCCGTCCGTCTGCCAGTCATCTCAGATTTTAGTCTCTAACATCATATGTCTAGAGCCTAATCTTGAATTCAAGTTTCTCCTTTCTGTCCTTTATTATATTTCTCTGCCCCAGTGGCAGTATTATAATTCTTTAGACTGATTTATCGTCAACTTAACCCGATGAATTATTATAAATGTCAGTTAAACCCACCAAATTTATCATAGAAATAAAATATACCCGATCACATGTGGCTGGATGTGATCGTAAAACAAAAATTATGAATAAAGTAAACGCAGTTATACCAATCTTGCGTCGATTTTGCAAGGTACTACACATTTCATAACACTACTATTTTCTAACGAGATTTTCACTTACCTACTCAGATGGACGCTAACCCGCAATTTAGACACGTGGCTTCAGTGCTTTTAATGCGTGAATTCGCCGATATCGGGATTAGTCTAGCGGTCTCGAGGTTTCCTGGGCAAGTGAAAAATGGCTGGATTTGCCGCACTTTTAGCGGGTCATTTCCGCTTGGACACGTGATCCGAAGCGTGCATCATGTGACCTTAGCCTCATATAGACGCTCCAATCAATAACGTTAAAAGTCACGTGGGGGGGTTCTGAAAGTGGCATAAACTGGTTCTATCTAGTTTAAGCAGTCTTGTCTTAAATTAAAGCGGGTTTCTAGCTACCGAGGTCAGGGGTCAACAATGACGTCGTATCTAAAAATAGTATTAGACTCGAGGAGAAAATCACTGAACGCTAGGAGAATATCCGCAAGTGACATTTCCCATGACTTTACGGGCTTTTCGATCATGCATTGAAGATGATAAAAAATGATGTGCTCGTAAATAATAATAAAAATGAAGAGAAGATTGGGCAAGTCGTCACAATGGGCGAAGATTTCTCAAAACCCCACTAATAAGTAAAATGATTAATAAAATTCTACATACCAATTCATCGCTGTTTTTCCCACAGTGGAGACGATAAATTACGTAGTCTGACGGCGGCAATATTACTTCAGAGAGAACTTGGCCCCTGTCTAACTGGCTATTTATACACCCAGGGAACCACTCCTACGCATCATCGCGAAACCCGCGTGGCTTAAAATTGCGTCACGTTACCTGACGGCCGCGTGCTTCCGGACTCGTCATACCGCGTGCCGGAAATGGCGATTATTTTGTAAACAACGAAATCTCCGTGATCGTGAAAAAAATCTATAAGAGAAAAAACTGGCCGAATGAAAAATAAACCTACCATCGTAAAACGACCCCATTTAATTTATCTCCTCAAAAATACCAAACACGATATATATTCAAATGAGAAGAAATAAAATGGTGAAAATTCAAAATAGAACCACAGAATCGGGCCGGAAATACAAAATAGACGACAGAATCGGGCCGGTTGAAAGACAGAATTACAGTGCGGCATCACATAAGTCCCCCCTTTCAAGTGCGGGAATCCGTGCTAAATCACTGAAATCTCTGGGTTTCATACTGGCCCTTATTCCTATCTACAGAGATGTCTGTGAGCACTCCTTCTTCATCCTTATTCTCTTCCGGAGCCAGGTGCCGACTTAAGAAATCGGCTCCTACATTATCCTTTCCTGGGATGTATTGCACCGAAAACGAGTACATGCCCAACAATAAAGCCCATCTCATGATTTTAGCATTATTGTGCTTGTTGGCTCCCAAAAACGCCAAAGGAGCGTGGTCACTTTGCACTACAAACGTGACCCCGTATAGGTATTCGTGGTGTTTGCGAATACCAGCCACTAATGCAAGGCACTCTCGTTCTATTGTTGAGTAGTTTCTTTCGGCCACATTTAGTTTCCTACTGGCATAGGAAACTGGGAACAACAGACCTTGTTGTGATTCGTCGGCTTGTAAAAGAGTGGATCCAATTCCGATGGCGCTGGCGTCCACCCTTAACACAAAGGGTTTTGTTAGATCTGGGAGCCGAAGTATTGGCGAACTGATCAGCAGCTCCTTAAGAGTGGTGTACGCTCTCTCACATTCTGCTGTCCACCGAATTTTTTTCCAGTTGACCTTTCCGAGTGAGGTCGGTCAACGGCCCTGTTAAGCTATTAAAATTCTGAATGAATTTTTGGTAATATGTACACAGGGAGATAAAGGATCTCGTGTCCTTTTTGGTGATGGGGCGAACGGCTTTCCTTATTTTTTCCACGTTTTTGTCCAGCGGCCACATGCATCCGTGGGCGATAGTGTGGCCTAGGAAGTCTAGGGTGTCAAACCTGAGTAAACATTTGCTCGGGCGGGTGGTAAGCCCCGCCTCCTTCAATCTCCCGAGGAGCGAGGCGACAGTTGCTATGTGTTCCTCCTCCGTTTCCGTTGCGATGAGGATATCGTCCATAAAATTATGAAGGTGGGGGTTTTGCAACGGCCCTAATAGCTTCCTCATCATTCGTGTGAAGGCACCCGGGGCATTATGTAACCCAAACGGCATGACGTTAAACGTATAGTGCCCTTCACTTGTACTAAAGGCCAACATCGGCCTGACGTCCTCTTTCACCGGAATCTGATAATAACCTTTACTGAGGTCTATTTTCGAGAAGATTTTCGCCTGGCTTAATTTGGAAAACAGTTCCGCAAGGCTGGGGAGGGCTTCCGGTTGAAATTCCGTCACGGTGTTGAGCAATCGATAATCGATGCACAGTCTGGTCTCACCGTTAGGTTTTTGTAATAGGACCACGCTCGAACTGTATGGGGATGTGGTTTCAGAAATGATGTTGGCCGCCAGCAGTTTTTCAATTTCTTCCCGTAACGCAGCAGCTTTGGCGTACAGGACCGGATATATTTTAGTCCGTACCGGGGTGTCGTCTTTCAGTTTCATCTCAAATTCCGAGAGGTGGGTGAGTCCAGGCTTATCCGTTAAAACGTCCGTGTATTGTTGTAATACAGTCCTGAGTTCTCGCGTCGCTCCTTCTGAAAGATTTTCCCCAAATTTCACGTCTCGTTACGACTCTGTTGGGTGTAAGGGGTACTCCCCGTAATCCTCTGGGTCGTCCTCTGCCTCAATAGCTACCGCCAAAGCTAACAGGTGGTCTTGAGATGGTGGGGCTCGTTCTAAAAATTTCTTAAGGAGATTCACGTGGTATATCTTCCTTTTTCCCCTGATAGCGATCCTGTAGTTGGTGTTAGAGATTTTCTCTAACACCTCGAAAGGCCCCTGCCATCCAATGCGCAGTTTGTTTTCCCCGGTGGGAAGTAACAACAAGACCTTCTCCCCTACCTGGAGCTCTCTTTCCTTGGCCGTCTTGTTGTATCTCTGCGCCTGTTTTGCGCGAGCCTTACGAAGGTTGTCTGAGGCCATTTTCCAACCTAACTGTAGTCGCTCCTTTAGCTCTGCCACATATTTGGAGGCCGACACTGTTGTCTCATCTGCCTTCCGATCTGTCAAAGACCTGAACAGTGCCTCCAATGGGCCCTTTATCGGTCGCCCAAACAATAGGGTGGCTGGCGGGTAGCCAGTAGAAGCCTGGGGGACTTCGCGATAAGCAAACAGGGCGGCGGGAATAACAAGGTCCCAATCCTCTGGCCGCTCCTGCCCTAACTTGCGCAACATCGTCATCAAGCTGCCGTTGAATCTCTCCACGAGACCATTTCCTGCCGGGTTATACGGACTGGTATGTATGTGTTGGGTCTGAAGAATGTTGAAGATCTCCTCCATCAGCAAGCTGCGAAATTGGGACCCATTATCTGTCAACACTTGCTGAGGAAACCCCAGTCTTGTAAAGATTTGCAGCAAGGCTTCTGCAACATGCTTCGAGTCGGTGACCGCCAGGGGGATGGCCTCTCCCCACATGGTGCACACATCGACTAATGTCAGGATGAACCTGTTCCGCCGCTTTGTTCTTTCTAATGGGCCTACAATGTCAACCGCCACTCGTTCAAAGGGGGTACCGACGATGGGCATCTCTCCTAACGGGACTGGGGGTGTCCAGTGTTTGGGTGCCACTCTCTGGCACTGAGCACAAGATTTTACAAATCTTATGATGTCCTGGGTCATTCCCGGCCAGAAATAATGAGCCGCTATTCTATGTATGGTGGCCCCCTGCCCCATATGTCCACTAAATGGAAGCGCATGCCCCATTTCTAAAATCTGCAGCCTATACTTGGCTGGCACTACCAACTGGCTATGCCCCTGCTCTTTTCCTCCTTCTCTGCGATAAATCAGCCCGTCCTTCCCGCCTTGATCGTGCCCCTGACAAATTTGGACACTATCTCGATCTGCGCTACTGGGAGGCGCATTGGAGCATCTCCCTTTAACACCCCACATATCTCCACAAATTCTCCAGTCATCTGTTCGGGCTTCACTAGATGATGGCCCACGAGACATTCGAAACTTAAGCCTATATCATACAAACACTCGGTTTCGATCCCATTAACCGTTACCCTTCCCCTCGTGGAAGGTCGGTCACTCGTAGGTTGAGAATCCTGCTCCTTCTCCAAGTCTGGTACAGAAGTTTGTAAACAGGCCACTCTTTCGGGGGGTTTTCCCGGCTTCCCCCTGCTCTCCACTGCGAGTTATAATTACTTCTGCCACCCCACGACTGACCATATGCGTGTTTGCGGCCGGGGTCCCTCCTTGCCTCATCTCGTTTATTCGGTGGGTTGGGGTCCCTCGCGGAGTTCGAAGCAGGTGGAGGGGGCTCTCGGGTGTTCGGCCCGTTAGTTGGCTTGTCGGGAGAGGTGTTATGTCCTCGGGTTGGCGGGTCAGGGTTTTTCCGTTTCTGGCTCAGTACCTCGGCCTGTGCTGTCTGGAACCTTTCGGCGAACACGATAATCTGATCGAGTTGCTGGGCCCCCTGCTCTGCCAGATACCGCCTCAAGTCGGGGGACATGTTTGCTTTTACCTGTTCACATAGAACTAACTCCTCCAACCCTTCAAAAGTTTTCGCCAGTCCTGACAGTTCCCTCCACCGGGTTAAGTAATTTCTCACCCGCTAGGCAAACTGTGCAAAACTCTCTCCCTTCTCCGGCCTGCTCTCCCCGAACATGGTTTGGCATTTTCGGGGTGTCCACTGAAATCTTTGCAATAAAGCGTCTCGCAGTGCCTCAAAGTTGTTCTGATCATCTATGAGCATCTTATTGTACACTTCATATGCATGACCTTTGAGGTATTGTGATAATTTTAGACACCACAAACTCTCATCCAACCCGTATGCCGTTGCCATCCTTTGAAATTTCTCCAAGAACACGTCAATCTTCTCATTCCCATTAGGGAACGAGTCAAATGGGAAGCTCATGGCTGCCATCCGGGGGCCTCCGTTTCCTGAGGTGTTTGTCGCCCCTGCTCCAGGAGAATCTCCATTAGCTGAACTGCCTTCCGAAGATCGGTACTGCAGTTCCAGAGAACGCAGGGCAAGTTCATGCTGTCTCTCTGCTGCCTTCTCCGCTGCTTCCCTTTCTGCTGCCTTCTCCTGTGCTTCCAATTTCCGAAGTTCCATCTCGGCCTGCCTCTCCGCTGCTTCCGCGGCGGCGGCCCTCTCTTCTTTTGCTGCTTCTGCGGCGGCTGCCCTCTCCTGTGCTTCCCTCTCTACTTTTCTTTCCTCTGCCTGTCGGGCCTTCTCTTCTTTCTCCGCTTCCAATTTACGCAGGTCCATCTCTGCCAGTCCCTCTCTTCTTTCTCCGCTTCCCTTTTCTCTCTCTCCGTCTGCCGGCCCTGTTCCCTCATAATGTAAGCCCTAGTCTCGGCCTCATTCATCCCCATGCTTTTAGCTGCGTCCTTCCATGCAGTAAGTAGCTTGACCAATTCAGCCATCTTACCTGTAAACTGCTGTAAGTTCACAACTACAGAGAATTGACAGAAAAGGAAAAGAGAAGGAACAACCTGTTACGTAATAGGAAATACGCCCTCTATAACCGCTGTCCCAAAAAACCCGAACTCAGACTAGCACCAAGTCTGACTACTAATAACCTGAAAAAAATTTCAGTTTGCCATCAATTACCTCTAAGTCATATACATCAAAAATACCACCAAAAATCTACTAGACTGTAACCTGTGGAAAAAACCTATAACTGGATCAGTTCTAATAGCTCAAGTCTAGGGGATATTTAAAGAAACTCTATTCTTCAGAAACTTTCTAGAGACACTCTATGAATCTAGATCACAGAATTGATCTCCACAGAATGATCCACCGGACGAACGCCGCCACTTGTCACGAAGTGGTTTTAAGTTTATAGAGTTTGCCTGAATGAAAGCAAGACCCCTAGTATGAGAAAGTCTGAGAAGATAGAATTCAGATGAAAAATGACATGCCTGTGGACAGATGAGACTATTGACTCAAGGGATAGAACCAGGAGTTGACTCTCCCCTTGCCGCTTCGTGACTTCAGAAAAAGTTATAATCTCACTCCCTCTAGCTACCTTTAAACACAAGGAGATAAGGTGTATAAAAACGACCACAGACACCACTATACAGACCACATGTAGGTATAGTATAGAATAGAAGCTGATCCAGTAAATAATATATGTATATATTTATTTACATACAAGAAAAACATAAAATGGCATCATACGTCATCAAGTCAGTCGATAGCGTGCACTGTTGCACGGCCTGAAAACAACGTACCAATTAGATTAGATAGACACTAGAAAAAAAAAAAAAAAAACCCAAATCACATTCACTCTTTCTGTCACCCTGCTGAGGAACAATAAAATGATTAGTGATTAAATAACTCTACTATTGTGGGGGCTGTCCACTTTAGCCTCCACTCTCTAATACAAATAAGATTCTACTGTCTCAGTCCGGTTGACTCTTCCTCAACGAAAACATCTACACAGCTTCCATCTTGGTAGGCGATATGCGCCGCTAACTAACACCACTGGTGATGCTAAAATAATAGACTTGGAGTAACCCAAAGGCTCAGTGTCTATCCTTCGAGTGGACACTGAACAGACCCTACTGGTCCTGTCTATTTTCTCCCTCCTTCTCTCTCTCTCTCTCTATCTCTCTCTCTTGGTCTCAGTGTCTCTCTAACACTCGACGACTGATGATGCGGCGTCTCCGTTACGCTCTTCTCTCGTTACTTTCAGGACCTAGGTATGGTAACCCTGTCACCTGTTCCTGAATTCGGTGATGACGATGCTGTTCAGGTATCAAGCCTGAGGTGCTTGATAAACTGTAGGAACTACTCTGCTGCTGACTGGCTTCTACACGTTCCCCTTTCAACCCGCTCCGGCTCTAGAGGAAAACCACAGCCGTGATTTCTGGCTGTTTAAGATTACACCAATCTCCCGGGCCACTTGCCGTTGCTGGAGACTATAATAGCGATAAGCTATGGCTGTACGATAAATAAACCTCGTTCCCGCTAAAGCATGGGCACTTTACTGCAAGAGACCGTAGGTTATTTTCGTTGTGCTTCTGACGATAACTCGAGTCCTCTGACCCCTTAAGATATGTCTTGTTGCCGTGGGTAATTTTGCACATGGGCAAATTTACGCTCCCCCACTATTCTTCCGTCACCCGCTGAAATTAAAAGGAAATGCGTCTAATGTACACCACTCTAACATAACGCATCTCTAACCTAACTCCTCTTACTCAATACTCCACTCGTCATGTACAACAATACAAAAAAATTATATTACCCACGTGGCACTTAATCTCCCTTTTTAACATTACCCATTGAGGTTTCCCGGCTTGCTCCAAAATTAAATTAAATCTCGCTATAGGAATAGTTTCCTCCCCTAAGCAGTATAATTCACTTACAATGTAAATCTGAACCCTCCGACAATATTTCTCACATTTAAGGCTCAGTAAAATTAACGAACACACCAGGGATTTTCCCATAAAATTACATTAGTAAATACACCGAAATAAATGGTGGTTTTACCTAACATTCTACAAATATGGGCACACGTGTTTCTCACAGCTTCACACACTCCTATCTACTGCCAAAATCCCAGAAAGAATTATACACACTTTTTTTACATTTACATCGTTCTACAAAGAAAGTAATGGATGGCGCTGGCGTTTAAAACTTAGTTAATGTCGCCGACGAACTTTTACTTACGGGCGAAGATTTCTCAAAACCCCACTAATAAGTAAAATGATTAATAAAATTCTACATACCAATTCATCGCTGTTTTTCCCACAGTGGAGACGATAAATTACGTAGTCTGACAGCGGCAATATTACTTCAGAGAGAACTTGGCCCCTGTCTAACTGGCTATTTATACACCCAGGGAACCACTCCTACGCACCATCGCGAAACCCGCGTGGCTTAAAATTGCGTCACGTTACCTGACGGCCGCGTGCTTCCGGACTCGTCATACCGCGTGCCGGAAATGGCGATTATTTCGTAAACAACGAAATCTCTGTGATCGTGAAAAAAATCTATAAGAGAAAAAACTGGCCGAATGAAAAATAAACCTACCATCGTAAAACGACCCCATTTAATTTATCTCCTCAAAAATACCAAACACGATATATATTCAAATGAGAAGAAATAAAATGGTGAAAATTCAAAAAAGAACCACAGAATCGGGCCGGAAATACAAAATAGACGACAGAATCGGGCCGGTTGAAAGACAGAATTACAGTGCGGCATCACATCCGCCATCTGGTGTTACTATGCATCCTAGATATGTGAAGGTGTCTGTCTGTTCCAGTTGCTGATTCCTTGCTGATATGGGCTCAGGGTTGCTCACATTGAGCATCATGACCTCTGACTTCTTTAGATTGATGTTCAAGCCCACCTGCTGGCTAAACTTATTAAGTCTATCCGTTTTTTCCTGGATGTGTTGATGTGAATGTGCTAGTAGTGCAATGTCATCTGCATATTCCAGATCTTCCAATGTAGAAAATGTAGTCCATCTTATTTCTCTTGGACTGCCCTCTGTTGTTTGGCGCATCACCCAGTCTATGACTGTTAAAAATAGAGTGGTTGATAAGGGGCATCCCTGCCGTACTCCTGTCTTCACCTCAAAGGTTATTTTGCTCTGTCCAACGCTACACGTAAAGTTGGCATAGAGGCTTTTTATGATTGACACTATGCAGCTTGGAATTCCATAAGCCCTCAGTATTTTCCATAAACTGTCCCTATGTATGCTGTCAAAAGCCTTTTCAAAATCAACGAAATTAATGTACAGCTGTCTTTGCCATTCTGAGCACTGCTCTATAATGTTCCTGAGGGTAAATATATGATCTACACATCTTCTGTTCTTTCTAAATCCCGCTTGTTCTTTCCTCAGTTTGTGGTCTACTGCTTTTGAAATTCTCTGTGTAATTTTCCTGCCCAGTATTTTGCTGGAAACTGAGAGAAGGGTGATTCCTCTCCAGTTATTGCAGTCTGCAAGATCTCCTTTCTTGGGCAATTTGACAATTATTCCTTTGTTCCACTCTGTTGGTGTTGCCCCTGTTTTCCAGACTTGTGCAAATAGTGGTTCTAATAGTTCTGCTGCTAGCTCAGGGTCTGTCTTGAATAGCTCTGCATTTAAGTTATCATGACCAGGAGCTTTTCCATTCTTTAACCCTTTGATTGCTGTGATGATTTCTTCTTTTCGTGGAATGTCTGTATTAACATCTAGATCACTTTCAGCCTCAGGAACATTCAATTGTGTCTCTGGTGGTTCCTTGTTCAGTTTCTCTGAAATGCTCTGCCCATATTGTTTCCTGTCCCTCTGCTGTCATGATGAGATTTCCTTGCTTATCTCTTACTAGTGTAATATTGTTTGCATCTCTTTTTCCGCTGATGAATTTAGTTATTTTGTATACTGTACTTTGTTCATTTCTCAGTGCTGCCTCTTCTGCCTGTCTTGCAAGATCGTCTAGGAAATTCCTTTTGTTGGCTCGGGTTTGGCGTTTAACTTCCTTGTTCAGCTGACTGTATTGTTCGCTATATAGTTGCTTTAACCTGGGGACTTCACTTCTGTTTTCTTTCTTTTTATTTCCTTTCTCATCTTTATGGTGTTTAATGTTTTTGGTGTTATCCAGTCTTGCTTCTTCCTTTCCTGGAATCCCAAGCATGATTTGCTGCTTTCCTTATATATTGTTGAAATGGTGTTGAATTTCTGGTCTATATCATCAGTCGATGTCGTTTCCTGACTTATGGCATATCACTTAAAAAAATCTGATTATAGTTAAATGATGTGAGATATCACTTTGAATAAATTGATTATACAATCAAATGATGTGATATATCACTCTGATAATGTCTATGGATCTGATTATGCAATTAAATGATGTAAGATATCACTTTGATGATGTCTTTGGATCTGATTATACAATCAAATGATGTGAGATATCAATTTACTGATGATTATAAAGCAGAGCTGACTGTGAAGTCAAATGATGTGAGAAATTACTATGATGATGACTATAAAGATGATTATGCAGTCAAATACAATGACTATCTGCAGTAAAAGTATGTAATGATGATATAAATATTAAACAACTCTGTGTGGGTCGCTACTTAGTAAAGTAAAGAAAAGGACGACTGCTCTCAACAGGATTGTCATAGGAAGCAACTAAGGTGGCTGGCACCACTAACATGTAAAACATGACTAACATGACATCTGACAGTCTATGAAGAAGAAGAAGAATTAATATGGAAAGTTAGTTCTTATCAATACGTTGCCTACATTTTCATTTGAAAGTTTCGTGAGTCAAAGCCACAAACAACTCTGTGTGCATAACTTATAAAAAGGCTAAGAGTTTTATCAGAATCACATACAGAAACAAATGGGAAGCAGAGTGTCCAGGCCACCACAAGAACGATCCATTATTACCAGCTTAACAGAAGTGAACAAGTGGTAATCTTCAGACTCCGCACAGGCCACAACAGACTTGAGATACCATCTATTCAAAAAGCTAAAGATAGGAACTAACGATGAGTGAGACATGGCACCGATAAAATGACAGCTGAACATCTGCTGCAAAAGTGCCCAACATATGAAGAACAGAGAAAGCACATGTGGCCATCACCAGTACTATTGCTTAGACAAACTCTATGGAGATATCAACAACCTCAGGCTGTCTTTAAACTTATTAACTCTTAGTATACGAGCGGCCTCTTAGAGAGGCCGATGATCGATCCCCGTCAATAGCGAAAATGTATAGGTGAATGCATGTTTAAAACCACTGAACAATTTAGTTATGTGCATGATATAGGGGTTTCATTTCTTCACATTTTGATATATAACACTTTATGTTATCTTTATAAATAAATTATTTATTGCAAAATCTGTAATGGTAGTCATGAAATTAGCTCGTATACTAAGAGTTAAAGTTGACATCTGACAGCCTATGAAGAAGAATTAAAATGGAAAGTTAGTTCTTATCCATACGTTGCCTGCATTTTCATTTGAAAGTGTCTTGAGTCAAAGCCATAAACAACTCTATGTGGGTCTCTACTTAGATAAATACAGAATAGGACCACTGATCTCAACAGGATCATCATATGAAGCAACTAAGGTGAGGTAGTGCTATGGCTGGCAACACTAACATGTAAAACCAACTGCTACAGAAAACGTCACTCCAGACTGCGAAAGCACATCTGTGCTTCAATGCATGCTTCTTAAATTGGGCTTTTTGGTCCTGGAAACAGGCTGCATCACTGCAGTCTGGCCGAGAGAGTAGGGATCGAAGAGGGAAGGCAAACCCGGTCCCAAAAAATGCCGTGCTGAAGTCAGATGTGTCGGCCGAAAGGCGCAAACATCGCAGCTTTGTAGTAAATGGACACAATGCAACCAACGTCCTTTTCAGGACAAACGAGGAAGAAGAACTGGACTTACTGTACTTGTGGCCCCATGTTCCACAAGAGGAGAAAAAGGAAATAAAGGAAGGAAAAGTTAAACAAACAAAAAATGTTTATTAAAAAAAAGAGAAACTAAAAACAGACTTTACAGAAAAACAAAGAAAAAATATAAAGACACAGATGAATACAAAATGTTATACACCAGTGTTTCTCAAACTTTTTGGTCTCAGGACCCCTTTACACTCTTACAAATTACTGAGGACCCCTAGGAGCTTTTGTTTATGTGGGGTATATCTATCAATATTTACAGTATTAGAAATTAAAACTGAGAAAGTTTAAAGTGTTTATTTATGAGTCCATTTAAAAATAAAAATGATAAACCCATTACATGTTAACATAAATAACATTTTTAAAAATAAATAATTATATTTTCCAAAACAAAATAAAAACACATCAAAAAAAATTTAGTGTGAAGAAAGACATTGTTTTACATTTTTGCTTAATAGAAGACAGCTGGATTCTTATATCTGCTTTATACTCTCGTGACATTATGAGAACTCATCTGACGGTGTAAACCCGACGCAATCGCAAGAAGAAGAATACACTCGTGACAGAAGGAGAGTGAAAAAGGCAAATAACGTATATGATTATTAGGAAAATAGTTTTGACCTCGTGGACCCCCTGAAAGGGTCTCGAGGACATGGGTTCATGGACTATACTTTGAGAACCGCTGTTCTACACTATAAATACATCATATTAAAAAAAACCAAGTAGAATTATAACAATATTAAAAGTCAGAAAGGTGCAACATGATGAATTTTAAAAAGTGACACACTTGAAAATGACAATGATATGAATAATAATGCAAGTGACAGTGATGTGAATGATGATGTGAGTAAAAGAGAAAAATAAACAGTCACAAACAGTCTCATACTGACTCGTGCTAAATTGGAAAACACAGATCCCAGAAAGTCATAGTTGATGTCAAACAGTTCAGAGATGAGGCTGCTTATCAATCCCTGAGCTGAAAATGGTGCAACAACAGAACGATTAATAAAGAACATTATAAATTATGAGTTATTTGTGAGGATCTGAAATTAGAGTAGGGAGGTAGAAAGCAAAGCAGGCATATGAAAGTGCATGACAAGACTTGTAAGTACCAAATTAATAACTTGCAATTTACTTAAATTTTTTCAATATCAATTAAAAACAAAAGTATCTAAAAATTACTTACTTAGTCATTCCCCTTCTCCCGTGAGGTGTAGAGGTTTGGAAGAGAAAGCGCCAGACTATTATCGGCTGTCTTCCTCGAACATGATATTTCATCTAGGCAGTCATCCACTGTCCTTTGAAGCAGCTCGAAGAATTCCTCCTTGACCTCTGCTCTCTCATCCTCATTTGGCCCATACACTATGACAAGGTTGACTATGGTTTCTCCTTCTTTTAGTTTTACAACCATAATGCGCTCTGAGACAAAGTTCCATCCCTTGATACTATCTTTTTGGTTTTTTGCCACAATGCAACCCACGCCCCCTTTAGCTATTTCAGATGTGGGTACACCACTGTAGAGCATCGTGTCGCAATCGAGATCCATGACTCCTTGTCCCTTTTTCTTCGTTTCCGTTATAGCCAGGATTTCTAGTTTCGCTTTCCTCATCTCTTCCACCAGCTCCTCTTCTTTCCCATTTATACTTCTTGTGTTCCAAGTTCCATAAGTCTATTGTCCGTTCCAGTTCGTCGCCTTTCGAGTCAGTCCGGTTTTCTCTCTTGTATTTTGCGTAATCATGAGTTAAAGCAAACAGGTGATTGGCCTGTTGTGCCTTTGCATGGTGGAGGGGCTGCCTCCTTGCAGGCTGCCCTCCTCCTTTTTCAGCCGGGCTTAGAACCGGCCTAGGCGGAGTTCAAAAAGTTAATCATCATCATTATTGTACAGCTCCACAAACAGCACAGGCCACCAGCTCAAGTTCTTTCCATGTCTTTTTTATCTCTTTCATTTCTGTCCTCGGTTATTTTCTCTGTGTGTTTTTCAGCCTCTCTCTTATCCTGGTTATTTTTAAATAAGGACTGTTTTGTTATGCCACCAACAGGTTTCCTCAATGTGTGTCCTTTCCATCACTAGAGTCTTCTTCTCATCTCCTGTTCCACTGGTACTTAATTGGTTCTTTCTGTACAAGAAAAAAGGGATACTCACGTAAAATCAATGTCAGGTTAGACATTAATAATAACCTGAGATTTCGCCTCGAGTATTAGCGGGCGTACGAAACAAAAAAAAAAAAAAATTGGTTCTTGTCATCAGTCCCACACTGATGATCTCGCCAGAACACGTGAATTCTTTTATTCTACACGAACACCCATTTATGAAAGTCTGTAACTTCTTGATTGTTATCTTTTATCTTTATTATTATCCATTTCTCAAAGCTGTACAATAGATTTGACATTTGAGTAGAAGATTTAGATTTCTGAGCTTGTGTTTGGTCCTCAAACATACAATATGTCAAGGCCTAAAATCCCAGCCCCTGCAGACTCAAGTAGAACAGTCCCAACTAAGATGGTTTGGCCATGTCTGCAGAATGAGAGAAGATCGACTACCAAGACAAGTATGGGAAACTAAGAGCCAGGGATCCAGACCTCTAGGATGACCCAGAGTCCACTGAGAGGGCAACATTAGACAATCTCTGAAAGACCGAGGACTAGAATGGAACCAGGCCAGGAGGAAGACAGCCGATAGGGTAATATGGCGCTCTCTCTTCCAAACATCTACACCTCACGGTAGAAGAGGAACGACTAAGTAAGTAAGTGTTGAGATTGATTTCTTTTGATTTATATATATTTCCTAATGCAATGAAAGCTCATCTTTTCTTGTTTTTCTTATTTTGATATCCCTGTCTGTTTCTACAACTCTGTCTACTTCTAAGTCACTAATTTTTGCTTAACCTTCCATGCTCAGTGTTGACGCAACAGCTTCATGCTTTTCCATACAACACATACTAATGGATTTTTACAGATAAATATATTTAAATATTTTTCTATGTTCATTTATTTAAATATGCCCATACTACATACTTGTGTCTCCTTTGTCTGCCAGATTATAGACTTCCCCTCGGTTACCGTGGAGACACAAATGCCATATTGCCATGACTACATCATCCACATGCACTGTGTTCATTTTGAGATCTTTGGTCCACAGCATCTGAGGAAACACACGATGAGACAGTCATCACCATTACCCTACTGATTCTTCGGCAGCACAGGCCTTTAAGAAATTCAAGCCAAACTTTCCTCTACCGTACCATCTGCAAAGTTCTTTCTACATATTGTTTTTTTATCCTTTTGATTTCTGTCTATAGTTCCTTTCTTCATGTGTTTTTATTAAGTCTCCCTCTTTCTTTCTTAACCCAGGGATTCCAGAACAAAGGCTGCAGTGTATTGCTATCAATAGGTTTTCTAAATGTATGTCCTATTTATCGCCTGCATCTTCTTATCATCTCCTTTACCAGTGACTTCTGTTCCACACTGGTGATCTTGTCATACCATTTCAACCCTTCTAGTCTACGAAAGCACCCATTTATGAAAGTCTGAAACTTCTCGATACCCACTTTTTGTTGTTCTCCATGTTTAGAGGTATACAACAGTACTGACTTGAGATCTGAGTTGAAGATTCTTATGTTCGTGCTGGACTGGATTTTTTTTTTCAATTTCCATATATTTCTTAATACAATGAAAGTGCCTCTTGCCTTTTGTATTCCCATTTTTATATCACCGTTTTCTCCTTCAACTTTGTCTGTACTGCTGCCAAGAAATGTGTACGATCCTACACCTTGTTGGGGGTTCTGTAAGTGCAATCTTGTTATCATTTGCTGAATTTACTCTCACAATCTTTGTCTTTTCCCTGAGGGAGGCAAGGTATTGCATTATAATCATTACTTCAAAAACAGGATATATTGAGGCAACAATCAACAAATGAATATCAATTACGCTGTTGTGTTGAATTCAACAAAGACTATGCAATATTTTATATGTTATTGTCTGTTATTTCTGATCTACTCAGACAATAATCACCATTATATTTGGTCAAGAAAATACTTTGTAAAATTTAAAAAATTATTATTATAAATAAAGTAGTTCTAATGAGAAGAAATCATAAAACATAAAAATTCATAAATTTAGTGGAAGAGTGAAAAGAAAAATTGAAAAGCCAATAAGCCTGACCAAAAATAAAACCGTAAGAAACGAAAAAACAAAACAACACATTAACAAAGGTAAAAGGTAAAATATAAACAAATAATGGTAGACTAAAGCAACTTACTTGCATTTTCTGCTGCATATATTTATATATAGCACCTATAATCAACCGTGGAGCTGAGGATGACAACATAAAGAATACGTCAACATTCAGTTAAATCATTATTGCTGTAGAACACAAGACAAAGCAAATCTACAAGACACCTTCAGCATTAGCTTTTTTTCTCTTGTCTCAGTTTCTCAATCAAATTTTTCCTCTTCTGTAAAAGCATTGTTCATATACATGAAGTAAGTGATTTTTTTTTTTTTTATAAATTAAACACAGAGTACACACATTAATAAACTTACTTAGTCCATTCCTGTCTGCAATGCCATAAACTATGGCAGGCCTTACTATCACATAGTTGAGATCTACAAAATTTTCAAGGGCTCTCTCCACATCTAATTTATGGCGAGCCAAGTTGGTCCAGGGCTCACATTTGGAGGTTTCTCTGGCAGGTTTCTGAAAAAAAAAAAAGAAGATATTTTTCTGGAATCCACATGGAAAGAAAAATAGAGGAAGATTTAAAAAAAAGCACACGAAGAAAGAAACTTGAGACAGAAATGAAAGGGATAAAGCAGACACAGAATGACCTTGAACCAGAATGGAAGGCTTGAGTGAATTAGCTGAAGGCCTGTTCTCCACAGAGAGCTTAAGGGTGTTGAATTAATGAATGAAAATTGTAGCAATACTCCACCAACGAAGTCAGCGATTCTACAGTGTTATGATACATTGGATCCCACCACACTGCAACATCCCCGGCAATGAAGAAGCTAACAGATTGGCAAAGGAGGGTGGAAAGCTACCTCAACCTGACACAAGCATAACTTATGAAAAGGCTAAGAGTTTTTCAGAATCACATACAGAAACAATTGGGAAGTAGAGCGTCCAGGCCAACCCAAGAACAATCCATATTACCAGCTTAACAGAAATAAACAAGTGGTAATCTTCAGACTCCGCACAGGCCACAACAGACTTGAGATACCATCTATTCAAAAAGCTAAAGATAGGAACTAACGATGAGTGAGCCATGGCACCGATAAAATGACAGCTGAACATCTGCTGCAAAAGTGCCCAACATATGAAGAACAGAGAAAGCACATGTGGCCGTCACCAGTACTATTGCTTAGACAAACTCTATGGAGATAACAACCTCAGGCTGTCTTTAAACTTATTAAAGTTGACATCTGACAGTCTATGAAGAAGAATTAAAATGGAAAGTTAGTTCTTATCCATACGTTGCCTGCATTTTCATTTGAAAGTGTCATGAGTCAAAGCCATAAACCTAGTAGAAACTGACATAGGTAAAGAAAAAAAGCAGCTCATCGTGAGCAGAGCCTCAGCCAAGACATCACAATATCAGTCACGAGAGATGTATACGCACTTCTTACTTTCATACAAAAGTTGCACCTCATGATAGGCAGATACATATAGGCCATATTGTAAGAAAAAAGCTGAATACACTGGTGTAGAACAGGGTTTATTTATTTTAGGATGACAAAAAAAATAATTTATTGATAAAAACTTTATAAAAAATTACATAATGTCCTTACACTCCCTGAAAGAGAACGCATATTTATCTATATTTTCGGCACTTCTTGGGATTACCTGCAAATGGATTTACTACTTGCCTGACAAGGCGTCCGGTTGATAGAGTGGTTAGAGCACTGGTCTCTTGCGGCTAAGGTGCCGTTTTCAATTCATGGTATCATCACGCTCCAGTCTACCCAGTTGTAAATGGGTACCTGACTTTGCTCTTGAGTTAGGGAAGGAAAAGGCAGCGAGGAAGGGAACTGGTCCCCCCCACCTCTCGATGCTGGACCTAGTATAGTGTAGTCTCTAATACTTCACTCCCCTACGGCAGTATCTGCTATGGGACTACCTCTTACTTTCACTAATACCTCAGGTGGCCACAGTTGGAAATATATTCAAAGGAAGGACACAGAGAGACAGTCGTTTTATTTATTTTAAAAATGCATAAACACAAAAAAACAAAAAAATTTTAGGATATTTTCTTACACAATTACATACATTTATAAAATAAATGATTCCAAAGTGAGACAGTGCCTGTCTATTTATTTCAAGAAAACAGATATTCAGCGTGAAAAACTCAAAAAATTTTAGACAGAAAAGACATAATATTGCTTTTAGCGTTAAAAAATACCAACATATGAAGACAAAACGTCATCAAATATACTTCAAGAAGATATAAATAAGAAAAAAATAAAGATGAAACAGTAAAACAAAATGCAAGTCATCGGAAGAATTAAGGACATGAGATGTTATTGTTGAACAGAATCGACATCATTGCATTCCGGGCAAACCCATAGGTTCTCAATCTCCCTCAGTATATGTCGAAGAGTGTAAATGCTAACTGTTCCTGTAGCTCGCTGGTTGTTTACCCGACGGATGCATCCTCTCATAAGTCCATCTCTGCTAGCCATACGTTTGATGCCCAATTCCAACAGTCTTAACCTTGATGATTCATCTATTGCAGTGTCATTCTCTAACAGGCGATCATTAATTGTTCTCAGTATCTCTCCCTTATCCATATCCAGTGTCCCCACTGTGTGTGCTCTTGATGCTAATCTGAAGCATGGACTGAGAGCCTGACACAATGACTGCCTTTATTAATGAAGTTTCAGTTATCCACCTTAAGGCTGCAGTAACAGCCTCGACCTCCATTCTCATGCTGGAAGTTGTTATCTTGTAAGCCCTGCTATGTTCGGCGACGATTCTGCCCTGAATGCTAGCACCTGATTTCTCACCACGGTTCACAGACCTATCTGTATACACAATGGCATCATTATCTCCGGCATGATCATTTATCAGTTAATTTCCAGTTCTGCTTTTCTATTGCCCCCAGTTCTACACTCTCTGCCAAGGCTGATGATGACTTGCTGGTAGTTAATCCAGTTCTCATTTGACATACTCCACTCTTCCCCTTTGAATATATTTTCAACTGTGGCCACCTGCTTGATCGTTGTCACTGCCATCCATGACATCCCTCCCTTTATTCTTGCTCCCTTAATGTCAGCTATGTTTCCATGCAGGGGGTGCCGTTTGTCTGTGGTTACTCGCATATAGGCTTTTGCTTGGGCCATCGCATATCTGGATCTAATCGACAGCAACGTACCTCATTGTCACAATGGGGGTATCTCGCATACAGCCCAAGACTATATGCATCCCTTCATTTTGAATGCGTTCTAGTCATTCACATTGTGTTACTAACAGCGTGAGAATTCCCAGCCCATACTCAATGACCCATATGACTAGCTGATGATAAAGAAGAAATAGTAATCTTTGCTCCAGATGTGCCATGGCCATTATTTTCAGGGCTGCTAGACCTCTCCTGCATTTCTGTGTGATTTGTTCAACATGGTACTTATACGAGAGCCCGTGCTCGAATGTAACTCCAAGGTATTTCAGCTTTTCGTGCCTTTCAATTTTCTGTCCATTGAGAGTAATATCTGGAAGATCTGTTTTCACAATGGAGTTGTTCAAGGAGCACCACATCACGCAGGCCTTGTTGGGATTGACTTTACAGCCAGTTTCCTCACACCATTTAGACACCTCCTGTAGTGTCCCATGTATGCTATCAACCATTTCTTGTCGGTCAGATCCAGTTCTGTAAATGAGTATATCATCAGCTAAAGTCAATTATCGTCCCAACCCAGTTGGCTGAATGGTGGCTACTTTTGCTGTATAGATATTAAACAGCACCGGTGATAGTGGAGAACCCTAGGGTAGTCCCGGGTAAATGGGCATTGGGTCTGTGTTATTGACTAAATTCATAACAGTTTCGGTCGCTCTCAACTTGGTTTGTGTACTGACTTCCTTGTTGACAAGCATTACTAGGACTACCCCGGAAGTATGTCACATAGTCTGCTAATTTTAAGCAGACGATCCTTGCCGGTTTCAGATCGAATATGTGAGCGGTAGTTCAGTCTCTTTGGCTGTGTCTCTCCATGTGAGAAAGTCGTGTTTGCACGAGCTCCAAAAGTGTACTCTGGATATAGAGTTTTATGTGTTTCAGATCAGCTAGGTCGTCCTACGTTTGGAGCCTAAGCTCGATTATATTTGTACGGAATAGTCAGCGCTGAAAGGAGAGGAATGAGTGAATATTATATATTAAATACTTCAGCAAGATGACTCTGACATTGTTCCTGTAGTCTACATGACGATAGACTTACTTTATGGACTGGCTAGAGATTGCCATTGTCAATTTAATGGATGCCTTATTGAGGAGCTACGTTTCGTGCATTAAAGTATATATATTGTTAAACTTCAATCAGGCTTATGAAGTTTTCCTACTGCTGAAGACTAGCCTTACGTTTGTGTGAACTTTGCAAGTCGGACTGTATTATAAAATCAACCCTAGACCGTCTGGACACCAGGGTCCAGCTACTACAGATACTCTTAATGAACTCGGAGAGGGAACAAGAATCTGCACCATCCATCAGATTAAAGAATTATTTCCCTAACAGTCTGATGTTCATGTTCCTAAGCAAAATGCCACTGATCTCTCAGTTAAGGCAGCTGCTATCCATCTTGTAAGCCAAGGGTTAACACCGCAAGCCATTAATTTATTAATGTTGCACAGTTCACACTGTTATAAGCATCCTCTAGATCAATTGCTACAGCAACCGTTTCTCGCTTATCCTGGAACCCCTCGTGCACATCATAAGCAAAAGTTCCGGCTTTATCCCGTGTTACTTTCATGGGCCTATAGCTGCCTAGAGTATCAGGTAGGATCTGTGCATTTTCGAGATTCATTATTTTTCATGCTGCTATCTTTTCCAGTAGTTTACCGTAGACATTCTGCATTGTGATAGCTGCTGAGAAGTGTGGGGGTCTTTACCAGGTTTAGGAAGTGGCCGTAGGTAACTATGCAGCCAGTCTTCTGGCACCTCAGCATTCTGTATGCTGTTGTTGAAATCACTCACCATATTCTCAATGCCTGTGTCTTCGAGCTGCTTAATGTGGTGATACTGTACACCATCAGGACCCGGGGCAGTGTTCATACAGGATTCTAAAGTGCACATGTCTTCTTCGGATATGATATCGAAATATATGTCGCCTCTTCTGTCGCTTCCCAGGATACGGTTTTTAATTTCTTGGCAGGCAGCTTTATCACTGTTATCTGTCAAGTAATGCATGTCCCTTTTCAGCATCGGTCTTCAGGCTTATTCCTGTCAAGCTGAGAATATTAGGAATTGGTTGACCTGTACTTTTCCTAGTCATTCTGTGATGTAAGGACCAGAATTTCTGTAGTATTTTGTCAGTGCCCACCTGTGTCACGAAGCCCTCCCACACTGTGTCTTTGGCTTTTCTTGCCAAGCCCTTGAAATTATTGATAGCTCTTTGCTTTTTCTCCTTAAAATCTTCCACCTTTTCATAATTCATTGTCCTTCTCTTCCGTGCTATGCGCCATAACTTTGTCGCTCTTTCCTTTTCCAGCCATGCTGTCTCTCCTGTCTCATTCCACCAGGGCAGTTGTGTAAAAGGTGTACGAGTTTTTTTTTGCAATTTGACGCAATATGTGAACAGGGCTACTACTGTCATGTGGGCCTGTATGATACTGGAAAGTCTGTTTTGGTTTCCTGTGTCTGGTGGTTTTTCCCTTCGCAATGAGGACTACACAGGGTAGGTGATCGCTTTCTTGAGCTTGCAATACATCCCAACGTGCAAAGGTGGCAGCAGCACTAGAAATCAATCCCAGATCTATGACACCATCAGTATCCCCTGGTCTAGATGCCAGTCTTGTTGGACGTCCATCATTTAAAATGGATAGGTTTGAGCTGAGCAAAGCCTGACTCAAGGCAACACCCTGACTATTTTCCGTGGAGTTCCCCCACTCCATAGATCTAGCATTAAAATCGTAGGCAATTAAGCACTTCTTGTTAGGTTCTTCAAACAATTTTGTCAGGAACTCCCAGCTACCTTCTTCCGAAAGGCGATCCCCACGGGCATATAAATTAAAGACTTGCCATTCTTGACAAGAGATGTAATACTTGGGAACACAAGTGTACACAGCACTGAAAAGTGCTGCTGAAGGAACATGTATTCTTTGCTCACCTTCTCTCCACTGTAAACTTGAGCTGTGGACACCTCCACAAATCTCTGGACTTTGTGGTGAGCAGCAATTTCTGCACAGTTCATACTCAACTTGTAGATGCCTTCCTTATACACCTGGTGGTGATACCAAACAAGTAAATGATTTTAAATGATATTTTTAAAGACAGAAGATCGCAGTAAAGCAATAAAGTTCATATTTACAGCAATTAATGAAACAGTTGAATTTATTGTCTCACTTTTTTTTAAATTTAAAAAGCAATACGGGACATGGACATATTCATAAATGGTAACAGAGCTCCCCCCCCCCTCTCAAAGCAACAGGAAAAAAAAACATGAAAACAAAACAAAAGGAAATCTATAAATAATTAAGTATGCAGCATTATCCTTACAAACTTCGTTTAGTTCCCTGTGGTTTCTGGAGATGTGTGTTTTAACTCTTAGATGCAGAAACAATGCTGGTAGCGTACATCCGCAAATCCCCTAGAAGCCGAATCGACGTTGATATCGTCACTTTTGTGTTCCGTGAAATTTGTTCCGTTTTTTCATAATTTGGTATTTTAACATAACGGAAGTTACTCTTTTTTTATTCAGGAGAGCGCTATCTTTGAGTTGTAACTCAGAAGCACGCTTGTTCTAACAAATTTCACTGTGAAAAAACGGTAAATCTGTCAGCTTTTGATCAGGTGATTATTGTTGTTTATACAGATAATGTCTAGCGAACCAGCCACATCATGTTTATCAAAACGTAGGTCTTTTTTATCCGTAGAAAAGGCTAGGGAACTGTGTATGTTTGACGAGTTTAGTGAAGATGATGATTTCGAATTTGACGTTAATGAAGAATCTAGTTCTAATGAGGAGGGGGCGTGGTCACAGCCAGGCCCTTGTGCTACAAAACGACAAAAAGTTTTGACCAAATCATCGACAAAAAGGGGGAAAAGCATTAGTACCAAGGAGCAAGGGGCAATTGGTGATGAATGGATTTCAGTACCAAACATCAGTATTACAGAAACCCAAAACGCATTCAGATTTCTTCCCAAATATGGTCGCAAACCAGGAGTACACGATGACTTAGGTCTTAGTGAGGCATCAACTCCATTTGACTGCTATTGGACATTGTTTACTGATGACATTGCAAATTCAATAGTACATTCTGTAAATGAGTATGCAAAACTTTAGGAACTTAAAAATAATCCATCCCTAAAAAGATCAAGATTTTCCAACTGGACAGCACTATCAAACTATGAGTTGTTAAAATTTATGGCCACAATAAATGCTATGGGCGTTGATCCCAGACCTTCTATTAGAGACTATTATTCATCAGAAACTGATTGCCTTTATGCTCCATATTATCACAATAACTGAAAGATATAGATTTTTGTCCATCTATCAAACAATGTTGCATGTGGGTGAGCCTGATGCTGAGGGGAAAAGAAAAGTGATTTCTTTGATTGTAAATGTCAGTAATGCCTTTACGCCCTTTGAAAATGTTTTGGTTGATGAAATGATTGTAGGATTTAAAGGGAGATGGAAATACAAGCAATTTAATGCAACTAAGCCTAGTAAGTATCATATAAAGAGTTTTGGTCTTGTTGACAGTACCACTGGGTATCTTTTATCCCTGCTTACTTATTACGGAGCGGATACCTCATACGATCCAAGCACAGACACCAATAGTGGGATGGCAATAAAAGTCTTTGGAACTCTATTGCAGCAAATTGGAACTGGTTATCATATATTTGCAGACAGGTTCTACACCACAAGGGCACTCATTGACTATTAGCTTCAGCAAAAGCAATACTATACCGGCACCCTCCAGTCAAACCGAATTGGCTTTCCATTAGAAATAAAAGCACTTTCCATACCCCACATGGAACGGAAATGCTGGCAAACTAAAGATTCATCTTTGCTTTGTATTGGATGGAGGGATAAGAAAGCAAAAAAGCCAGTAATCATTGATTCCACCAAAACAAATACAGGAATGACTACTATGACAAAACCAAAGCCAATAACAGTCCATGACTATAATCAGAGTATGAATGGATGTGACCGTGCTGATCAAATGCTTGGGTATTATGGCATTCACATACGGCGCAGCAACAGGTGGTGGAAAAAAATGTTCTACTGGATAATGGAAATTACTTGTACCAATGCTTTCATCCTCTATAGGCTCACAGGCAGTAGAAAAATGGCATTAAAACAGTTCAAACTATCTCTGACTGATGCTTTGCTTCAGTGGGCCGCCGATCTAATGCCCGAGCCACAGAGGAGTATCAAGACAACCCCTGGAAGACCAAGGACAGCAAACCCAATTCAGAGGCTTGAAGGAGCTAAGCATATGATAGGAAAAGGTAAAGGAACCCGTTACACGCCCATTGAGGCATATTGGGAATATGGTGTTAGGCCCATATTATCTTGACCGTCGGCACACGAGGGGTGATGTGGTCGGCATCACGCTGGCCGCCTTAACCTTCCCAGAGTTGCTCTGGTACCCATTTGGGGCTGGGTCAACCCAGGAGCCGTTTGTGGCCTAAAAAATTCCCGCCTCATCTGGGGATCGAACCATAGACCACTGCGCTAGGAAGCCAGTGCACTAACCACTATGCTACTGCGGCTCCCAAGCATATGATAGCTTACACAGAAAAAGACAAGATGTAGAGTCTGCAGCAAACCAGATTCTCCAAAAAGAACAAATTTTATTTGTGAGGTTTGCGATGATTATCCTCACCTCCACCCAAAACACTGCTTCAAAATATGGCATATGCAAGCCACCATTGACTAAAATGTAAATATCCTTTCAGATAAAATTGTGTACATATTGTTTATGCATAATAATGTAAGTACAATACAATATATGATTTACTTTGAATTTGATCTTTTTGTTTCCAAATTTTAATAATGATGCGACGGTCCACTGGAGAGTCTGTTAAACATTAACAAAATATCACAGAAAGCTGAAACTTGTAATTAATATTCATATATGGATTAGTGTTATTTAAAAAACACCATGGAGCACTTTGAATAATATTTCAGTCTTTATGCATGGGTTAGTGGGTACATTTTTCATTCACTAAAATGATTTTTTTTTTTAAAATTGTTTACATTATTACTCATAATTGAATATAATATGAAGAATATCACTTAAAAGCCCCAATATTATAATTCTAAATATATTTATCTTTACTGTGAAACATAATTTGTGTCTTTGTTGTGTAATATCAACACAATATATGATTTAATTTAAAAGTTCATGCGGCCTTGAATATCTTTTTTATTTTAATGATGATGATACGGTCTGCTGGATGGTCTGTAAAACATTAACAAAATATCACAGGAAGCTGACACTTGTACTTAATATTCATATATAAAAAAGGTAAAGGAACCCGTTACACGCCCATTTAGGCATATTGGGAATATGGTGTTAGGCCCATATTATCTTGACCGTCGGCACACGAGGGGTGATGTGGTCGGCATCACGCCGGCCGCCTTAACCTTCCCAGAGTAGCTCTGGTACCCATTTGGGGCTGGGTCGACCCAGGAGCCGTTTGTGGCCTAAAAATTTTTCCGCCTCATCTGGGGATCGAACCATAGACCACTGCGCTAGGAAGCCAGTGCACTAACCACTATGCTACCGCGGCTCCGTATATTCATATATGGATTAGTGTTATTCTAAAAGATGCTGGAGCACTGTGGATAATGTGTCAGTTTTTATGCATGGGTTGGTGAGTACATTTTTCATTCACTAAAATGAGTTTTTATTAAAAAGTAGTCTATAAAATATGTAGAATATCACTAAAATCCTTCATATTATAATTCTACATTCAAAGACAGCAGATACTGAATAGTCTGACATCACAGGGGACTGGAAGCTGTGGAGAGACATGATCACCTAGACCACCTGGCATGGTCATCATCACTATTATTTTCCTTTTCGCTCCTTATGGAGCATAGAGTCAACAACTACAGCTGGTCCTGCACAAAGCAGTTAAATGCTTGTGTAGCAGTGGTTTGTGTGGCAATTTGTTTCACATGATGGGGCTGGCAACCCCATGCAGAACTTTGTCTCAGTCGCCATATACGATATGCCTGTTGGTGCAGTAGTCCATTACTTCCTTTGTCCCTTCCGAGACCCCCCGGAATGACACGGGTCACCTGGCATGGTACCTGAAGAAAAAAATGATGAAGAAGATCTCATCTGCTTTCATAAAGTCTCTCTTACCAGCTCACTCTGGCCATGCTTTGTCTCTGCTGCCAGATTGACAACGATATTAAACGCTCCCTCATCATCACAGAATGCTTTTTCGGCAGAAGCTGAAATGTACAACACATAAAACATAATTATGATAACTGCTAGCCATCATCAACAATCAAATACAAGAAAAGTTTCACTATTCACTTAGTGAGATGAACTTTAATAAAGTTTTTTTTTAAAAGTGGGACAAAACATCAGCATATGCTCATTTACTAATTAACCATGAATTTCATAAGACCTGTGTTCACGTAAAGGTTAAGTTAATCACATAAAGGTGTGAATTGTTTGAGACTTCACTATAGTAAATCTCAACTCTATGAGGTGCGGTGATCAATTTCTTCCTCACTGGCTTTGTCTTCTTTAACTGAAGAGGAGACTGGTACCTATATTTATAGTAGGGTAGACCTGATTTCAAACATGGTCCCTTTGCCTCGATAAGTAAGTGCATGCAGTACTCAGAGACAAAATACTGTGTATGAATCGAATCTGAATAATTGGTGATTTACTGAGGAAACTTAAAGATGTCCAAATGGCCTGGTGAGTTGTCTTTCAAGGGATGTATTACAACCAATAATGAAACAAATGTCTTATGCTGTATTAATGTTCTGTTCAAGTAGTCTTGTACTCTCCCTTTGTGAAATGTAATCACTGCTGATGATTCTGGTCAACATAGGAGTCAGATAGCTTATGCTGCATATATTTAGAAAGGGACATTTTAGCTGCACATGACAGGTCTTTGGGGACTTGTAGGCTAAATTCTACTCTTAGCCTGATGGCATATTTGCACAAGAGACTAAAAAGCTCCTGGAAGTGAAGCCAGTTGTTCTAGCTGAAAGATTTTGTTCCCTTTCTTTTCTGCAATTTTGTTCGCTTTCTTTTCTTTACTGCTTTGCTTTCTAGTTTTTTAAAATCTCTTAATTGTGTAACCTCTAAATTTTTTCAACGCTTTAAAATAAAAATATTCTTGTCTACCATCATTCTTTCTGTTTTCACAATATATTCCAGCTTTCCTCTTCTCATAACATGTCCAAAGAATGTGGATTGTTCTTTTGTGCATTGGCTTCATCCTCATTACTCTTTTCAGCTGGCCATAATATTTTTAAGGTAGTCCCATAGCAGATACCGCTATAGGGGAGTGATGTGTTAGAGACCAGCGCTATACCCAATCTGTCAATCGGACGTTAATAATATTCTTAACCTTCAGTAAAACCATATTATCTGTGGTTTCTAGGGATCTTCTTGCTTGTTTGCTAATTGTCCATGACTTTATATATTCAAACGTTCAATTAATTCCTCAGTTTCATCATTCAGAATACCTCTTGGTTCAGCCGTTCAAAAACATCACTTCAGACATTTAAAACCACTTTCAAAGCAATCATCCAAAACGTCATACAGTCCAGTCAACTGAAACAGCCTACCTTTGTTGATTAGGTTGGAATGCTTAAACTCAACAATAGGACTGGCGAATGATTCCTACAGATGATGAGAGTTATGGAAAATTAAAACCCTCAATTAAAGTATAGTAAACATTTAACAGAAACAAAAAGCGGCAGACGAAATATCGGACACAAAATAAAAGGATATGAATGAATAAGCATTAAGTAAACTTAAAACACTATCTGACACTTCTTCTTCTTCTTCCTCGTTCGTCCTGAAATGGACGTTGGTTGCGTTGTGTCTGTTTACACCGGAGCTGCTATATCTGCGCCTTTCGGCCGACACATCCGACTTCAGCACGGCATTTTTTGGGACCGGATTTGCCTTCCCTCTTCGATCCCTACTCTCTCAGCCAGACTGCAGTGATGCAGCCTGTTTCCAGGACCACCACGTGGAGGTGGAGTAGGGTCTTGGTCAGCTCTGGTTCGCTGACCCTGACGCAAGCAGTCAAGCTATGGGTCGCTGACTGCATTCTCTATTGCTGCATCTTTGGGTTCCAAAACTATCTGACACAAAATAAAAGGATAAGAAGAAATGAGCAATAAGTAAACTTAAAACACTATTTGCTATCAACTGAAGAATAGGACACAGTTTTCATTCGTTAAGGAGCATAGGCCTTCAACAAACTGATGCCAAGTCTTCCTGTAAAGTATCATCAGCTCAAGATCTTTCCATATCTTCCTTATTCCTTTCATTTCTGTCTGGGACCTAAGACGAGTCAACAGTGAGGAAGGCAGTCAGCGACCCACAGCTGACTGCTTGCGTCAGGGTCAGCGAACCAGAGCTGACCAAGACCCTACTCCACCTCCAAGTGGTGATCCTGGAAACAGGCTGCATCACTGTAGTCTGGCTGAGAGAGTAGTGACCGAAGTGGGAAGGCAAACCCGGACCTAAAAAAATGCCGTGCTGAAGTCGGATGTGTCGGGCCGAAAGGCGCAGAGATTTTTAACGTGCGCAACTTGCACACTGCATCCAATCTCACGACCCATGAGACCAGGTGGGAGTATGACATCATTAGGACCACTGGTTCTGAAAAAAAAATTTCCATAAAGTATATTCCCTCTACTGGGAATCGAACCTGGTACCTCTACAGTTCGAGGTGGACGCCAAACCTGTTAGCCACTCCGACCCCCATGTTCTTAAAATTATGTTTCTTGATATAATATAATCTCTCTATAGCCAATATTTCTGCAGGAATTTGTAATAGTTGCAGAAGAATGTAACAGTAAAACAAAAACTCACACAGTATGGAAGAAAAATATGAAACAAACTTACTGAATGTTTGGCGTTCAACCAGGCCATTTGAGGTGGGACTTTGTCAACAACCCTAATCTGTTTAATAAAAATAAAAAATACAATTTTTATTCCTTGAAATAAGTTGTCACCTCTACACCTCACGGTAGAAGCAGAACGACTAAGTAAAGTAAAAGAAATAAGTTGTCCATGTCATTTACTTCTAGCACAGTTCTCTCACATTTCTCTCTTGTTTGGAATTTCTCAAACTCTTTATCAATTCTTTCACTTCCCCATACTGGGAACATGAAAAGAAGTGAATAAGATGAAGTGCATCACCATCATCTATAAAAACGTGCTACAGAGTAAGACCACAGAAAGCACTTTGGCACATGAGTCCTACGACAGTGTTGCAGACTTTCTTTTTTTCTTCTGTGGGCTAATATTGTAATTTCATACTTGAGTATCTTGCAATGTTATTTGTTCACTTCTGTCTTTCACGAAGTATCGACTTGTGCTGCAACGGTGGATTCATTCTATATTTTCAGACATTTTAGTATTTCTTTCAATTTCTTATTGATTTGACATAGTTGTATTATTCTGCCCAATACGTTGAAGGTCAACGGTCAATTTTACATAACAGTCTGAACTGGAACTTTAGAATGACTTCATTGAATAAGTCTCGTTTGGACGACTTACACATAGTTTAATAATTCTCCATATTTACAACATGAGTTATTGACAGTAACATCTTATCCACATTAGAGGAAACTTGACACATCACAGTTTGTAATATTCTTCTTCTTCTTCTTCCTCGTTCGCCCTGAAAAGGACGGTGGTTGCGTTGTGTCTGTTTACGCCTAAGCTGTGATATCTGCACCTTTCGGTCGACACATCCGACTTCAGCACGGCATTTTTTAGGGACCGGGTTTGCCTTCCCATTGCGATCCGCACTCGCTCAGCCAGACTGCACTGCTGCAGACTGTTTCCAGGACCACCACGTGGAGGTGGAGTGCGGACTTGACCAGCTGTTTGTTGTAGTATATAGTTTATCAGTCATTGTGCGTCTGTTATTTTACTGTCATAATTATCGTCCATTATCTTTAGCCAAATACTTGGCACAATTATCATAGTTACGCAGCATTAACTCTTTAAGCCCCAAGAGCCACTATAGTGGCTCAGGGTTTAGACCTATTTGGCCCAGGAGTCATTTAAGTGGCTTCAGATTTTTTGCTCGTCTAGAGCTCTGTTCCAATGTTAACAACCCAAAACGTCATTTCCAACAGGAAGTAATTTCATTTTAAATAACTCGTATTTATGCATATGAACATTAAAAAATATCTTTTTTCCAAACAACATCAACAATAAAAAAGCACTGTAGTGGCCGTTTTTGTTTGGGCCAAACCCTGCTTTTTGCTTGGGACTTAAAGAGTTAATACAGTTCTGCTAACTACTTCCATTATTATTTAGGAGCAATGCCTAATATTCACGTCAAAACTCTATCTACATAATAAACTCAGTTTGGCATCACTAGCCAGGTTATAACAGCCATTATCTAAACTCCGCGTTCGTATTTCTCGAATATCGCGTAAAAGAATTATTGCGTTTAAATCCTAACGCCTTACATAATTCTGGACTCACTGATCCTTGAACACATTATTATTTCATTAGCTTTAAAAGCAACTACATTGACGGTTATACACATTAGTTAGTGGTTCTATCACACAATTCAAAAACACTGTCATATGCCCGAAGGCTACACAAAGACTCTTCTGTTACTGGGCCTAACGCGTCATCCAACGTTTTACGCGTACCCTATTATTCTATTTAGTGGAGGTGTTGCAGGGTGCGACCATCCGAATCAAGTTAAAACCAAAATGCTCGCAAACCATGCAACAATCCTCAAGAGACAGCACAGTAGTGGCTCCACGCCAATGTCATAAAACTATCTTGTAGTTAACGGTAGTCCCATAGCAGATACTGCCATTTGGGAGTAAGGTGTTAGAGACTTCACTATACCAGGTCCAGCATCGAGAGGTGGGGTGTTACCAGTTCCCTTCCTCGCTGGCTTTTCCTTCCCTAACTCAAAGTCAGGTACTCATTGACAGCTGGGTAGACTGGAGCGTGCTGGTACTGTGATTTGAACCCGGCATCTTTGCCGCGAGAGTTACCAAGTTTATTCTTGTCTGTAAATATTTTATTATAAGATAAATGAAAGCCTGAGTGGTTAGAGCACTTGCTCCTAGAGACAAAGTTACTGGGTTCAAAACTAGCTCCAGTCCACCCATCTATAAATGGGTGCCTGACTCTGCTCGAGTTAGGGAAGGCAAAGACAGCAAGGAAGGAAACTGGTCACCCCAGCCCATAAAGCTGAGACCTAGTTTTGTGACATCTCTAACAATTCACTCCCTTACGGCAGTATCTGCCAAGAGATGTATCTTCTTTACTTCAAGATAAATGAAAACTTGGAATAAGAAGAAATAGCTTGTCTCTGGTTATCATGTGACTGTTTTATAACTTGCAGCATGTCACTCCTATAAATGTCTTTCATGTACAGTACATTTAAATTCCTTCTTTTTTTTTAAAAAATAAACTCTTTTTGTGCCTGGAAGTTTTTAGGTCTTACCCTCTCACAAAAACTGATAATATACAGAATAGAAAACATCTCTCTCTCTCTCTCTCCTTTCTCTCTCAATCACCATCCTCAGCTGACATTCATGTATCTAGACGAGCTACACTTAAGCCCGCCTCCCACGCTAATCTTTATGACCAAAATTAAAACAAAATGTATGATAATATCAACTAGGCAAAAATTACAAAACTCACTGAAAACAACACTTCAGCTCTATATTGGCACCTCACTAATTGATAATGTAAATCACTAGGACTCATAGTTGACCAACATTAAAGTTGGAATTTGCATGTACTAGCACTGACCAAACAAACGGCACAGAAAGTTTACCAGTTAGCTAAGATCAAACATTTTCTAGATGAGAAGACAAGGAAGATGTTCTATATGTCCCAAATACAAACATGCCTAGACTATTGCTCCACAATCTGGGATGGCTGCTCCATGTCCAACACAAAGAGACTCCATTCATTACAAAAACGTGCAGTGCGCCTAGTTTCTGACAAACACCTAACACACTTAGTAGATCTACATAAACATCTTAACATATTACCTCTAAGAAAGCGCTTCCTCTTCAACAAAGCCAAATTCATTCACAAAATCCTATCAAAGAATGCTCAAATGTGGCCTATTTTCAAATACAATGGAAGACACAGCCAACACTTAAACATATTACACGTGCCCACGCCAAGGCTTGACTTATTAAAAGAAAGTTTAGCATTTTCTGCTGCTCATCTGTGGAACAACCTTCTACACGACTTAAAAAGGATGCTAAGTCCATATTCATACAATCGCAGACTTTTCAAATACATCATGAGTGCAGATTATATGCCACCCTAATTTAGTTATGTTCCCAAATCATTTTCTAATGTCATGTGTATTTTTTAAGGATTATTCTGCCGTTCATTATTGATTATGATAAAGTCCTGTCATCATCATCATCAGCTGCCATCTCCACAACGAAGGTTGGCTGTAATGGATCTCCAACGTCTTCTGTCTCTTGTCTTGGTGGTGCACTCTGATAAGACTCTTTCCTGTCCATCTCTTGATGTTATCTTCCCACTTATAGCGCTGTCTTCCCCTTGCACGTTTGCCTTCAACTCTCCCTTCTGTTATGGTCTTCTGCAAGGTGTTATGCCTTTTTATGTAGCCAAAGTATTTTAGCTGCCGAACTTTGACCTCCCTCATTAGTTCTCTTTTCATACCTAGATTTTCTAGGACCTCCTTATTTGTTTTCATCTCTTTCCATGAGATACGCCCCATTCTTCTATATATCCACATTTCAAGAGCCTCAATTCTTTCTTCCAAATGCTTATTCATTGTCCATGTTTCTGCACCATACAGAAATGCAGAATATATATAATATAACACTTTATGATTCTCAGTTTTAATTTGTGAGATAACTGTTTAGATGTCAGTATATGTTTCATGTTGTTGAAAGTAGCTTTGGCCATTCCTATTCTCTTCTTGATTTCTGTTTCACATCTGCCATCTTCTGTTATTATATGACCAAGATATACGTAGCTCTTGACTTGTTCCAGGATTTTCCCATTTACGCTTATCTTTAATGTGGGTTTATCGTCTGTTTTGCTAATTATCATAGTTTTTGTTTTCTCAATATTAATGTCGAGTCCATATTCATGACTTATACTGTTCACTTGCTTCACTAGTTCTTGTAACTCCTGTTCGCTTTCAGCTAACAACACGGTATCATCTGCATATCTAAGGTTGTTTATTGACCTTCCACTGATGTTCAGTCCTGGTATTTCCTGTATCTGTTTGAAAATTTTTTCGGTGTATAAATTAAATAGGCAGGGGGACAGCACACAACCTTGTCTGACACCTCTTTTTATGTCTATGTATGGTGAATAATTCCTTCCCGATCTTACTGTGGCAGTTTGCTCCCAATAAAGGTTACTGAGTATTCTTATATCTTTTCCATCAATACCTATATCTTCGAGGCATTCAATTATTTTCTCATGATGGACTCTGTCAAAAGCCTTCTTATAGTCAATGAAGCACATATACATACTTTTTTGGACCTCTGTATATTTTTCTGCTAATATTCTTTGGCAAAATATGGCCTCTCTTGTTCCACTGTTCCGTCTAAAACCAAACTGTTCTTCTTGGATTTCGCTGTCCACCTTACTTTTTATTCTTTCCTGTATGATTTTGAGCAGTATCTTAATTGCATGACTCATCAGGCTGATTGTTCTGAAGTCTGAACATTCTGTTGCATTTGGTTTTTTGGGCAATGTTATAAAAACTGATGTCTTCATGTCGTGTGGTATATATGCTGTATTGTATATATCGTTGCATAGATCTGTGATTGTGTCTATACCAAAGCTCTCCAGAGCTTCTATCATTTCAATTTTTTTGTTATCCATGCCTGCTGATTTTCCTTTTTGTATCATATGAATGGCATTCTCTACTTCTGATCTGAGAATGTTTGGGCCTTCATTAGAATTTGGTGATGGTTTTTTACCTCTGTTGTCCTCGAATAGTTCTTTTACATATTCTGCCCATCTGTTTGATATGTCTTTCTCATCAAGTAATATTACACCATTTTTGTTCTTGATACAGCTTCCTCCTTGTGCAAACCGCGACCGATTTGATAATTTCTTTATTTCTTCATGCATATCTCTTGTCATATGCTTTGCTTCCAAATCTTCTATTTCCTTGCATTTTGTTTCTACCCACCGTTCTTTTGCTTCTCTACACATAGTACGTATGTCATTGTCTATTGTTTTATATTCTGGAGTGTTTTTTGCTTTCTTTCTTTCTGCCATTTTATTCAAGATGTCATCTGTCATCCAAATTTGATTTTTCTTAGACTCCTTTTTAGGTAAATTTGCATTTGCTGATTGTATGCTTGTTTTTAAGCATTCCCATTTTGCGGTTGCTTTTTCTTCTGGGTTTTCTCTTCTATACTGCTCCATGCTTTCTGTCAATAACTGTTGATATTTATTTTTGACATCATATTAAATATTTATGTTTTATATCTGGTTGTTTCAGTGCTGATATTTCTATCTGGGGTTCCTCCTGTCTTCTGTTTCCTGCTCTTTTCAGCTTTATATTTACTTTGATGACGACTGGATTGTGATCTGAATTTATGTCGGTGCCAGGATGTGTCTTTGCACTTGTGACACTGTTCTTAAATCTATGTTTTATCATGATATAGTCGATTTGATTTCTTGTTACATCTCCTGGGCTTTTCCATGTGTATAATTTCCTTGGGTGGTGTTCAAAAAAGGTGTTACATATGACCAGCTGGTTTTCTTCACAGAACTGGATAAGTCTGTCTCCTCTATCATTTCTTGTCCCTAATCCATACTGTCCTACTATTTTCTTGTATTTTCCTTTTCCTACTTTTGCATTCATATCACCTATTACTATCAACACATCTGTAGATTTGACTGGTTTAAGTGTGTGTTGTAGCTCTTCATAGTATTTTTCTATTTCTTCCTCGCTGTGATCTTTAGTTGGTGCATAAGTTTGTAAGATTGATATGTCAAATGGCTTTGCTCTCATCTTTAGTAACATCATTCTGTCATTGTGTGTCCAGTATCCACATACGTATTTTTCTAACTCCTTCTTTATCAACATTCCTACCCCTCTTTCATGTTTTTCTCCTCCTGAGTGTATAAGCGTGTACTGGTCTCTTGTTATGTAGCCTGTATCCAATAGTCTTGCCTCTGCAACTCCCAGTATATCGAGTTTCATGTCTGTTGCCTCTAATATAAGATTGTCAAGCTTTCCTTCTCCGTTTCCATGTTCCTATTTTTAGGTTTCTCCTACTAGTTTTTAGGTGGTCTTTCTCAGAATGCTCCCTTTCAACAGAATTTAAGGAACACTCGTCATTATGTACTTCCTTACTCATTAGAGGAGTTGCCCCTTCCCTGTTAATTTGTACAGTAGATTCTTCCCCAGGGGACAGAGAGTTCTCTACATATCGGTTCTTATCTTGTTGTTGTGATCCCATTACGTTCTGTAGGAAGTACGTGGTAAGGCCCCAATCTCTTCCACAGTGGCTAGCCATTGTCTTTTTCTATGTCCGACACGCCTCTAGTGCGCCACACACTTTGCTGTTTCGCTTTGCGAGCTGTTGATCTTCTCAGATTCCTCCGCCTCACTCACCGTCTCAGTCTTTGTGTACTAGGGATGGACATTCCCTTGAGTAAGATTGCTCCTACTCAACCCATGTAGTTTAGCCAGTCAGCCAAGACTGTTGCCCGGGATGTGGCCACCGCCGTACACAAGCGGTATTCGAGGAGCCATACATGAGCTAGATAAAGAGAGGAGAACCAAACAGGATCCTGACTATCCTAAAAAGTCCTGTAAATGTGTGTAACTGTTATACTTTTACAATGTTGGGATTTTACATTGTTTTATTGCATTGATTTTTATTTATTTGTTTTTTTTAAATTTTATTTATTTTAAAAAAAAATATTGAAAATGCATGTGTAGGATAAATGAATTCAGTATGGGAGACGAGAGAAAGGATGGGCAGAATGTTAGACAGGCCTGCGTGCCCAATTCTAAACCATTTGAAGATAAAGTCCGTACGTTCGTTACATCTGATTCTGCTCTTGAGTTACGGAGAGCAAAGAAAAACACGGAGTTCCTACTCACTCAATAGCAGACTGTTCAAATATTTCAGGAGTTCCGATTCTAGGCTACCCTAATGTGATCATACTCAAATTATTGTCTGATTTACTGTACAGACGTTTTGGATTTGTTTATTTGTTTGTTTTCATTTGTTTTTAAAAATTTTCATTACGTTCCTGTTTGCTTAAAAAAATACTTTATTTTTATTATGATTGGGTAACGTCATTGTATGCTGTTATATAACCTTTATAATGTTGTATGCCTTTAATTTAATGCTTAAAGTAACATGTGGGAATGAAAGGGTATCATCATCATCTCAACCCGTAACGGGTCGTAGGGGTGCCATGGTGGAAGCATCAGCAGACAGGGTCCTCCACTGCTCTCTATCCTCAGCAATGCGTACAAGTGTGGAAAAACCGTGCCCTGCCCATTCTTTGATGTTATCAGCCCAGGATTTTCTTTGCCTTCCTCTTTTCCGTTTACCTTCGACTGTTCCCTGGAGGATCGTTTTCGAAAGGGAGTCATGACGAGTTACATGCCCAAATCAGGCAAGCTTTCGACGTTTCACTACTGACAAAAGTGGTTCTTGGTGGCCTGCATAGGTGTTTATTTTCTCTCTAACACAGACATTTGTTTTGTGCTCTTTATAACAAATGCGCAAAATTCTTCTTAACATCTATACTCGAAAGCCTGAATCCTTCGCTCCGTATCTGCAGTGAGTGTCCAGCCCTCACACCCATACAAGAGAATAGATAATACAAGTGATTTGTATAATTTGATCTTCACAGGAAAACTGATGTTACTTTTCCAGATCACATTCAGCCTTGTCATGGCAGCTGAGGCCATCTCAAGTCTTGTCTTGATTTCTTTACTTGATCTTCCATCACTACATATAGTGGACCCCAGATATTTAAAGGTGTTAACTTCTTCTAACGTTTGCCCATTTAATGTAATGTTAGTCGGAAAGGGTATAGTATGCAAGATAAGTGAGAATGGAAGGGCAGAATGTTAGATGGGCCTGCACGCCCAATTCTCAATCCTTTGAAAATAAAGTTTGTTTGTTCGTTCTCTCTCTCTCACATATATCATCATATTTTCTTCATAAGTTTTTAGGTCTTACCCCTGCACCTAAACTGATATTATACGAAATAGAAAACATTGTATCTCTCTCGATCTCACACACACACACACACATGTATATATCATCATATTTTCTTTAGATGACTTGTCCATATATTTTTGTTGAAGTCTTTAGGTCTTACCCCAGCACCAAAACTGATAATATCATCATCATCTCATAATCGGAACCTCTTCTACCCCGTGAAACGAGGTGTAGAGGGTACCCAAGTGCACAAGGCCCATGGGCGGACATGTAATCGAAGTGACTTGGCAAACAGGTGATTAGCCCGTTGTGCAACTGATAATATACGAAACAGAAAACATCTCATCTCTCTATCTCACACACACATATTTTCATATTTTCTTTAGATGAAACTTACTACAGATGGGTAGTCGGTCCCACACCCAACCCTCCTTGGTAGTTTTTTATGACACACATAGTATATTAGTGTTACAGTTCTTTGTTATCCTTTGGGACCCCACTAACATTTCTACAGGAGCCAGCCCCATGCCCAACCCTCCTTAGCTACTTCTTACAACAATTCTCTGCTCCCCTTTCAGAAGCTTCAAATCTGCAGGAGCTATGGGTGGTTCTACTGTCCTGGTCATAGCAGCGATAAATGAGAGAGTTCTACAGACTAGCATCAAGAGCACCAACAGTGGGGCACTGGATATGGATAAGGGAGAGATAGAAACATTAATGATCACCTGTTAGAGAATGACAACTTGACGACTGCAATAGATGAATCATCAAGGTTAAGACTTGGAATTTGGCATCAAACGTAAAGGCTAGTAGAGATGGACGTTATGAGAGGATGCATTTTGTCGTGTTTATAACCAGCGAGCTACAAGAACACTTAGCATTCACACTCTTCGACATATACTGAGGGAGACTGAGCACCTTTCGGTTTGCCTGGCGTGCAATGTTGTTGATTCTGTTTCCACAAATAACAATAACTTTTACACAAAATGTTGTACACATTAAACATTGCAACTCAGCGAGGGATTGAGTCTCTTAAAAATATGATTTCATAGCGGGCAGAAATTATTGCTGTCTCTTGAAACATGAGCTTTCTGGCCATCTTAGATTTTATTTTATCACATTTCTGGGAATAAAAAATATATCTGTAAAAAAACGTTGTTTTCAAATGGCAATTATTGCTCCTTATTGAATATTTGTTTCATGTACTATGGATACAAGTGAGGATTTCACAAATTAAAGATAAGAAGTGACTTTTCAATCACCACATGTGAGTGTGTATATGTGTGTGTGTGTGACAGGTTATGTAAATAGATTACATGATTTCCCACCTTTGCTTCCTTATTAGTATTCACGGTTTTGTTAACGCACAACCCATGCTCTTCGATATCTGTCTCTCATATTTTAGCCACGCCTATTTTCTTTTTTTCTCTATGTCCTGGAGCAGGTCGACCACTTTAAATACCTCAGGGCTATTATAGACCGAAAGAGAGGCATCAAAGAAGAGTTGGCCACTCGAAAAGCAGCAGCTGGGAGACTTTTTCAGGCCATAAATCGAGGATTCCTCAGCAAGAGAGAGGTTGGTAAGAAAACGAAGATGGCTGTATACCGCTCCACATATGTCCCAGTCTTGACATATGGATGCGAGTCATGGGCAATGACTACAACCCATAAAAGCCAGATCCAAACCTCAGAAATGAGGTATCTGAGGAAGGTGGTTGAAGTAACAAGAAGAGACATGGTACGCAACCAGACGATACGTCAAGGCCTTAATTCCTGCCCCCTGCAGACCCAAGTAGAACAGTCCCAATTAAGATGGTTTGGCCATGTCTGCAGAATGGGAGAAGATCGGATACCCCAACAAGCATGGGAAACAAAGAGCCAAGGATCCAGACCTCGAGGACGACCCAGAGTCCGCTGGGAGGACAACATTAGACAATCTTTGAAGGACCGAGGACTAGAATGGAACCAGGCCAGGAGGAAGACAGCCGATAGGATAGTCTGGCGCTCTCTCTTCCAAACCTCTACACCTCACGGTAGAAGGGGAACGACTAAGTAAAAAAGTAAGTCTTACAGGCACTAGTGAGTATTTACAAACAGACCTATTAGCTAGTCCACGAGCGGACAGGTAACCGCCAGCGAGTAAAAGCCGTTAACTGAATTATCACGCGAGCGATTGGGCAATCGTTGAATAGTGACAGATCAGACAAAGAACGCGCGTAGAGAGAGATCAAGTCGTCTATTTGTAGAATCAAGGGCGATAAACAAAAGACGTACCTTTGATGGTTACATTTTTCAAGGGGGACTTAAGCGAAATGAAGAAAAAGAAAGGAGCGATAACCACAGTTACCGACCACATCCGTTTGTTCGTGATCCCAGGGGGACGTAATTAGCTGCAGAGAGAGACGAGATTCAATAGACAGTCTGCTCGTTAGCGAACATCTATGCGGTCGGCATAGGTGAGAAAGAAAGCTTTTAATTTGGGAATCGAACTGTAGATTTTCCCAAAATGCGGGCTAAGGCGCGATATCTCGCACTAGCTAACGAAAAAAAGACCAATTTTATATAAATACCCCATCCTTAAAATCAATTATCCAGTCGCCTCAGAAATTATTTCGGAATATCTAGCTCAAATCCTAGAGCCATTGTACACAGTGGATCACTTAGAATTCTGTGGAGATAGTTTTTCATTTTCTGTGTTGCAGTAAAAGAAAATATATACTAGCACTTGAGTGATTTTAATTGTTTTAAAGTTCATCAATATATTTCACTAGGATTTACTGTGTTAATTGACTAGCTTATTAATTAACTTATAGCAAATTTTTTCCAGCTGTAACGTAAAAGTTAATTACTCGCTATCACCCAGAAAGAGATGTTTTAATTGACTAGTAAACACATTAGGTGATTGACTACTGACGGAATCTATATTTTTCTAATTCATTAAGTGTAATTTTGTAAATGACTAGCGCTTATTACACGCGTTAAAAATGATAAGATAAGCTAGACACTTGTGGTTTCTAATCTAATTTAATAACCGTGTGGATAAGAAATCATACATTACGCGGGGTAGGATAGAATACTGATATTGTGGTTAAATATTTTGTACTTTCTTCCTAAATCTAGTACGGATCACAAACCAAACCTACCAGCAGCCTTAATCTGAGAAAAGGGGTCTAAGTCAAATAGTACCAAAAACATTCTTATGTATATCGGGTCTTCGAGGTTGACCTGCTCGGCCCTCCAGTTTCACCCAGAGAGAGAGAGAGAGAGAGAGAGAGCACAAACATATGACAATAAGAATAACGATAACTGGACATATAGATACCTAGATTTCTTTTCATTTTCATTCAGCCCGCTGTGGCGAAATATCAAACTTAACACTACCCGACTACTGACCACTGTGTTGTGGCGAGGATTTATCCAGAAAGATTTACTCACCTGATATTCTCTTTAACTATCGGAATTACAAGCTGCTGTACACTGTGAACATTATATCTCGGTAATTAATTTTCTACCTGGACTAATTGATGTGACATAAACATATCCAATTACACTGACAAACAACATTTTTCTTTCTTATATAAGAATAAGTGTTCTTAGGTCAGTTTCTTGCGCTGATTTCAAATCTGAAATCCGTTTATCTCTATCACGTCAGGTTCTTAAGATATTTGTGAATAAATATATTTTTGGGAAACCGTTATTTGCTCCGTTTCATTTTTACTATATAACTTATTAAAAATTAATAAAAAGCAACATAATTCTACTTTTTATACTGCTAAAGGATGCATGACATATGTTACGCGATTTTTCAAATAGTTACTGTATTTTGAAATAATTCTGAGCAAAATATGGCTTCTAGAAGTTGTAGAAATTCGGCTGATCTGTTCTGTTACGTGTGCGGATATTTTACCGATCGTGTTGACCAGAAAAACTTTACACCATTACTAAAGAAAGCATATGAACTTTATTTCGATTCGAAAGTTGATGATGCAAATAAATCTTGGAAGCCAAATGCAGTTTGTTCGATACATTGGCAGGTTGGTTACGAAAATCGCCGAAGCATAAGTCGATGCCTTTTGGAGTGCCAGTAATATGGCGTGAACATACAAATCACACTACTGATTGTTACTTCTGCTTGACAAATATCCATGGTTTCACTTTTAAAACTAGAAAGTCTGTGGTTTATCCAAATATTGAATCGGTTTCGAAACCAGTGCCTCATGATCCAATCACGTGTCTGATCCAAGTACCACCAGAACAATATCCGCTGGACGTGAATGAACCATCAGAAAGTGATAGTTTACCTGCTTTAGAAACTAATTCTTACTCAGATTACATACCGTTGAATGATGGTGTTTACTTAATTAACCATTCAGAACTTTCAGATCTAATACGTGATCTCGCTCTTACCAAAGGACACGCGGAATTACTCGGTTCGCGACTCAAAGAATGGAATCTTTTAGCGCCCAATACTCCGATATTTAAATTTTGTCATAGACACAGAGAACTTGTTCAATACTTTGAGATGGATGATGACATTTGCTATTGCAAAGATGTAAACGGTCATGAGCACATAGTCAACGAATGGCGATTTTTCATCGATTCTTCCAAGACTAGTCTAAAAGCCGTGTTATTGCATAACAGAAATTTATTTTCATCAATTCCAGTCGCCTACTCTATTCATATGAAAGAAACTTATGACAATATGGCTATATGTTTGGAAAAAATAAAGTACAATGACTACCAATGGCGGATTTGTGGAGACCTAAAGGTCAATGCAATTCTCACGGGCATGCAGACTGGGTATACTAAATTTTGTTGCTTCCGATGTGAATGGGACAGCCGCAACAGACAGGAACATTATGCAAGAAAGGTGTGGCCTATCCGGGATCGTATGCAGCTGGGGCATAAAAATGTAATACACGAGCCATTAGTTAACAAAGACAGCTTCATTTTACCACTGTTACATATAAAGTTGGGGCTCATGATAAAACGAGCAAAGCTTTCACTTATCTTCGAGAAAATTATGACGGTGGAGTGTGACCATGCTTGCCGATTATTGTTGGATGCTTCATCGCGATGTATCACATGCGATTCACCGACGAAAGTCGACTGCAAAGAAATTCAAGCCTACATAACTGTTATACTTATTGTACGAATGATGTTGTAATACTGTATGTGTTGTTAAAAAACCTCAATTGCGTATTTCTAGAGATCCTGACCTGATAGAGAAAAACGGTTTGCAGATTTAAAAACAGCGCATTAAGATTGACCAGAAAAACATAGAAATGTTAGAGAAAGAAAAAAAAAGTTTTTTTTTGTTAGTCAGTGTTATCAGCACCAAAGTAAGCATTCCCCCTTAGGAGAATTAATCAGCCTTGGAGGAACTGGGGCTTATTTTGGCGAAAACCAACGCTGGATTTGTATTTATATCATGGAGATATGTTCAAGATGTTGTTAAAACTACTACTAGGTAAGCGAGACTGAATGTGGCCACAGGTTTGTCAGAGCAGAGAGAAAAAAGATTGAATAATTCTTCTGTTGTATAATCATTGTACTCATTTGTTTTTTCTTCCTTTTTGTTTGCTAATACTGTTATTTTCAGGATAGATTAATTAGGAACTCTGTTCTTTACAGTATAGTCAAATTCTATACCATAGCGCAAATCTTTTGACCTTTTGGGGGTTATTAACTTCTTTCTTGCGGGATCTTGTCTCAACAGAGGGGATTGCACTTATGGGTTTATATTTTGTTAATTTCTGTAACGTATGAATTTTTTCTATTGCTATTGATATATATATTGGATGTTGTGAAGTTTCTTTATGATAATAAACTTTAACAAAACTTAATTACCTGTGTTGGTCAGCTCAGCCCAATATCCATTACCCCATTTACTATAGTTTTTCACGTTTGTGCAATCTGGTTGTCGTCACTTATCTGTGTGTGTATGTGAGTGGTTAAGTGTATATTTTAATATATACAGAAAGGAGAATTGTCTGATAAACAAAGTTTTCAGTCGTAAAAGATAGGATGGACTAGAGTATCTTCTCAATCCAGTGACAGATTCGACCTTTAATTTTATTCACTCATGAAAATCTATTTCTTTACCTTATCTCTCACTGGCAATCTAACTATGACCTAACAGGCACACCAAACAGCCCTGAGGAGGAATAACAGCGTTGTCAAGCGGCTAGTCAGTTTTAAAAAGTTTAAGAAATGCTTTCGCATGCTAACTGTGCATATCATTCTGAAGTCTTCATCTTTTTTCCCAGTACCTTTCCGTCAAGTACATTTTAAAGTGGCTCCTCACAAAAAAAAACTGCTGTTCAGGGTGAAGTTTTGTATTCGTAAGATATGATTAGAAGAATGGGGGACGAACATCTTGCTTGGAAAGAGAATTAAAAACAAATTGAAAGAGCGATTTCTATAAGAGCCAGGGAATGAACAGAGAAATAATGAATGAGATGAAGTTACATACAATATTCTGGTCATATAAAAAGACCCACAATGCCTTTGCTGAAAACCATGGTCGAAGGAAAGTTGACAGCAAATGTGCAAAACGAGGAAGGATAGCACTTTAAAGATGGGAAGATTAACAATCAAGCGGATGGATGTGAAACATGTCTATCAGACATGAATCGATCCCGACTCTAGAGGATAGAAATTTTTAGGAAAAGTATGTCATCTGGGGACTTGAATGCGCTCGGCCGAAAACTCGGAAGGATTGCCAATACGAGATAGGCCTTATTTCTGTATGTTAATGTTCTTGGATGTATTGTTAGTTAGTTAGTTAAAAATTGTTTTCTAGATGATGTGTAGAGGATGATCGTCCAAAGCCACTCGAAGTAAACGAACGACAGAAGGAAACAGCCCATTATTTCACAGAGCTATTGGTTCAAGATTTGTTTTCATAATTGAGATTTCGGACGCGCAGGTACATAGTTAGGAGAAAAGATTTGTTCTAAAGACGAGAATGTCCCAGATATTGTTCTTAGAGAAGGATCGTATGTCACGAACGAGAGAGCCATATGATTTGTTTAAGCCAATTTCAGGATGATGATGTTACAGACGAGGAGGGTCCAAACGAAAGGGGGAACCCAAGCCAAGCCAGTTTCGATTAGAAACCAAACGAGGGGAAACTGACTCATTTGATTCTCAGAAAGCGGAGATGCACACCGAGTGTTTTAAAGAGGGGAAGTTTAAGGGGAATAGAGAAAGAGGGAAGAAAGCACTTAAGATCATAGGGACAAGTACCTTCAGGAAAGGATAGGGAAGAAAGAATAGGGGAGATACATGTGTTAGGAAACCTCCCAGTTTAGCTGACCACGGATATGATGTGAAGATAGGGGTCGAAAAAGTGTTCGAAAGACGTGTGGAAAGATAGGAGGTTGAGATACGAAAGGGGACGGAGTAAAAGAAGTATTGATCTTTGATTGAGATCTTACTTCAAGAAAGCAGGGCCAACAACCCTTTATGAAAGTGACACACGAACGATATGAAAAATTTACAGTTACAGAAAGAACGTAATCCACAGATTTAGTTGAAAGAGAATAAAGTGTGCTAAGTTATAAAAGAACTGGAAGGAAAGATGGAATGAATCTTAAAAACACTCCTAGGAACAAAAAGCCATATTATGTTGTAGACCAGATTCGAAATATAATCGGGAAAGTGAATTCTGATTGGATTTTTGAAGCTGGGATTTGGAATGGATAGGTACAGTTTCGTTCTCGCGAAGGAACCGATAAATGCAGTGGCCCATATGCCAAGGAAAGAGGTATTTTTGAACCAATTGATTGATTAGTTAAGGATTAAGGTTGATCAAAAAGAGTTACAGTTGTTCCTTTGTAGTGTTAGGTGTTTGCCCCCTGTTTAGGTCTGTTTAAATACGGGACGGGTGGAATAAAACGTAAAAAGCGTTATGGAGGTTTATTGGTCATCGTTTTAATTGATTTGATTAGTTAAGAGAAAATCGGGCAATCATAGAACCATAAGCCATGGGGGAAAGGTACAGGGGAGGGGTGGGGGGGGACATATTCCGGACGAAAAGAAACGATAAAGATAGGGTAACCCTCTTAAGACACAGAACGCATGAAGAGAAGAGGGAGAAGAAAATAACATAAGTATATTAAGGAAAATAAGGGAGGTAGTTAAAAGACTTGTAAGATTAGTGAATTTGATTGAGAGGAGATGGAAAAGGTTAATGCTCGTCAGGAAAAACGGTGGTAACAAGCCATTTGTGATCAGGAAACTTATCGGGTTAATGGGAGGGAAAGATAGCAAAAAGAATGTTAGGGAAACGAAGGGGAGGAAAGAAGAAAGGAGTGGACGGATAGGGGGCCGGAAGGAGGGGGGAGGAATTTTGACTAAGAAGGATCTGATAGGGGGGGGGGAATGTTCAAAATGCTTATTTGTAGTTTGGACTGATATTAAAACGGTACGTTAAAAACGGATGATTCGGACCATATGCCCTCTGCTGTCTGGTATGTTCGGCCGGTGTTCTCGTTGATTTCACTTTGAAACCAAAGGATAACTTGTGGTTGAAAAAAAAAAAAAAAAAAAAAGAAAAGGGGGAGTAAAAAAAAAAAAAAAAAAAAAAAAAAAAAACTCCTGTGTGAACCGTTAAGTAATTTAGGATGCTAGTAGATTGGGATGGGGTACCGTGTTTTGGTTTGGTTTTGTGTACAACAAACAATGAGATTTTCAATTTATCGTTGTATGTCTGGGTATTGAATATAGAGGGCAATGATACTGAAAGATGGGAAGTCGATATAAAGGTAAATCAACTGAAGAAGGGTTTTATTGCTGGAGATTTTTAGGGAATAGTATTATCGTATACACTTATGTTATTAATAGTTTAGATATATTTTTCCATGGAATTATATTTGTTGAAATTATTATTTGTGAAAACGGGATAAGGATTTGTGATTTTGGCTATAAAAGGAAGAGGTGGGGAGGGGTTAAAACCCTTAAATTGGCATTATGATGGTAAATAGCCTATTAAAATTAATGGAAGGGAATAATGTGGTTGACCAAAGCCATTAAATATAAAGTGAAATGGAATAAAAACGGATACAATAAAGCAACGAAGAATGATGTATTGAGTTAATTGTTGGTTGATAAGGATTGTTTTGGTTTGAAGTGATTTGATGTGAAATGGGGGATGATCAAGAATCTTGTTTGTCTTGAAATGTTGAAGCGGGGCGGAAATAGTCCAAGTTAATGAAGGAAAAAGTTGAAGAAAATTTATGATAATTGAGATAGATGGGACGAATGAAGGGTGGAATTGGAGGTATGATTTGAAGGTAGATATATGGGTAAATTGGAGGTTTTAAAGGTTTGGGTGGAGGAATTTGAATAACCCTTGTTTTCTTGTCCTTTTAGTGAACCCTTTTTTGAGTAGAAGTGGAAGGATTTATTTGAGTATTGGGTATAGAAGAAGACGAGGGAGTAAGTTATTGTATTAGATTACTGGAAAATTTTGTATTCGATAAAGAGGCAAGAAAGCGGGTAGAGTGAACCCTTTGTTTAAGCGGGTTTAGTTGATGAGCGATCTTGTGGAGATTCGCGGTAAGAATGTTTAATATTAATCGGTCGTATGTTCAGTTGATTAACTTGGATTAGGAGTGCTATTTATGTGATGAGGTTGAACATGTGGATTCTTTACGGAGAGTCAGAGATGGATTGAGAGAAGTATAGTTGAAAAGTTTATATGCGTTGATTATTAGGGGATTTGAGGTCAATTATGGTGATCTTTTGCATTATTGTATATCACTATGATTTTTGTAGTCTTGTTATTATATGGATTATTATTTTACAAGCTTGCTGATGAGAGTTTGAAGCCCAAAGTTGCAGCAGACAGCAAGGAGCAAATTCGGAGCATCAGGAGGATTGGTTCTGGGGGATAAGCAATAATTAGGTAGCAATACGAGGGGGAATGCAGCATGAAATATCAACGGAGATTAAATACGTATCAGTATGAAAGCACAAAGGGTTATCAGATGCCATGTTCATCGAGAATTAGTTGATGGGCAATATCAAAAGTATGGAGCCAAGAACAAGTTAAGTGTTGGAACATGGGTACATGCAGCGTCACGTGAAGAATATGAAGATTAAAGAGTAAACTGGTAATCAAGCAAGTAGATGAATAAACGATCAACGTAAAGGTGGCCTAATTACATTGGATTCGGGAGTAGCTTTGGGAGTCCCATGAACTTAAAGCAACTTAATTTAGTTTCCTTAGTAGTGGAGTAGTTTTAATTTATGAGCGATTTAGTTCGGCTCTAGACAGCGACTCGGGAGCGATGCGTGGATAAAAAACGCTAAGCTACAGCAAGAAAGCTGTCAAAGCTTAAGTGGACTGCAATTAGCAGTGTCAAAAGCACTGCAATCCAGCCAGCAATAAGAAGTCCCTCACCAGAGGAACCAAGTAGGTTGTCCAAACGGAGGAAAAGCAAGTAGGATAAACGATAGAGGTCAATGAGTGATTTTAGTCTACGTAGGGTTTGAGCAGGGATAATTCAAGTCATAGACAGAAATATAAGGCGGTCAACAGGCCGAAATGATGAAGATTTCACATTGTTAATTTTATATATAAGAAAAGTTTACTTGCTAATGACTGATCCTTTTTGAAGAATAACAGGATAAGAGAGATAAATTTAAATAATATGCAACATCAATTTAAAAGATGGGCATCCGAATTTCTAATTACCTTCACATTACTGTAATTGTGAGTATGAGTCTGAAAATCTTTATGGTATTGTCCTGTGTGTGAAGTCAACACGAGCTGTACTAAATTACTAGAACGAACAGAGGACGATCACCTAGTTACATACACCTGTTGGACCAATGCCAAGATGCAGAATAGCCAGACGACTGGACCTTGCGTGCCACTGAACGTAGCCCATATAAACAGTAACAATGTAAGGAGCATTGGAAGCAGTAATTGCAAGAATTGAGATTTTTAATAAAGTTATCGGAGGTAGGATGTACTTTATGAAGGCATTAGTCTTGGGTAGAGGGTAATGAACAGCTGAAATCATTTATACAATTATTATAATAAAATCATCATTGGTTAAAACCCACAAACACTTTCCCAACTATAACCATGCCATCTCACCTCATATCCCTTACACACACACACACCTCTACTATACAAACACTCACCCCAACCCAACCCCCCCCCACACAACACACCCAACCCTACCTTCACAACAACATTCCCACAATCAGGGCTTATTCCCATCAGATACATACCCCCCATACCCTCGATATAAAAAACCTCAAATGTACTAATACGCCCATAATAATTCTCCACCAGGGCATGTCTAAAATAGCTTGCATTTATAGTATGTCCAAGATACCACCATCCCCATCCCGATAATTATATTCCTTATAAAATATTCTCTTTTTAATGAAATCCTCCCCTTCTAAAATCGTATTCTAACAACCCCCCCCCAACAAATTACCAAAAACTCGACTAACTTAACTCCTCAATCCACCCCCAAAAAACCAATAATCTCTATAACTACCAAAACCCCCCTTCCCCCACTCCACACCACTCTTCATTCATTCCCCTTCCTTCCCCCTTCAAATCACCACTCCAAACCCATTGTTCCAAATTTCCCACCCATACTATCTGTTCCATTCCCTCTACCTCATACTCACCATTCCTAAACCTCCCTCCGAACACACTCGCCGTTATAAAATCACCCATCACCACCCTGCCCCTAGAACCCTCCCCCTCCTTCATACCCCTGTACCACAACACCCCCAACCACCAAAAAAAACCCCATCTCCCCCCCCCCCAAACCCCCCCGCCCCCCCATCTCACTCTCCCCCCAACTTCCCCCCATACTGTCCCAAACAAATCCCAACAAGTAGTCACCCTACATAAACCCACCACCATTACCCCTCCAATCCAACCCCCTCCAATAACCTATAACCACCACCAACTTATACTATACCATAAAATTCAAAATCCCTATACACAAACCTCACCCCAAATAACTTCTTTACTCCTAACAT